>JAKSZP010017154.1:0-221567 GCA_022478985.1 Massospora cicadina
CATTGGATGTCATCGACGAGGGTTCAAAGTCCCCTGTTGACAATTTGGGCATTGCAGCTGATGTGATACCACTGACCAAACAAACAGCCCAGTGACTGAGCGTGGGTGGGTTGGGAATCCTGAACCCGTTCCCAACCAAATGGACCTGCCCCTATGTGGGGTGGCCTTGGGGGATTCCTGTCACTTGTCAGGCCAAACGCCATCACGCCAACCATCAGAAACATAGATGAGCCTCAGTTAAGAAGTTTGAGGTTGAACCAACAGTGACTCAGCCCACTGCCAAATTTTTTGATGTCAGTTTCTAAGAAACAAACCCGCCTATTCCTGAATAATTCGCCAGTTAGGTTGAAATTAAGGGTCCTGATCCTGGCTTGTCACTACCCCAATTGACCACTATTTAATAAGTTGAATAGCACTGAGAAAATTGTTGATTGATTTTCTTCCTTTTCCTTCAATAAAAATTTTGTTAAAAAACCAAACAATTATTTTATTGTATTACTACTTCTGACCGCATCCCTGATGGCGTTTCCCTGGTGGCCTGTCAGTCTGTATACTGGATGGGCTCTACCAGTACTTATGGTCACTATGGCCCCCTCCGTTGTCAATTGGATTCAGTGAGTCCAATATTTTTGGTTATACAACCCCGTTATCATGAACTTCCAGCAACAATACACGGGAATCTTGTGGCCTTATGTCCACCATTTGCAAGAGAGAATCTGCCTCCTTGCCTCCCCGGTTGAAATGACCCCTTATGCTGATGAACTTATTGACACTATCTCTGTGATCTCACCCCCTACAGCAAGGCCCCCTGGGTAAGGAGTGGGCTCATTGTGGTTCATCATCAGGATCATACTCACTGTTATATTACACCAACAATTTGTCATTTCCCAATTTCTGGCTCCATATCAAGTCATTCAGTCGGCAATGCCTCTGGCATTCTGGCTTTCTTTTTGGGTGCTTATGCATCCTGACTGAAAGGCCGGCCTAACCTTCTTCTGCCGTTTCCATGACACTACCTGGCCTATGAGAATAGCTGGGTCAGCTCTAGGACTGTAAAAACTGTTCAGAGCCTATAAAGCCCTTCCACGCTGCCCACCCTGACCTTCCACCTGTCCCAAAGATTGCAACTCTAATGGTGATCAAGTTACTCAAGGACCATAAGAACGTTGCCCTCACCCAGTTTCCCAGCGGTGGCGCTCCCTCTCTAGGAAAAGGGAAGGATAATGTAAGTTTGGGGGAGCGCCTCTTGTGCTTAGACTGGGTGGCATTCTCTTTCCCTTATAAGAAGGGTCCAAAAAGACTGGCCGCCCACCTCATCTCTCAGGGTGACCTCACACATGTGGTGGACGAGTGACGGGTTATGGCCTACCCTCTAAACATTTCGCCGCCCATCCCTGCGTTGATGACCTGAAAATTTCTACAGCAGATTAAAACCTGCGTCAAGGTTTTAGCAATTAAAAATCAACATGAAATGGATGTGGTGAGTCCCTCCCCTAGGCTGATCTCAAATATGGCAAAATTAGTTAAAACCAATTAACCTTTTCCCTTCCACATCAAAAACTCAATTTGCTGAAACCCACAAGTCAAATGGGTGCCAGAGCGATCAGGTACGGGCGAGTTTGGCATTTCAGACCCATTTTAACCACTTGTGACTGTCCCTATGTGGGATAGCCCTGGGAGGCTCCTGTTATTCGTTGAGCAGGATGTCGCCGCTCAAATCAGCATAATCATGGCAAAAAATTTCAATACAGACGCATGGGGACAAAATGATGTTGACACAGCCCACCGCTGAAACCCTTAAATTGGTTTAATTGTAAACCCCCGCTCAAAGTTCCACCAGTTTAGGTTAAGAAACTCAAATGCCCCATTCCATGCGCCATGATGCTATTCCTTAAATTGACCTAGTATTTAAGAAATCATCCCCCACAGGAACTATTGCTAGTCGATTTTATCTGCTAAAATTTCAATAAACTCCTTTTTTGAACAATTTTTACTTGTCATAAAATTGGCCTTTTACAAAATTTCCACGAAGCCTGCCAATGTGGAACTACAGGTTATGCAATGTCTTGGCCATCAAGGCCATTTTAGCAACTTTGCTGCCCACCGCCATTAAATGGGATTACCATGCTCAGGATTTCCTAAGATACTCTCCACTTGCCAAAGTGATCTGCCACCAGAACCTCAGCATTTTGTGGGCGAAGTTGTCCCTGCTCTGGGCGAGAATCTGCACTCTCATCAATAGTTCTATTACAACCCCCCTCACAATGGGATCCAAACCTGCCGTCCCAATTTATAAATTTTACACACTCAAGCCTGAAGGCTCTTAGGTCACGACAGCTTGTCTTTTCGCCAGGTTGATTCTCACTTTTGTGTTCCAATGGAACTCGGTAGTTACCTGCCTCCCAGACCATCTAAACGTTGTCCAAGCAGCAGTGCCTCTGGCATTTTGGCTCGCCTTCTGGGTGCTCTTACATCCTGACTGGCAGGCCATTATAAAATTTATATGCCGCTCCCCTGACAAGGAAGGACCCTGTAACGCCAATCAATCATCTAGCATAGAATGATGACCTTGTCCATGAGGTAGATGAGCTTTATGTCAGTGCCTTCCTCATAAAGGATGCTTTCTTCCTATGCACCCTTTCTGAATATTCCCTTTTTTATAGATTGGTCTGTAATGAGGTGATACAGCCCAGAGGTAATCAGCTGGTTCCAGGGGGACATTCAATTCATAGCCATTTTTCCCAAGTTAGGGCTCCAACTAAGCCAGATAAAATACAAATTAGGTCAAAGAAAACACATAATATCCTGATATTGCACTGGATTGCCCAGGCTGTCTCAAAGCTATTTATGATGGCTATTCCACTCTATTGGGTCCATAAGACATTAGTATATTTAGCTAAACCCCTCAACAGATTTCTAGGCTAGTTTGAGCAAACAAAAAACTCAAATAAATGGATCTGAATCTCCACAGACTTCTACAACTATCTAATTATTATATCAATAAGTTCTTTTCAAGTAAATGATTGATAATGTACAACACATTCCACAGTGAAAAAAGTCATATTAATTGATCAGAAAATAGTATTAGTTAACTTATTAAAAAGACCAGCCAGGTTACACGTAGTTCACACCAAGTCAAGGTGTGAGAAAGCCACCTCAGCTATGGTAATAGCTAGATATCTGGTGTGGAAATTCTTAGGCGTTTTCTCAGCACCAACTCAAGATGGACTCATATTAATATGAGGTGCAGTTCAGCGGCAATATTTCTGCCCAGCTTCCAATCACCTTTAGGGGACTTGAGCATTCTTTAGCTGGCATCAAAACTTAGCGTCTATCCATAAGGTTGAGGTGTGGGGGAATGTAAGCTTAAAATGGCCACTTGACGCCTTTGGGGATTTGATGGCATTTTTAGTCCTTATGAAGCTTAATGGGACATAAAACTGTGTCAAGGGTTACTTAAGTGATCACTAGCCCAATTTAATAATTAAATGCTTGAAAACTGATACCAAAGTAATGATGATTTATAAATATTAGGTACACAATGGTAAGTTCATCTTGATAGGTATAGTCGTGGAAAAATTCCGAAATGGGCACAATGAAATTGCCATTCAACGTATAAAGCAAACTGTAAAGATATAAAAGATTATTGTTTATGCTTAGAAGACTAATTGATCACAGCATTGTTGGAAGGCCAAGAGTCTAACCATAATTTTTTGTATATAAATATTTATCCAAGATTCCACTGTTGGGAACTCAGATTTCAACCATAAAAGATGTAAATCCTCTAGTTGGCACTACAAGATGGCCGCCTAGGAGCCCACCTGAGTTTGAGACTAAATGATGAATTGTATGCAATGGAAAACTTTTTTGTAGAAAATGTAGCGTGTAAATATAATTATCCAGGGGTCCCAGAAAAAATTTGACCTTTCCCCTGGAGGTCTCCCAGTGGGTGCAGGAGACATCAACTGCCAGCAGTTAGTATGTCATAATTCAACCTTCCCCTCCACTATTAAAGGTCAGCTGAACTAAAGTAGAAGGCGATGGGTTTAGGTTTGCTTGAGACAATGGCTGTCACCATCTTGTAGGCTGGTAGGATCCACAGACCAGTAAAAAAATTTAAATTGAAATGATGTACTGTCAGCTCAATTTAAGGAACCAATTACTACTTGACTATGCAAACCCATGATAAAAGAGAGTTGCCTCAATAGATTGATTTAATAGGATGCATCAATTTTTATTTATTCAAGGTGGAAAGCCTGGGGACAATACCACACCAACTTAATTTAAAAGTGAAATCAAAGACAATTGTCAGAAATTCTCCTTTTCGATTTAATAAAAAGAATGTTAGAGGTATTAGTGCTCCCAAATCTGCAACTATGATTGGCCCATCACCTGCCCAATCTTCAAATAATATTGTGGATATCAATAATATGAGTATCTACAGCGAAAAGACCTTAGCGGATTCTCAGTGGAATCCTAACCATTGGAAAAATATGGTTTATCAAAAAATTAGCTTAAAAAGGTAATAATTAATAATAGGATTACTCTGACTTCTCAGCTGAATTTGAGGAGTCTAATATTGCATGGATCTGAACCTCCATGAGGTGGGAGGATTTTGCCCGTTGATGATTATATGCAAATTAGCCAGTCATTATTACTTGAGTCTGACCACCACCGAGGTGAGAAGATATTACCCAACGATGATAGGGGGCAGATTAGCCAATCATTACCACCTGAGTTTGACCACTGCTGAGGTGAAAAGATTTAACTTGCTGGTGATTGGATACAATTCATCAAATCATTACCACACAGGTCAGTTTTGCTTCAAAAAATTTATCTTCGATCTGATAGGCTGAAAGCCTATATTTCCTATTTAGATAACTGAGCTTTACATTCTTTTTCCTCAAATATTGATGGTCTCAAAATTTGAACTAGTTTAAATAGGAAAAACTAATATCAAGAAAAGGGCCTTTTCCTAGTTTTGCCCTGCCTAAACAATAAAAAACATAAAAAACTTTAATAAGTGTTATTTATTACTTTTATTATAAAGTAAATATCTCACTTTAATAAATTATTTGTGGCATCCATTGGTGGATCCCACAAAATTGGTGCTCACTACAGGGGTCGAGCCCCATGAATACTTTGATAAGTATTAAAAGAAATGGAGAGTGTCACCTGTTAGGTGCAAAATGGGGAAGAGACTGAAGAAGATGATTGAATGGACAGCCCTACTGCTCTGATATTTGAAGAAGAACAATTTGAGCACATATTAATATCTGAGTCTCATTGCATCACTTAGCCAGCCACTGAAGCTGTGAGAGATCTTACCCATGGCATCCTTAACCCTGGTGACATAGCATCTCACGAATGAGCGTCGGTGGTAGAGGAACGCCAATAGTTTCTCTATGAGACTAATTCCCTCCCAGAGACCTATGGTCAGCTTACAGATTTGACCACCTACATACGCAAGTTTGCTCATCCTGCCTTGGTCCATATGATGCATCTCTTAGCCGGCCATCATGAAGAGCTTCATTGACACCTAGATACCAATGCAGCTCTGAATTTAGCATATGATAAGTTGTACCAACTGACCTCTGAACATCTTGGAGCAGTTAGATCTAGTGTGGAAGCTAATTACAACTTCATCATACAGCTGCATGACTGACTTACTACTATGGACACTGGGATTGTAAAGTATGTTGAGGAGGCTATGAAGATATTCCAGGATGAACTGAACGCATCCTCTGCTAGCACACGCTCATTGTTAGAGGAGTTTGCTAAAGAACTTGATAAGCAAAATGAGCAAACATATCGTGACATTTCAGCCCCTGACTCCGTCCTTCAGGAGAAATATGAACAGCGTGTGGCTGTAGTGGAACGGCAGTTAATTCAGGCCTTTTTGCGTGTTGATGAGCTTGAATGTCGCCTGTTGCTTGAACCATCTAGCGCCACCACCACCCTCGCGGCCAAGGTTGTGCAGCTAGAAAAGGAGCTAGCTCTCAAATCTTTGTTTTAAAATACCAAATATTTGGCGCGTCGCCTGACTGAATGCGAAATCAAAGCAAAAAAGATAAAAGCTTTGCTGAAAAGCCCTGTGCTGTTGAAGGAAGTATATAGTTAACTAATGCAGGCCGAGTGGAAGTATGAGCAGATCAAGGAGGGGGTACAAGGTCCCAGCTCCCACTCTTGTGATGATGAAGAATGTAAAAAAAATGAAAGAAGAGTTGAAGAATCACGTGAAAGCCGTGGAAGCAGCTCAATTAAACCTAAGCTTAATGGTGTCACAACTCCATCTTCAAGTCTCTGCAATGGAGAACTGAGTGGAAGATCTTGAAACTCAAAAATCAGGGATCGAAGCTCAACTGAGACTATGTGAATATGGGCCCCTAGAAGCCCTCTCTAACATGGAAACCTGGCTTATAGACATGCATGATCAGTTCAATCATCTTTTGCAGGCCTTTGATCAGTTAAGCTACCGCTCTGAAACCTTAGAAGCAGAAGCTCCAGCTATTCATACCCTTTCTGGGAATGACTATCATTCATTCAAACCTACGTTTAAAGACAAGTTTATCCCCGGTAAGGGTAGCATTGCTTCGTTTTTATACGTTTATGAAGCAGCTATGGAAGGGGCGACTGATTGTCAAAAGGCCAATCACATCCTTTCCTGTTTGGGCCGCATGGCACAGGAGGTGATGGTCCCACATATGGATGCTCTTAGCACCTGGTCCAAAGTTAAAGAGGCTCTCATAAACACGTTCAGCTCAAAACAAGCTCTAAGCATGAAAAAGCAAGCCTTTATGCATATGAGTATCTGAAAAGGAGAGTCACTGGTCACCTTTGTGGAACGATTCTATATGGAAGCACAGACGTTGTTAACCTCAAAAATGTTGACTTTGGATGATGCTATAGCAGCCGCTTTGACTGGAGTGGCTACTTACCCATCGCTAGTGATGAACATCACCTCCGTTAAATGGTTTTTTACATACCGTTCAAGACATCAAGGAAGCGTTAATAGATGTCACTGATTTCCATAAGCCCAAAGTTCCACGTGGAGCAGTATCTCGTCCTCGCGTTTTAACCATTGAGGATTCAAAGCCTAAGCCTTGGGCCTTAGCTATTGAAGACAAGAGGGAGCCCCTTCAGATAATGGGCCCTGAAGAGAAAAACCCCAAAGAAAAATGTTCTGAACGCCCTCGGTGCAAATACTGCAACAAGTTTGGACACATGGAGGCTATGTGCTGGAAAAAGAAAGCCGACGCCAAGGAACAGGAGCAGGGTAAAGAAATGTCAGCATAGGGAAAGGCACACCTATTGCTGACAAAACTCATGTGCCTAACTCATTTAACCAACTTATGCCATTACCTCACATTACTAATACCCCAGGGGATGATTCTGAGGGGGATACGGATGAGGTCAGCTATTATGTTGTAGGAGCACCTGCTGAAGTGGAAGTTCCCAATTGCTTGAATGCTGGAGGAGTAGATGAAGCCACCATACCCAAAGAGACATATCTCTGCCAAGTTTTAGGGGAGCCAATTGTCATCGATACTGCCAGCAATGCAGATGAGGTGTTGTCTCACCTTATTCACCCTATCCAGCATGGCCATACCATGAAGTCCATTAAGGAAAATTACCCTAAGACTGCATGCAAATTAACCTCCAATTCCATCTTAGGGAGGTTTTGTGCTATCGCCCACTTTTGGGGGGATACTCATGAAGGTCAAAGTGGTCATCCAAAAAGTTTGGGTAATGTCCATCCTAGATACAGGCTCCCCAGTGAACGTAATCTCCTCCAAGTTGATGAAAAAGATCAAGCTTGCGCCTGACTTGGAGTACAACCAAGACTTTGGAACTGCTGGTCCTAATAACACCCAAGCACTTGGTGCTTACTTGTCACTTCCCAGTCATATTGGGAAGCTTATTCTATCAGCCCCCACAGTGGCTTTGGATAACAACGCTTATGATATGCTTATAGGTACTCAGTTTATGATTGAGTATGATGGCATTATCAATATGAAGCAAGGGTCCTTGTTGTTGCTCAAATATGAAGTCCACTTAGTTCTAGCCAATATGGAACCCAGCAAGAAGAAATACTCTTTCATGTATACCAACCTCGCAAAAACAGCGACTAAAGAAGGGCAGGCTGCCAATATGCTCCGCACCCCCCTTCCTATATCTCAAGTGGCTGATAAGGAATTACACTACCATAACTGCAACACCCCTACCAACATTCTTGAGGGGGGCAATGTCAGACATTCTCCTTTTCGATTTAAGAAAAAGAATGTTGGAGGTATTATGCAACTGAATCTGCAACTATGACTGGCCCATCATCTGCCCAATCTTCAAATAATATTGTGGATATCAACGATATGAGTATCCACAGCAAAAAGACCTTAGCAGATTCTTGGTGGAATCCTAACCATTGGAAAAATATGGTTTATCACAAAAATTGGCTTAAAAAGGTAATAATTAATAATAGGATTACTCTGACTTCTCAGCTGAATTTGAGGAGTCTGATATTGCATGGATCCAAACCTCCACAAGGTGAGAAGATTTTACCCATCAATGATTAAGTGCAAATTAACCAATCATTACCACATGAGTCTGACCACCGCCGAGGTGAAAAGATTTTACTTGACGCTGATAGGGTAAAAATTAACAAATCATTACCACCCAAATCTGACCACCACTGAGGTGAGAAGATATTATTTGATGATGATAGGGGGCAAATTAACCAATCATTACCACCTGAGTCTGACCACTGCTGAGGTGAAAAGATTTTACTCGCTGGTGATTGGATACAATTCATCAAATTGTTACCACATGGGTCAATTTTGCCTCAAAAATTTATCTTCGATCTGATAGGCCAAAAGCCTATATTTCCTAATTTAGATAACTGAGCTTTACATTCTTTTGCCTCAAATATTGATGGTCTCAAAATTTGAACTAGTTTTAAAGGAAAAACTAGTATTGAGAAAAGGACCTTTTCCTGGTTTTTCTCTGCCTAAACAATAAAAAAGTTAAAAAACTTTAACAAGTGTTATTTATTACTTTTATTATAAAACAAATATTTCACTCTAATAAATTATTTGTGGCATCCATTGGCGGATCCCACAACAATGATAAAGGAGATAAATACCAGTAAACCTCCACATGTAGTGTTCAGATAAACCAGGAACACCATGGAACGCCTTGATATTTGGTATCTTAGTTTGGGTCAAAGGGGACAACAGAACACAGTCATATATTCATCCCTTAATTAAAGTTCATCTAATGAAATTGAACTTGTGAGGCAGTGGTCATTAAATCCATACTCTACCATTGGGGCACCTTCCCCCATAAGTGTCGATTTTATTAAGAATTTTCATAAGTTTCAGGTTGCATAACACCAATTCAAGGTTCAGGAAAGCCACCTCAGATATGCCCAGCCTCTATACACCTGGTGGGAAATACTAAGGCGTCTTATCAGCATCAAAAAATTGGTCCCATACCAGATGAGATTCAGTGCAGTGTCAATATCTGCACAGCCTCTATACACCTGGTGGGAAATACTAAGGCGTCTTATCAGCATCAAAAAAATTGGTCCCATACCAGATGAGATTCAGTGCAGTGTCAATATCTGCACAGCCTCTAGTCACCTGTGGGGATTTGAAAAGCATGCTCTTTCTGGTATCTCAGTCAACATCTATCCATAAGGTTGAGGAGCAAGGGCATGCAACCCCTAACTGTCCTCTTTTCGCCTTTGGGTCCTGGTGTAGTTTGTGGCCCTTAGCAAATTCAAAGGGCATGGCAATAGCGTTAAAGGGTTCTTAGGTGACCAACAACTCTTTATGATAAATGAAACTCGAAGACTGATATTAAAGTATATATAGTAAGTATTAGGTATAGATTAATAAGTTTAGAGATAGGCAACTGGAGGATAGATTTAAACTAGCTGCAATGGGATCCCTGCCCCAAAATATAAAGAAAACCAAGAAGATATAATGATTGAATAGTTTAGGCGTGAAAGTCTACTTAGTTCCAGCATTGATGGAGGGCTTAGAGCCTAAACAAAAAATTTATATTCTATACATAAATAGTCAAGGGGCCCCTTTGCAAGCATAATGACAATTGGTAGGTGTAGTACACTGTTGATACTCTATTCAATAATTAAAATGGACACCATCATGCCATTTAAAAGCTCCTTACTTTGATGCATCAGGATTTTTACTAGTGGCCCAAATGTGTTAAAGTGTGTTAAATCCTTGGGCAGTACTTGATAGTAAATTTTCTCTAAAGCATATTTGGACTCCTCTCAACCTCTTATAAGAATTAAACTAAGCTAATTTTATGGCTTTGGAATCTATAGCACCAAAGTAAGACGAAAAACAAATAGTTAATATGGGATAATGATAAGCTGTTTATTAAAAGTATAAAAATGAATGTATAGAAAAAGGGAAAAATCTGTTCTTAAAATAATGAAAATTGAGAATAAATTGGTAATTCACAGCCATGTCTCAACAATCATTTGAGTGCTTTCATCTTGTTTCAGGATTAGTAAAATTTACTTATGATTTCAATATACCTCTCTGGTCTAGATTTCAAATTATAATGTGTAGCTCTTGTTCGAATTATATAAGCATTTTTAATTTATAATGCTTTACGTGATTTTGTGACACCTTTGGATCTTTCAATAACATTGTTTGTTATTTTAAAATTAGCTAATTAATTGACTTTTTGATATCTACGCTGCTTTCTGATGCTTGTTTGGGAAACTTGTTAATATGTAGTATTAAAGGTTGAGACATCAGTGGAAATAACAGAAGGGCATTAATTTCTCTTTATATTTGATCATTTTAATTATCAAATTTAATTTTGTAAGTTTACTATATAAATTTTAAATTTGTTGTGGGGGAAGGCCGACCAGGGGATGGACACTTCCAAATGTAGACTCAAAGGAAAACAAAACTTGGTAACAGGGAAGGCACCCCAGAGAAGTGATGCTATCTCTTGTTGCCAGTGGGAACGCCACTATGGGAAGGGGGGAACGTGTAAAGGGGCCGTAACCACAATTGAACATGTGTGGAGGAAAGGGTCCAATTTGATGAACCAAACTGGGAACCAGGAGGAGACCAGCTGATGGCGACGCAGTGGGAGGTACCCAAACATCCATGCCTGGAAGTGGTCCACCAGTGGGACTGTAATCTGTGGACAGCTTTTGGGAGGGTGGGGTGGAGCCTGCGATGGCATCTAAGATAATCGTGTGGATAGTCCACATGGCGATTGCAACCACCAGAGCATGGAGGGAGGGTGAAAGAGGGGATACCATGGATATAGCAAACATATCTCTTGACAGACTGAAGGGATGTGTTTGATCCTGGCCAAGCAGACGTTGAACTTCGCGCCATATCACTTTAGAGGTAGGGCACTTCTCCAGGCGGTAGAACAGCGTTCCATACTGGCCACAAATGACGCAGGATGAGTGTAAAGCTTTAGAGCGCTCAGCCATATGGTACACCCACCTCAGGCAGTGCCACACATGGGAACGAATTTGGGGCTGCAACAGAGGGTGGTGTAAAATTTCCAAATAGTCTTCTGGGTCTCAAGGGAATAAGGGATGCCCATCATGTCCAGGTAGTCCACCCTGGATATGACATGGGGCCGTGTAGGGATCAAGCCATCTTGAATGGGTAACCCCTGTATCTCCTGTGTGAACTGAGGAGAGGTGCAGCCTCTCTGGGCTGTGTGTCCATTAATATGGATTCTCCACTCTGCGCTCCACATGGAGAGGAGGATTCGTTTGTAGTGGTTTTAGTGCCGTGAGGACCTGTGGCCGATGGGTGAGAAGCCAGATATTTTATCAAGGAGTGAGGGTGCAATGGATTGTTAAGGCCCAGGGCGCGGGAGAAGTTGGAGCAGGCTGCGTGGGACCAGTGTTGGGAGGGGAGCATAGGGGCAGTGATGGCTGCAATCCAGGTGCCCAGGATCTTGGAAGCATGGGCTTTAAGGTCGAGCAGGCCCATGCCACCATGATGACGAGGGCCAAACATGACCTCAAGATGCACTGGTGGTGGGCGGCCTGACCATAGCCACCCTTGTAGAAGGGCATACATAGATGTGAAGAAACCTGGGGAGAAGGCGATTGCGTGGGCTTTAAATCAGACTTTGGAGAGGAGCATAGAGTTGGCTAAAACAACCCTGCCAGTAGGGGAATTAGGGTGGGCTCTGAGGGAGGCGATGCACTTTGTCACGTTGTCTAGAATATGACTCTCCATTACTGCTGAGGCATACCCACCTGCCTCCACCCACACGCCCAGATGGCGGACTGGCCCTATGGTAGGGCGTGGCATGAAGGGGAGCACCAGTGGGGCGGCGTGGGGTGAGCAGGGAAGGCGAGCACGTGTGCAAGCAGATGGGCTGGGCTTGGCACTGGTCGCAGGGGCCCAGAAGGTTTGATACCGACCAAGGAGGATGATTTTGGTTTTGGAAGCATTCCGTGAAGCATTACTTGCCCAGGAGTACTCCTGGATGAGAGCTTCAAGCGCGCGTGCATCTTGATTATTAGACACCCCGACCACACAATCATCTGCAAACACCATCATCTTGAATGGGGCTTGGCCTGGTGCAGGGACCCCAGTGAGGCGGGCATTCACATTTCGTTTTATTGGGTCTAGGCTGAAGTCATATAAGAGTGGGCTAAGGGGGTCCCCTTGGCTTAGGCCCCTTTGAGGGCGGACTACTTCCGTGAGGAAGCCAGGGCCACGCACTGCCATTGTTGCAGATTCTGTAAGCAGAATTACCCAGTTGATGAAGCAAGGGGACAAGCGGAATTGGTGGAGGCAGGCCCTGAGGTTTTCCCAGTTTAATCTAACATAGGCCTTCTGTTGGTCCAAGAATACAAGTGCCCCAGAGGCCGTGGACTGGCATGCATTAGCCACAGAGTGCACGTTGTCCCAAATTGATCCTCTGGGTATGAAACCAAATTGTTCTGGGGAGATGTTGGCAGATGCTACAATTCCTAAACAGTTAGCCATGAGCTTGTTAAAATTTTTTGTATCCGTGTTAGTTAAAAAAATGGGGCGCCAGTTGGCTAGGTCTAGCTTATCCCCTTTCTTAAAGAGTGTGATGGTGAAGGCCTCTTGACCTCCTGGTAGAAGGCGTGTATCCAGAAGGCTCTGGTTAAGGGAGTCTAGCAGCAGTGGGGATAGATATTTGTAGTACTTCTTATATAACTCATACGGAATGCCATCAGGGCCTGGGCATTTCTGGTTTGGTGCACTGCGGATGGCAGACCAGAGTTCATTCAGAGTAATCAAATTCATTAATTCTGGGTATCAGGAAATGGTGCGGATGTGAGTGCTATCAAGAAATTTCGCCATTTTGGCTGGCTGAATTGGATTGGATTGGTACAACTCAGAGTAATACTTTTGTATTTTGATTGCCACTTCAGCCAGCGTATCTGCAACGGAATCATCCAATTTCCGCACCTGTGTGCAGGCCACGCTCTGGCGTGGTGCAAAAAATTTTCTAAAAAAATATGCGGTGCATGTGCCGCCCTCTGTAAAAGGTTTGGCCCTGTACTGAACACAAACCCAATGTTTGTGTTGCCTTTCAAGCGCATTGAGGTGGGCGGCTGCTTCCGCCCACTTCTGGCCCCAAGCATGGCTGTAGCCTGCGGCTGGGATGTTGGACTCCAGGTGTGCCAACTCTGCCAGAGCGCGCGAGATGACAGCCAATGTTGCTCGTGAGTGTTGGAGGAAAGATGGAGAGCGAGGCGAATGGTATCCTCTTTGAAGGCTGACCATGTGGAAATTGGGTCCGCGCAAAATGGTGTAATAAACTCTTTTGCTGAAGACACTGATTCCACCCAAGTGGAAAATACTGGCGACGCAATTTTGGGTGGGTGGAGTTTGCACCAGTGCGGAGCTCTAGCCACTGTGACAGGTAAGTGGTAGGTTATTGAGATCAGTCAGTGGTCAGAGAAATCAATTTTTGATGTGTGGAAGTGGGAAATATGAGATTGAAATTTTGCCGCGTGAGGATAAGGTCAATGTGGGTCATGGACCTTAGTTGGCCGTTGTGGATGTGGGGGTGCATCATGTTCTTGAGCAGCGGAGATTTCCGTGGCAGTGCATCTAATAACCCAAGGGTGGCCTTTAGAAGTGAAGTTCTACGTGACCCTGGGGGGCGTGGGATAAGGAAGGCCAACGGTCTGTGGATGTGTTTAGGCAACAGTTCATGTCACCAACTATGATGGGTCAGGGGGTAGCGGAAGGGATTTGACCAATGAAAAAAATTCTCAACGCTCTCATGCACAGTCAGGGCATAAATGTTGATTATAGCATGCACCACGTCGGCCCATGAAAATGTAACAATGAGGACATGGCCATTGAGGAAGGATTCAGATGATAAAAATTTAAAAAATTGCTTTTCCAAACAAGCACCCCACAGTGCTCTGACCAGAAGGATAGGGAAGGGAAAAGCATGGTTTTCCAAACGTCCTCAGAACCTCATGGACAGTGGGATTCCTGGATGGCCAGGATGTCCACGGGTAAATTTTTTTGTAAAAAACTCAGTTTCCTAGCCTGGGATGGCGAGGCCTTAAGTCTGGCAATAAACAACGTCCCTAAAGTGAAGGCTTCCCCCATCACACCTTAGGTGCGAGGGGGTGGGCACCTAAGCCCACCAGCCTCCTCTGTATCCCCACAGGCCTTCACAGCGGCGCGGGTGTTTTCAGCAACGCTATTGGTAGTTTTGTCAATTTTAGCAGACAGGTTCGCGTTGGCTTTTGCCTTCACTTTTTGTTTCCCCGTTGTTGACCAAATTTTTTGTGGTGTGGATGAGTTCAGTGCACCAACGTTTGGGTCAAAAAATTTCAGTTAGGTTGGAGACCAGGTTGGTTTCAATTGGGGCTTGGTTGCAAAGATCTGGTGAGATTGAGTCACCCATCGGATCCTCAGATTGGGTGGCCAATTGGCTTGGGCCTCCCAATCTGATTAGTTGAGGGTTTTTTCAAGTTGCTTCCATTACAAAGGTTTCAATGTCCTCCTGGCGTTGGGAGTGTGGGATGCAGAGGCAACTTTGGCCGCTTCCTTGGCCGTGGCCCTGCGGGCCTGTTTGGCTTTTTTTCACTCTTGAGGGGATACAGACTTTACTAGTAGGTAGCAGCCTTGTGCTTTCCACAGGAAAGCCTCTTTGGTATTAGTGGTTGGTTCATAGTGAGCCTCCCCACTGGCCATGGCCGCTGAGGGGTGCTCTTGGAATGTAATGCCCTCCTTGGTGGGGCATGCATGTGCCTTATGGCTGAACGCATCACAGTGGGTGCAGATGGGGGGTGCGCTGTCTACAGTTACCCGGAAAGAGTGGGTGGTATGCCCTTTGATATTAATATAAGTGGAGTGTGGGATCTGGGTTAGGTCCTTCATGATCTCCTCGGTTGGAGTCAAAACTGCAATGGCTTTGCAGGTGCACAGGTGTGGCATCAGCATAAAGCGTTGCATCTTGAAGGATTGTATTTCGCCATATATGGTGAGACCCTCTTTTGGGTGCTGCTCCAGAATGGCATGCTTGACTGTAGTGGGTAAAAAGTCGAATGTGAAGAAAATTTGGTTTGATTTTGTCCATCTTGTGCACTTGGTTTTGATGGCCTGTTGCCCTTCGGGGAGGTTGATCACTACGCACACCACAGCAGCTTCATCTGCTGCTTCCTTGTTTTCAAAACTGAGATCCAGCCAACCGTGTGACATGGAATGGGGTGCGACATACACTGCGGTCAGGAAAAAAGTGTGCACATCCCCACAAAATTTTTCCCAGAGGGCTGTTTGGTGGATATCCAGGAACACCCAGACTCCGTATTCCACCGATGAGAGTGGTTGAGAGTGTGGCGTGTTGATGTACTGGTTACATCGCGCCTGCTAAGCGAGGATTTCTATGAAAATAGTAACCACTGGTTTTTTATTTTTGTTTAATATGCCAGTTTCTCTAGGGCGTTTTTGGACGTTTGAGGTCGCGGGCCTACCACCTGTGCCGCTTACCTTACTTGCCCAACTGCTCCCTGACATGGGCGCAGATTAATCTCCTCTGTGAGATTATCAAACTAGATTCAGACTTGAATTGAATAAGTTGCAAAAGTGATTGCAACGAGAGAGAAAAGTATAATAAGTTTACTATGTAACAACCCCTACCATAATGTTGAATCAAGTTACAAATGTAGACGTGTTTGAAACCTGCTCCCCTGAATGAAGTATTGGTGCGCTGCCTCCTGACATCTTTTAGCTGCTAAAACGCAACTGGGCTGGCTCAGCTAGCCCTAAATCCCTCTAATCGCCTCATCCCCTTAAGATCTAGCCATTACCTTGCGCTCTCCCAGATGGTGCTTTGTTGCCCTATGGCGCTTCTATAGAACACTCTGCGGTTAGCCTTTGGGTTATTTATGTAAACTTTTTCCTCTACACAAGTGAATTCATCATCAAGATGTCCCAGGCTTTGTTCAAGCCTACTGGATTTATAGATTTTCGTCCTTAAAGGGATTTTTGGCCTTAACGTCTCTTGTAAAGCCCATGAAATGGTAACAGTGATAAGTTGCTAGTTTATAAGAATGATTTTATTCCCTCTACTTCTACTAGGGAGCCACAGAAGCCAAATCTTTGGTTCATTTTTCAGGCTTGCCCAACCATCTCTTCAAGAAGCTCCTCCATGAGCTCCTGGAGGTTTTGGCAGCTTACAGCATGGACTCCTCCTTACTTTTTGGTTCCCAATAGGGCCAGCCACTCTACAGGGACTTGCACCTTTGTGAGAATATGCCCCTTTGACTGTATACTCAAATGCTAATCCCCCTGTACCATGATATGTTTTTACTTCAACCATCCTTTCTGGGACTACGTTGAGTATAGCCACGCTATCTGCTCCTCATGCTTAATTTTTGAATCACTTAAAGTACAAGTGCCATTCCAATGATGCTAGTGCAGCCTCCGCCTCTCCTCCCTCCCGCATAGGCCCTGCCACCGCTCCATAAGAACTTTTTAATGGGCTCCATCCTACCTATCATCACTTAATTGCTGCGGGTGAAAGTTCTCCTGAGCAAGTCAATTAACCACTTTTTCTCAAATATTTTAGATTATATTGATGCTCAAGATCCTATTAGATTCCTTGGTCAAAGATTATGAGGTCAATTGCTTCAACCTTAAGCCAATAAGTTCTGTTTGCAGCCCCAGTTTACTCATCTCCAATTCTATCAAATCTCTTAAATAGGAGGATATTGTCAAGCAACCTTATAGACATACTTCCTTACTTTAACTGGCCTGAGTTTTTCCATCCTCCTCCCAACCCCACTCCCTAGCACCACTTTCTCCCTTACAAGGGCTTCCCTGTTTACAGGTCCTACGATCAGCTCAGCGTCATATTGGCTGCTTACTCCACCATCGCCCTCCTCCATCAGGCCCTCCACATGGCTATGGAGCCACTAATCAGCAGAATTCCCTGTCTCATCTTATGGACATCTTCCCTTTAGATACAGAGATGAAATTAAAGAACTCACATTTTCCATGAACATTGTGTGCTGACACCTAGTTGACACTTTTTGAACCACTACCCACAACCCTTTCATAAAAAGGAAAACTATATCTGTGTGCCCGAACTTTTTTTAATCTACTAAAGGTTAGCTTGTACAGTATGTTTAGGCGCTGCACACCGCGTGCATCTCAATGAGACCAAGTCTGACCCTCTTCAGCATTCACCCTATTCTGCTAACATCCCAACTCCCATTTTGTCAGCTCTCACATTCAAACTATGAGCCATGCTGAACATTCCCACGACCCCTTCCCTATCCAATATGACCGCTTAGGGTTTCCAAGTGGCGCCATGTTGATAATTAATTCATTCAAGTTTTTGACTTGTTTATAAAAATGTGTGGACGATTCCTCTTGGGTTGGACCTCACTAATACTAATTAAATTCAACATGTGGGGTTTGGCCATGTATTGGCTAACAAATTTAGTGGTCACCCAGGGTACAAAAGGTGCTATTTCTTTCTCATCATAAATACCACCAGCCATAAAATTATTTTTAGTGGGTATATCTATCACATTGTTAGTAAAGTCATATTACATGTCGTTGGCTATAAACAGGGGGGTCATTTGTCCTCATCCACAGCTGTTAAATCTTCAGCCATCTCATTTTATAAGTTCTTGATAATTTGAAGGATGTTTCAAGGGTGAAAAATTAATTTTTTTTATTTGAGAGTTTTAAAACAATTATTCTATAAGAAGAACCCAGGAAAATCTAGATGCATAGTTTTTACTCAGTTGTAAAGAATATGTGTTGCCATCTTTGTTATAATAATAGATTCCTTTTTTCTTTAAAGCTGTTTCAAGTTCAGTCCAGACGTCTTATAACTTCTCAGGTTGTCCTCCACGCCTATGATAGAACATGAACTTCTTTCCTATCTCAAATATGGGTGCTTTTCTCTCTGGTACTCTCTGGTGCTCTTCTTATGTGAATTTATAATATTAATGTTAACATGGAGGTAAATACTGACTAATCTTCAGTTAACTCACACTAATATCTTCCATGAAATATATGGCTTTTATCCACGCCCTCAATTGGTGGAAAAAGCGGGTAACACAGCCTTTCTTCCATATAGTAACTTGAGAGGTGACATGTCAATAATCCTGTGTTTTGCTTAACCAAAAATAAAACAAGGCTTATGGTAATAGAATTTCCCATTTTGGAAGTTAAAAATTTAATCTTCTTAATTGAGGGTAGTTTCAAGTTGAGTCATCCCACTGTTCAATTTTTTTTAGAAAATAAAGCATTTCCAAGTTCTACTTGGCTCCCACTAGGTCCATTAGGTGTCTCACTTTTTTTTTTTAAAAGTTTCGTACATTAATGGAAAGCAATACTTGTGGACATCCATGGCAATTGAGAACCTGATTATATTATAATCTCGCGGTGACTCTTGATATGCTTTCAAAATGGTTCTACAACATCAATGGAGACATTGTGAAATGGTGCAGTAAGAGGTAAATGATGAAAATCAAACTTCTTCATAACTTATTAAATTGGCACACTCAGAGATAAGTTCTAATACCTGACTGATATCATCCAACAATGCTTCCTAGTAGAACTTAACCTTTAAGCTTTGATAGGCCTTCTGTAGCCTTCTGTGGCCAACCTAGCGGTATCCTTCCATTATGATAATCATCTGCTCACCCAGATTTGCATATGGCACCATGTTTACTAGTAAAAGCGTCTAACTGTTAATTTCAAAGTATTGTTGATCTTAAATAACTTCTCAAAATTTTCTGTACTATTTCATATTTTTCCTCTCATCCACAATTGGTTTTCTACCTAATTTAAAGATCCTATCACTCTCAGACGCTTGTATATTAGATATCAGTAATTGTGACAGGCTTTATATTATCAGATGCTTCTATCAAGTTAGGTGTTGTATATCGAAATAATATCCTTGCAACTGAATTGACCTTCTTGCTAGGCGCCCATCTGGACATTTTATATTGAGCAAACGTCTCAGAGAGGCGTGGCCAGTGACAATGTTAAAAGTTACTCCAAGGATGTAAGGTGAGATATTCTGGAGAGGCTCATATCACAGCTAGACACTTATGTTTGCTGACTTTATAGTGGCGCTCTTCCCAAGTAACGTATTTAAGTAGAATACTATATGGTGGTCCAGGTCATCTTAATACGAATTTGTGATAAAATTTCCCCCATCCCTACATTAATGGTCTTTCTATGCAGAGTAGAATTTCTTTGTAAAGCTAGAATTTGACTGGTAAGCGCTTGCATCAAGAGTTGTATGAGTTTTTGAAGGCATCTACATGTTATTGTCCTCACATAGATAATACTCCTTTATCCTTTAGGTGGGTAAGAGGTTATGTAATGTCCACAAACTTTAGCACAGACAGAAGTTAGTAGCTTACCATGCCTAATAACACTTGTAAATCTCACAAGTACTTTAATGAACTCATCTTAGCTATACCTTGACCCTGCCTTTATTTGGTTTAATGTCTTTTGGCTCACTCATGTCCAAGGAATTCTAACAGACTCTTCAGAAAGGAACATCTACTACACTTTCATTTTAGGTTATCTAGTCTTCACCAGGTGAAAGCTTCTCTCAA
This sequence comes from Massospora cicadina, assembly GCA_022478985.1. Lineage (NCBI taxonomy): Eukaryota > Fungi > Entomophthoromycota > Entomophthoromycetes > Entomophthorales > Entomophthoraceae > Massospora > Massospora cicadina. The sequence goes on from JAKSZP010017154.1 coordinate 20,114, forward strand.
TTGCACAAGGGACTTCTTGAATGTTCTACTGAATATGTTATTTTATCTAAGTAGATGACCACGCTTAACATCTTCAGACCTATAGTTATCTGGTTTATACCTCGTTGAAACGTATCTGGGGCGTTGCAAAAGCCCTGTAAAATATGTATTGTATAAAACCTTAAGCGGTTATGAGCATGAACTTATACTAATCTTCTAGTGATATCTCCATTTCCAGTATTTTTTGGTTAAATTTTTGCGATATTGATCATTAGCCTCCAAGTAGTTTCAAGCCATCATCAATGCGTGGCAAAGGCTACAAATCCTTCTTGATTAGGTAGTTCAATCTACTAAAAACGTAATAATCTCTTAAATATTGCCTCCTTTTGCATTAGTAAGAGGGGTGACGGCCAAGGAATATTGTATTAATGTAATAATCTATCATCCATATGATTTTGCAGCCTATCCAAATTGAACTCCTCTTCACTCCTGGACTGTGGTAAAATATAAACTGGAAAAAAAATGTGGGTACAGCACTAAAGTTTTGTGGATTCCTTCCTTGCATAGTACAAAGCCGTTGGGTTTAGTAAACAATATGTCTTAATATTGGTATAGGAGCTAATTGAGCTTACTTTACTCTTGTGCAGGTGACTCTTGAAATCTGATCCTTTATTAAACCAGCTATCATGTGGACTGATGTGACGTTGTCAATTCATTCATCTTTTCTCTGACTAACGTTTGACCCTTCTTAACTTTTACTGGTTTCCTTTTTAGTACTAACAGTTCCCAAACTAAGATTAGGGGAGGCTACATGTTTTTAATTGAAGGTTTTATAGAAATTTGAGATAAAACCCCCAACATGGTGCTAAAGAGGTTAGCCTAAGCAGCCATATAGGATTGGGAAGGGGGTAAGGAGAATCTTTGTCCAATGTAGTTCTAAGAGAACAATTAAGAGCAATAAAAGTGGGAGTTGTGGTGTCAAAAATGGGGTAGAAGGAGGAAAAAGGTAAAATTAAAATTATTGAGTATGCACGCATTATGTAACACCTTGACATATTGAGCAATCTGACTCTCAGAGACTTTTAAAAGATCCTTTATACAAGAAAATCTCAGTTTCTGGAAGATTTTTCAATGGAGAGTTGAACAGAAGTGACTTGGCCACATTAGTGCATAATTAACATGCAGTAAAAATGAGCTACTTAATTATAACATGGGCATTTAGAAAGTCATCAGGGAAATTGTGACAAGTAATACCTTTTATAAGTGGTTCCATGGCTATGTGGAAGGCTTAGCGTAGGAGGGTGTTGGTGGGGCAGCAGTTGCTTTAACATTGTATGATGGTGGGACTTTTACACAAGGAACCAATATGAGGGCGGAAGAGGTGCTGGGGAGAAGGATTGGGTGGCATATTGAAAAACCTGGGCCAATCAAAATTTGAATTGATAGCATAATCCAGCTCAGTGTCAATCAACTATATGGAATATGAACATATTGGAGATTTGCATTCAAGGGCCAGCATTAGAGATGATTGGATGGGTAGTAGAAATTGGAATGTAAGCAATTGACCAAGTATATTTGACTGGTGCCTAAGACTCAATAGCTCAGGTACTGTTTGAAAAGGGTGACTATTTTTGTTTGTAGCAGGAGGAGCTGCTCTCTCAGCGTTTAATAGAAAGATAGATTGAGCTCCATTTGAGTAATTTTTCTGTAGCAGCAGGGGGCATTTACTTAACGGATGAGGGTCTGAGGCAGCTAATGTGGCAATGAAAGGGCATTAACGCTTTGGGTGGTCTAAACCAAAGCATAAGTGGCTGGTAGTGCGGCCATTATCTACATGGGTCAGAATGGAGATCAGGGTTAGAGAATATCATGGTGTGGGGGATTATAAGGTGAGTATAAAATGGAAGGGGCGGACATTACAAAAATGCAAGGCTCTGCGAGGTGGCTGGACTCATTGGGAACCAAAAAGAAGGCTGAGATTGCCATAAGCAGCCAAAACCTCAAGGGCTTATGGTTGAGCTGCTCAGGGGAGAGATGGTTGGGCAAGCCAGAAAATTGAACCACCTGAGTGGCTTCTTCCAGCAGCCAGGTGCAAGTGGTGGGAGAGGATATTTTTTATAGATTACTAAAAATTGTCAATGCTGTCATACATCTGACAAGCCAAAGACTTAGCTTCCCTTGGGGGTACTCCAATACCCATAATAGCATCCATAACCCACAAGAGCTCGCCATTCTAAAAGAACAGTAGTAAGACTAATAAGAGCAGTTAGGGGAAGTATTGGTCTTGAAACATTGTTCACGCCACAAACATTAAGCTTACTACTTGTAGAAACCACTTTTTTCAAGTTTTCTGTGTAAAACCAGGTGCTGTTGCCTTAGAATGAGGAAAACTGCATTAATGACTCTTGTCCATACTTGTACCTACTTTGAGTGCTAGTATAGTGGTGCGCATGGTGTTGAGGAAAGATAACATTCCTTCATTCAAGTTCTCATCAGTATCCTTTTATGTCTCCTACTCCACTGCAAGGCTCACCTCAACATACTTTTATTTTTGTTGAGGGAGTTCAGTATGTAGTATTTATCAAAGTGATCCTTGAGGGGCATGGTAATACTTAGGCGGTTTCAATGTATTGAGCGTGGTGAATCTCCTAGGCTATCCCATGATTGATGCAAGCATGGAGACAACTAGTGAGGTGGCATCAACAATACCAAGGTTAAAGAGTTGGACACTCCTTAAGTCTAGGTGGATTTTCTGGAGGGCAAAAATTCTTTGTAGCTATGCAAACTTATTATAGATATTTAGGAAAATTTAATTTTATTAAACATATAACAAAATAACCCATCACCCCTACTATTGACGGTGTGCCAGTCAATAATACAGGTGTGAAAAAGGGTGTAATTTGATTGTAAACATATATGAAAAGTAACTCTTTTCTTTCCAATTACTATCACTTTTATTAATATGATTTGAAACAAACAGTACAATTTGATAATCAATACCAGGTGAGATGAGCATGAGTGATGAAGTAAAAAATTGGGCGAACGTGGTAAAGGGTAGCAGACCTGGACCTACACCGCCCAAAGGTATCAAGCGCACATGAACAAGTGATAATATCAGTAAAAATAAAAACCTGAGGTGGTGCACCCCGCAGATTTTAAAAATTTTTTAGTAAAAGACTGTATTTACATGGATTTGTCCCACTTGCAACCACTGTCATCAGTGGAACACAGGATATGAGTTTTCCTGGGCATAGAAACACCAACAATGTGGGAAAAGTTTGGTGAAGTCCAACTTAAATTTTTCCCGCACGCTTTGTACATAACAACCCATACTATCTTCAAAGGTTTGGTAGACCTTGGGTTTGAAACTGTGGAAGAAGAAAATAAAGCAGTGAAGGTAAGAGTGGTACTCGACCTTCCCAATGGTCAGCAATTATTATCAACCAAATACACACATTGAACAGAGTCAAAGATATGTTTATAATATTTGATTACCTTCTGACCACACTGGTGCACACAGTAGTCAAACGACATCTCTAGGAAGGCTTGGAAGCCTACAGAGAAATTAAACATTTCAAAATGCAAAGATTCCAGCTGATGCCAACTCTCAGCACTGGGAAGGCAATTAAAATCATTTCCATGAACCAGGAGGTAGTGAAAGATATTACAGAAATCCCTCACATCGCATCCTTCATTATTGATGGAAAAAAATCCCAATTATTCCACGCAACAGTAGAGAGCGCACCCCCATTTGTAACCATTGCCAGGCCTTTGGGCACAAGATTCATGCTTTTCCCAGAAAAGAATGCCTAAGATAAATGGAATTCTGTGAGGAAGAAATGGGCGAAGATGACTCAGAGTACGCCAAAAATCACAGACACACAAGTATTCAACTGGGGAGAACATGGGCAATATAAAAGAATAAACCCAATTTCCCTAAAAGAATGAAAAATGGCCAAATAAGCTCGCAAGCTGGCTGCAGCCTAGGCAAAGGCCTTGGTGGAATCATCCATAGCACTGTAACGAATCCAGGAAGACATGGATGAACTTGAAACAATGAGCCAATGAAATTCTGTGGAAAACCAAACAACCAATCCAAAAAGATCGAATTCAGCAGAACCCAATTTAGAAATAAATGCGGCAAAACAGAGGTTCAGCACCCACCCAAAAAATTGTGGAGCATAACCCAATCAGGAATGAAAATCAAAAATGGAATGCGCAAGAGAATAATGTGGCCAATAAGAGCACACAAGTGCACCGCAATGATAAATTGAAACCAGCAAAGGCAAGAGAGGAGCAAAAACAGATGTAACAAAAGGGAAGAATACATCTTAACTCCTATTCATGGTTATGCTCTCTGCAGCAGAGGTGCAATGGCGAGTAATTTGAGTGAGGGAGTAGGGCTGGGGGCCTGCTAACCGCTCCTGAGGCATCAGGCATCTAAGTATAGATAGGGATGCTGAACATAGCAGGACTCAAGGCCTTAATGTCCTGAGTTAAGAAGTTGAGTCTCCTATGAAACCCACCTGTGGATATCCTAACGGTGCAGGAAACCTACTGTCCACAGGGAGAGGAGGAGGCATGGGAAAACATGATCCTCCCAAAAATATCATTTTGGTCACAACACTGTAAGGTGATAGTATGCGCAAATCAAAACTTTGAATTTATCAAAAAAATTGTTTCTGGATGGCTGTATACTAGCTGTTACCTTCTCATGGCACACTGATCTGCACACAATAGCCAGTGTGTACGCACCAAACTGTGCACCGGACCAATGAGAGTATTTAACAGCTCTAACACAACTCCATCTTCCAGCAAATACTTTTATCAGGGGAGACATGTACTGCTGGATTAACCCAGATACTGACCAATGGCCATATACAATGGAGTTATCACAAGGGCAAGTGGAACTTCGCGTACTAAAGGCCACCCTGGGACTATATGATCTGTTACCAAAAAGGTCACCCTTACTACAAAACATGATATGCCCACATGTACACAACCGTGGACTTATCTCTAAGTCATGTATAGACCTTAAACTTGCACCATTAATTTTCCATCACCAGATTCTAAATTCAAAACTACAAAAATATAATTTTCCTACCATTGGCTAGTTTCAGTGTCCTAAACACCAGCGGAAACAACTACTCAAGCACCAGATGGTAAAGGATACGCCCAGAAAGTTTAGACAGCTCGGAATTTCAATCCTGGATGGAGGAAATATCCTCAACCTGGGATTTTAAAACACCTTTCTTTTTGGACCCACTAACCATCTGGGAAAATCAAAAAAATCAACAACCCAACAAATTAAGCACACAACGCCTAGAAGATACAGGGCAGCTTCAGCCATTATGAAGCACACCTTGACAGAAATCAATCACCTGGAAAAGAATGTCCCATGCACAGGGTACAGCCCTGGATGGGGTTGCAAATGGGCAGAGGTTTCTGCTCAGCTAAACACCCTGATACACAAACACCAACACCAGTTGGGGTCCAATACAGAGCAAAAAACATAAAAGAAAAAAAACTTGTTTGAGCTATTTTTTCCATTTGATTACAAGCCTGTAAAAATATGATAGCTTGCACACAGATCTAATGATTGGACAAATCCATAGCGGAAACACCCAAAGAAGTCATGACCAAAGTGCATAAATTTTATACAGTTTTATATAAATCTGAACCAGTTGAACCAGAAAAATCGAAAAGTTCATTGAAAATGCACATATCAACACCGCTGCTCAAGATAACAACCTAATTAGCCTAATATCATATGAGGAATTATGGGAAGTAGTATGCGGTGCACCAAGAGGGAAATGCTCTTAACCTGATGGGATTCCCTATGAATTTTATATAAAATAAATTACTAACATTTCTAATATTCTTTTAGCTTTCATAAACAAGTGTATTATGGAAACATGACTTCTAACTGGAGACAAAGAAGCCTACACTGTCACTTTATTCAAAAATAGGAGACAGACTAAACCTATATATCTGGCGCCCAATCTCCATAACCTACACAGATAAAAAAATATTCACAAAATTTATGGCCAAAAGACTAGGAGAAATTGCAACTGACGCGATATCCCCATCACAATATGGATTTGTTCCAAGAAGATCCATATGGGCCAACATCCACACAGTTGCAAGTGTCTTCCAGTCCAAAACCTCCGGAGCGCGTGTCTTCTTGGACCAACAGAAGGCATACAACAGGGTGAACTGGACCTATCTCAGGGCCTGCCCCAAAAATTCAACCTCCCAAATAGATTCATAAACTGGGTGATGTTGTTCACAGAATCAGCCACCATGGCTGTGGGTGGATCAGGTTTCTTAACTAATCCAGTCATCCCACAGAGCGGACTCAAACATGGAGACCCTCTAAAACCTCTACTTAACAATTTTAGTTTGGATTTTCTAATCTTAGAATACAAATACACTTCTCAATGAAATAAATGTGAAGGGCCAACTACCAGTCAAAATGATGGACTTTGCTGACGACGGTGTGGTGGGAATATCCAATAACCAGGATGCTTGCATAATTGAGAAGATAATACAACAATATTCAGCCAGAAGCAACGCATTACTTAACACTGAGAAAATGGAAATCATACTCCTTGGGAAATACCAGACCCATTGGACGCCATCTAACCCTAGGCCAACAAACCAATACAACATCAAGACTTCTTTACCAGGCATAGGAGGAGGAAATAAGTATTAACCTACTAAAACTTCCCTTCACCACCAAGATGACAGCTGGACCTGTCCGTCACTTTGGGGTATGGTTGGAAGCAGGAGGTTACGCCAACTCCATGATGGAAAATCAACTTCTGGATTAAATAACAAGACGCATTGCCTCTTTACATGGATATCAAACAGGTCTAACAGGAAGGTTCACGGTAGCCAACACCATGATTCTTTAATCATATGGTTTACAGCCCATGCAATTGCTTTCTCACAAGCCTTCTTTAATAAAAAACAAGCCTTATTACAAGGATGACTTTGGTCCAACCACAACCCCCCTGTACGCCTCAAAACCCTAATTGGCTCTAGGAGGAATGGAGGTATGGGGCTTACTAATTATATAGAGCAAGCGACCCATATACTAGGATCCTGGATAGCTCAGGTGACTATCCAGACTATCAGATATACATTTGGCCATAACAACAAGATTAACTTTACACGAGTAATACAATTAAGAAACCCAGTTCGCCCAAACACATTAATCAAGTATCTGGCGTCCCATCCTACAACTGAAGGAACACATGGAACTCCTGCACATTTCAAATGAATACTCCTAGCCATGAGAAGGAAAGAGTGGAAGATCCACATATGTGATTATATCAGTCACAGAGGACTCCCAAGGCTAACTCATAGACAGGAAATTAATGGCCAAATAGTCACAGACAACATAATATGCAGAAGCCTGAGTACAATAGACAGATTTTTTTTACCTAGATCACATGGATATAACATACAACCTGGAGACCCAAAGAAGAGTCTGGAGATATACACATTATTCACTACTTCAACCCAAGATAAGAGCACATGTGTGGAGATGCATTAGGAGATTATACCGCACAGCAGAACGGTCAAATGCAGCCCATTCCTCATGTACAATATGTGGTCAGTATGGAAGCCTAGTACACCGTTTAAAACGATGTCCAACATCAGTGGCTTTATGGAAAGAGGTCATGCAACTATTTTGCCAAGAAAGTGGACAATAATTCAATTTAGCTAGAACATATTCGCTCTAAACATGGAGTCACCTATCCACCCATCCCTATGGGCGTTAATAGTAGCAATAGCACTATGGACGATCCATACAATAGTACTGGAATCGTTTACAGGAGAAACTCCTACAATCCAAGAAGCAATCAATAGTTTCTACTGCCATATATTGGAACATTTCCAAGCATGGTTATTTGGAAACATGACCCCACGTAACAGAAGGAAAATCAATACATGGTTCCCCATATGGTTCATAAGGATTAAATCTTTCCTTCACTCATGCTGCATCCAAGAATAAGCCAGAATAAACCCCCTACCGTCCTAAACTTGGTGGTCCTGGAGACAACAAGAGGGGCCTCAAACCCTCTAGGGTGTCTTTTAAATTTTCACAGTTCATTAGTTTATCCCCACTATATTGGAAGTGCTTATCCCCTGGTTGACCTTCCCTGAATAAATAAAAATATATGAAAAGTAAGTGAAATATCATATTTTCACAATCACTAAGAAATATCTTAGTTGTTCTTAAGATTGTTATGCTGAATTAATTTTTTGAATTGGACATGACAGTGACTCGTTTGGCGCTCAGTTTGAACGTCTTTATATACTTTTTTGGAGTCAGAACATTTTTTAGACCTTCTCTGAGGCGGCCTCAGAAAATCTTTTGGTCAGCTTTTCCTTCAGGCAGCTGGCCCATTAATTTGAGGGCATCTTATTTGATCATTTGCAGCCATTCATCCATCTCAAGGGTCAACATTCATATGCAATCTACTGTATAGATCATAGAAAATCACAGATGTTCTTATTCTTATCCTCATATATAGCAGATTTAGTGATAACAAAGAGGGGGGATACCTGGCTTGGAATTGGGTTGGCTTAATTTGGGGGGAGCAGCATCCAACCAGCACTAATCAAGATTGTTCTCCAAGTCTGCCATTTTTCAGCCAAAGAGCTTATGAGTTGTCAAAACTATGTGATTGGAAGGGATGTAGTGTCCTGTCCAACCTAATGGCCATTGTAAAAACCCTTATAAATGCGACCATGAACAGTTTTAATGAGTTATAAATCAAAGTTTCTCATATAGGGGCAGAAATCAAAAGAAACCAGTTAGCTTGATCACTGTCAGAGCTATCTTTATGATGGCTGAACTCACATAGAGGAACAGGTTCCCAAAAGCAATCCAAATGCCAAAGCGCAAATTTCTCCAGATGCACACCAAGAGGCTTTATAGATTACCTGAGAGCGCGTGTGGAGGTGGTAAACTAAGTCCTGAGGGGGACAAAGCGATTAGTCAGATTTGGGCTTGTGGAGCCAAATATGCATGTTTTGAAAGCGCTGAAAAATGCAGGAGGCGGCGCACCACCAATCCATGAGGGAGAGAAGGCGTCAAACTCACTTACACTTATAACTCAATATAGCTTGACAGCAATGGTAGGTGAGAACTAAACTTAAAATTAAAGTTTTTCAACAAAGCGATTATAGATAAAGTGAGATCTTTTTACTGGGTTCTTAATTATGTTTCCAATTAGAACTTTAACTTCAACTTGGTGACTGAGGTCATAAATTTCTGCCATACTTACAGCTATTGATCTCTGAGTCCAATGGTCAGTATATTATGTGATTGTATTCCTAGTATGTCCACGCTGATATTGACTATTGCGCTACTGACCTAGTTGCTTGAATAGCTATTTTTAAAGGTTGAGTCAAAGACAATGATCCATTTATTTGTTCAAAGAGAGCGTTTTCATGCCATTTGGAGGTTTTAATCACTATTGCAGAAAAACTTTTGCTCGTGGTTTTAGTGTACAGCATTTGAAGCCTTGGATAAACTTGATAGTGACTTTTCATAAGCTTATCAGGACTCCTTTAGTACTTTATAGAAAACTTAGGCTTATATAGAATTTTCTCGCTTTGTAGCTATATGTAAAAATAATTTAAACAACAAAAAAGTATATTTTGTGAGAAAAGTCTATTTAAAAATTATTCAAATAGAAACATATGGAAAAAAGAAAAATCTTGGTTTTAATTTGAGGATTTGAGAAATAATTAGTAATACTCATTCACATCTCAATAAACAATTGTGCGCTTTCATAATTGTTTCAGGGTTAACAGATGATACCATTAATTCTAAAAAAGACAACCTTGGTCTAGTCTAAAAGTACATCATAGAGCTCTTTGTTCAGATGCTGGAGTTCTCTGTTGTTCAGGAACTACAAGAAACTCTTGTGGCTGTTTGACTGCTTGACTGTTATTTTTTTATTATCAGAACTGGTTGATTACTAGTTTTGGTAATATTCTCTGTATATGCTCATCTACAATTGAGTAAAATAGGCTTAAATTGACTATTGGTAATTTAGCTGTCATTGGCATTATCAGATAAAGTTCAGCTTTAATGGTGGCTATCAAATTTTGTGGACCCCAAGATTATAACATGGAGTTTATTTTTGTTGTCATCTTTATTATCATCAAATTATTTCATCATCAGATATAAAAATGCCTTCTAATCATTATTACAATTTCTCTCACATAATCTATAAAAGGCTTCATAAAACATCCTTTTTAGATGACTTATTTTTGTTTATACCATTTAACTTAAGTCAATGATTTTCATTCGGTGTTTATTCCAAAAAAACGTATTAACCATTCTAGTTAATGTTCACAACATTAAATAAATTTCATTTTAAGCTCTTTAGGTAGAAAAATCTATATCCTCACTGCCATATAAGAGCATTTATGACTCAGCTTCAACAGCGGGTGTAGTTGTTTGTTTACTTCATTGCAATGTATACTAAACTTATAAATTACATGTTTAGTTTAAAAAGCATATCTATTCTTCCAATTTTTCATCTCTTTATCATGGAATACTTTTGTCAATTAGTAGTTAAGAAGGCTGAAGAACTCTCATAGTAATCTATGACTCCTCTAAACTCCACTAGGAACTGCTTTTCTATGAGAAATTCATAGTGGTTGCTCTCAAGCAACACATATGGAGCAGATAAGATTTTGCATTCAAATTTAATGGTAGTGATAAATATGCTCTAATGTCTTTATTGACTCCGTTTTTGATTAATAAACTTATTTTGGTAATTATGTTTGTGTAAGTTACAATAGCTTCATGAGCTTCAATATTATGATACTAATAGGTGCGTTGGTATCCAAAACTGCAGGTACTTTGACCTTGTGGTTGGTGACTTCAACTTTTGTTATGCTCTTTCAAATTGAAATACTTGCAGTAGAACTTATACTTACAATCTGACATATCTTTTCCAGCTATTTTGCGCAAATTTAAACTCCATACAAAACTCAGATGACTCCATCTTTAAGCATTCTTAAAGGTAGTGTCAATTCACTTTTATTCAGCTGCTATGGTCTTAACAAACTGAGTTTCTTTTTAAGTATGAGCATAGTGGGATTGCTTTGTGGGTGCAAAATCCGCTTGATATAATCTCAGAAGGTAGGGATACTATTTGTTTGGGGCTCCTATAATATAGTATTTGATTCTACTCTTGAACCAGGCTCATCATCATTTAATCAGTTGGTGGTTGTAATACCTGATTGAATAATCCAATCTTTCCTTATTAGGTCCATTTTTCTATTCTTTCAATTTTTTGAAATTTCTATGACGTGTTTTTTGAAAGTTGGTGCAGTTAAACTTGGCTGGCTGGTTACACTAATAGGCAGTATATTCCCTATTTAGGATCAATTTCGTGACTCTGTGCAACAGAAATAGCTTTCCATTAAGGTCTGTTTTGTTGATGGCCCTAATGTTAAGCTTAAGTATATAGTCAGCTTTGATATCAATTGAGACTTCCTTTTAGCCTTCAGAGAGTTGGCAGGTTTTATGGGCAAGATCATGTGCACTAATAATTATGGGTGAAATTCCAGTTAAAGAAATCAACTTCATGGTAACTAGGTCCAAAGCACCAATAGTCCAAAGTTGATGTGCTTTAAGGTGATACCATTTTGTATAGTCCACAACTGGCTCAGTTCTCCCCATAGTTATGGCAATAAACTATTGATTCATGTTTTAGACGTCTTGTGCACTCTCAAACTTGAGAAAGAAGTATCTTATTAACCTCATCACATGTGGGTGGGGTAAAAAAATAACTTTAATAAACTTTTTTCCTCTCTGCTCATACATCTGCACATGGCTAGCCTTCTACTTGTCACTTTATCAGTCCATACTATTCTCATAGAGCTTAAATAATCTGGGTATAGCCCCCACACCGATATGAACTTAGTCTTAAATTATGATCTTATGCTTGGTTCTACACAAATTCAATATAACATACGGGTTAAAGAACAAATGCAAGTGTGTTGGTGCTACATGTACCTTCTTTAGATATGGTTAAAGGTCTATGGGGAAGATGACACTAAAAGCTCATGTTGTCTATATCATTCTTTAGGCTTTACAACTGGTAATCATGATTTTCAAACTTTCTGTTAGTTATATTAAGCTCTGGATAGTACATTTTTCTCTTTCTCTAAAAAGGTGACTCTATCTTAAAATTAATCTACGGCCATCTCTGATCCATGCCGCTGCAGGTAGTGGTCCAACTCTTGCCAATTCACTCATCTGGTCAGCTACTTGTTGCCTTAGTTCAACGTTTCTTTCTCCAGATCACTATATTCTGGAAAATAATTGCCATGAAAAGCTTCCATGGCAAAGTAAATTAACGCTTCACAATTTATTGGCACTGTCCTCTATAGTGATCTCCATATAATGAACATGAGGTCCCCTTAATGTATGCTGCTGATTGGTAGGTGTATTCCACTAGAAGTGATTATCTTTTTTTCACATGGTGCCTTTTTAGGCCATCCAGGGGTATGCTTCTTCACTGTAAAGGATTTTTTCATGATCTAAGAATATTTAACCTTATTGGAGACTTAAAATAACTGACAGCAACTTCTCTTAAGCTTAATAGGTCTCATATTGACCTCTAAAGGAAAAATGTGTTAACCCAAACCTTTCAGGATATAGCGTTACTAAATAATATTAAGACAAACAACTACAATTCATTCTGTGAGAATGATAACGTATGTTTGTATAAAGTATAGAAGTCAAGGATTTATAAATGTAAGCATTTCTGGATCCAATAATGAAAGAAAATTGAGTATAAACTTGGTATCTCAGTCACGTTTAGATAATCAATTGCGTGCTTCCATCTTGGTTTCAAGGTTGGTAAACATATCCCTGATTCTACTAGATCTTATAATTTTAAATCTTAAGCTATACTGTGTATCTCTTGTTTTGAATTAATATGGATTTTTATTGTTCTGATGCTTCACGTGACTCTTGAGGCGCCTGTGGCTCTTCAGTGCCATTGTTCATTCTTTATAATTTACTTGTTCACTTTATTTGGTGCTATTAACGTTCTATGCTGGAGCTCAAATAGTAAACTTATTTTTAAAATAGAATATCAGTAATTAGCTATCATTGGTAATAACAGATGGGGCTTGCCTTTATCATCAGATGTCAAATTTTTGTTGTCGCTAATGAGTGTAAAAAAAGAAGGTTCTTTGTCACCGTTTGTTGCCATCAGTCATCAAATTATTTCTGGCTGGGGTTATAAAATGATTATTATTCTAGTAAAATTAATTTGCTTGGCGCTGATGATGAAAGATTATCAATTGTCCTCATCTACAGCGGTTAAACTCTCATCCATTTTGTTTATTATAAATTGTTTTTATATAAATATTATTCTGAAATAGCAACAAATTAACCACTTTTAGTTGAGTGTTTCTTAACATATTCATATATAAATACAATATTACATCAATATAAGCTCATATTGTGGACACCAAAATCATAAAAATATCTTAAATTAACTTGATAATTTGAACATTTCATTATAAGAAAAATAATTTTTACTAACATTGCTGGGTTTAATGCATTTTGATCCAGGTGTTTGAGTGAAGATTACTTTCCAATATTAACAGAAGCTCCTGCAATCACTTTTATGCTTTAAAATACCATTTAGTAATACTTCATCAGCTTAAGTGCCCCTACACCCTATTTCCATTCTCCACAAACAATCTCAAAAAGAGGGCAGACCCTCCTAGAATCTTCTAATGGTTCATTATGTTAATTTTCCCTAAAAAAATCTATATACTATTTCTTTACTTTTTGTTGATTGAAGACTGTTAAACCTACTTATGCTTCCTATGTGTACAATGAATGTCAAAGTATACCATGTTATCAACTATGCTGCTTACAAACTTGAACAAGAACTTCAGTCTGCTTCACAGTTTGACTCACTAGTGAAATGTGAATAATCCCTTGCATTACAACCTGACTAAAAATGGTCTATCTGTCTCATAACTTCTATTATAATCTCTTTCTTCTGAGAATAATTTCTGCAATTTTATTTTGCCTTGAAGTTTAACTCTACCTAAGACCTTTACAAATATATTATCAAAGAATGGCGATAACACCCACTAGTGACCCTATGACTCAGATAAGCGATCCAACAACCACCCAAGCCCTACAACTATGGCTTCCTACCTCAATGTTAATAAGGGTCACCCGCTTTCAGATGGCAGTCTCAAAAGCAGCTAGCTCATGATATGTGACCAATATGATGAGCACAAGCTCACCTCAGATCACCTCTGTGACTCACAACATCACTGTATCAAATTAATCTGCAGCCCAACAACCCACTGATAGCCCTCAGACTAAAGATTCCACCACCTGCATTGCCGTGACTTTAGCATCTAGCATGAAAAACTATTTTTTTCTCATGCGCATATTACACTTAGTGAGTCAGTTCATTCTAATCTAATTTAGCATCTAGGTCTGATCTCAATGCCTACCATGTGCGAGGCGTGATCTAGTCATCAGCCCTAAAACCCTTGGCCACATCGGGGTACAACGCCCCACTCTTGGATCAAAAACCATCAGAGTGAGTCAACTGTTCTCATCTAATGAGGAGACTATTAATATAGATCTTGGTGCCTTGCGCCCTTCCCATTAATAAAGCAAACAAAGTAAACCTAAAAATTTTACTTTTTTATTTTGGTAAAGCTTATCATAATTTAAAACTTGACTGAAGCACTATTAAGTTGTAAGTTCCAACCATAAAATTATCTAATACTCAAGTTAGCTTTAGAAGATATAGATTGGATGAGGATTACCGCACCCTACTATTGATTGGCTGCAACCAAAAAGCAATATTTGTGGGATAAAACCACACAAAACCCCCCACCAAATCTACCACATCAGGGACTCCAGCACTCGCCAGAGCACACAATAAAAAGGAAAAACTCTCAAACTTAGCTAAAACAACCCCAAACTACACTAATATTGCTCCTAAAAAAGAGGATTAATGCGCTAAGGGCTACTGGTGCTTATAAGAAACCACTATCGCCTACCCCTCCTAAAGCTGACTCACATCAGACCGCATCTATCACCTAGGCAAAAAAATGATTTGAAACAGGACGTAAAGGCTTACCTCATCTAACTCTTTCTCAATAGTGAGCTTTTAATATGACCAAATCCAGTTAATAATATTTTGAATATTACTTTAAATACTTCACGGTAATTTCTTAGGCCTTCCAAGTCAACATCACCATCCATGAATGGTAGAATATGAATACATAAATTTGGACTTCACTGACGCTGGTAAGGAAGACCATGTCACCGCCACAAAGATTGACACCACGCAAAATGCTCTTCACATCTCTTGCAACTGCTCACACCTCAAGAAGATCTTGAAAGTCACTTTTTAATTTCTAACCACTTTGGACCCAGAGTCTTTGAAGTTAGTGATCCAAAGCGAGTTAATAAAGTTTTGATCCATCTTATAAGTAAAATTTAGAGTCCACTTTTTACTACGCCTCAAACAAAGAGCTTTCATCGCATTTTCATCTACACCGCCACTGCCTTGGACCACATTATTGAGTCATCCCCCTTATGGAGGTATTGAAAAATCCCAAGAGATCTTGTCTGTGGGCTCTGATCAAGAGTTCCCCATTTTTCGTGGTGCAATGACTTCAGTCAACTCTACAGCATCTGCACTGATTGAAAGCAGCACCTCTCTGACACCACCTAGGGGCCTAAGACAGACCATAAATGCTCACATGTGGTTTCAGAAGCAGCAACACAACTAACACAGGCTCCAGGACAGGACCTAATTCATGAAGCCATTTGCGAAGAGGTTAAGACTATACTACTCAATAAAGATACTGAAGATTCTTTTTAAGCCCCTCTTCTCTTGGGGACCCTCCATCCTTCCAGCTCTTACACCTGTACAGGCTAAATAGGAAACATCTTCTAGTGCATGAACTTCAGCCACCTAGACCTTGTGTCCCATGATCAACCACCAGAGTCCACCTGAATTAGATCACAGATGGTCTTAATTCTATTGAAACACTATAAGGTATTTTCAACTAACAAACCACGTCCTATGGAATATACAAAACACTGTTAAATCTACCCACCCACATAGCAGATCATACTAAGGTCAATTGAAATATTAGAAAAGAAGACAATGAACTATGGCTCAATTAAGAGAGATTTTGTAGGAGGCCCATGTGCATCCTCAGGACCTTCATCAGCAACACAGTGAGACATTCTGACGATTGGGTGAACTGATCATGACAAATGATTCTAGTAAAAATCTAAACCCATAATCAATAAACTTTTATCAATTTAGAACCGAGGCCATGCTTGAAACAGAGTTATGCCACTTTCAAGTTATCCTTTAGGCTCTTGCAAGCCTAAAGTATGACATGGGTGGCTCATGCATAAGGAGACCTTAAAAGGTTGAGCTGCAACTTTTCCAAGTCTCAATCCTTAAAGTTGATCTTTATGGCTCATCATGGCCTCCATTACCTTACCTTATTTATTAATGCAGTAGGTTATCATTGCAAAAAACTCGAGATTTATAAGTTTGACTCCACCTAGTTGCTCTGTCTTTCTCTTACTGTATTTGTGACGCCTGAAAATTTGATAATAATCCATTGGCAGATGTGTTTAATTTGAAAGACAAGATAAAAGATTTCTTTTGTGAATTTACATTGCATACCTGCTGTTCTTTTTCCACATTCATGTTTCTTATACTGAGGTTAAACGGGTTAGTAGCATCCAGCTTAAACGCTTACCTTGAGATTCCAGCTACATATTGGAACAGTTTCTGGCGTCTTCAAATGGCGCTGAATGTAAGAAATATAGTGATCTGAAACTGGGATGTTTCCAATTTATTACAGGTAGCATCCTAGACTGGTTATATAGGTCCTCCACCCCCACAGCTAATATCCACCCCTCCCCTTGGTGCGCCATTTGGTTCATCGTTAAGATTTAAGCCAAATGATAAAAAAATTAGCCGCCTCATAGCTGCAGCCCAAGCGCTTTCAGCCCATAAAACGTTGAGGAAAATAACTATGATTCTCTTTTTGGAGGTTCCATGCCCTATAGTTTATTAAATAATATGGCTGTGGTACTGTAATTAGAGAAATGCTTTTTTGATACTATCAGTGTGGCACGTATTAATATCACTGCTGTTGAGGACCCCAAGTCCTCCATCCCTTGAAATTAATGCATAGAAAAAACAGTTTGGATTTGACACCATCTGTTTTCTTATGTCGCCTTACCTTTATCCTATGGTTATGACCCACACTTTTTTAAATCTTAAAGGCCATCTCATCCTGGACAAACACAACACCCCAGACCTCCTCTTTTCCGTCGCATGTAACTAACTGCTTAATTCAGGTTCCAATCTATACTTGGTTATGGAGGAGCTTATCTAACTAAGTCTATCATATATAATATCCTCACAAGCAATTTCGCAACATTCATCATGTCTGTATTAATATGGCCACTGAGATGAGGACGTTATGGTGCTAAACACCTGCTAATATTGTATTGACCAAACCATATGAATAACCCACTTAATTTTAATTATATACGTCACTATTTTAGACTGAGGCCTTCAATCAAATATTCTCCTGCGCCAGCACTAATCAATAGAATTGACTAATTATCAAATATCTTGCTCATCCTGATATCTAAACTTATATTCAATTCATCATTGCTATTGTGGCCACGTCACCTTCCAGTATTATTATACTATTAACTTTCTTGAACCATATTTGCAATAGTAACTATTGCTATGATAATCCTTTTCTCACGCCAGAGTCAACTCATAGTTTAAGCTACTATAAAGCTTTTTTGGGATCATCCCCTGTATCTAATATTCATTAGCTTTAAATGCCAAAAAATTCTTTGCCACCCAATGGTAAAAACCCATGTAATTTAACAAGATAATTTTACTTTGGACAGTGGCTTAAATAATTTAAATATTTTATAGATAACTTTTCTTCCTGCCCCGTTGCAAACCTGTTGTTATTTGTCTTTATTATATCCTCATAAAACTGTAAGTAATTCGTTTATTAGCCAAATGCTACTGGTTGTAAAATCCATGAGGCCTAAGAATCAATCTCCGTATATTTCTAAGGATTATGTAAACTGACCCAAACTTGATAGGTGCTGCTCTATTATTTATCCTTTGCACCATTGGGATCTATGAAACTTATAAAAAATAATATAAAGGGAATGCAATAAGAAAGACGATTTTATTCTTGTAATGGCTTCTAAAGCCTACCATTACAAAGAACTCAACTACCTGTAAGCCTTAAAGCCATTGCAAGCGCTAAGAAACTACAATGGTTTTCCATTTTTGTAGTAAAACTTATGTCTAAAATTTTTGATACTAAGGTCACTGTCCTCATGAAGGTACTATTTTCTTGCGTGCTAACCAATCTGTACATTAGAGATAATACACTGATGAGCTAATTTAATCAACTGCTTTCAGTATTTTCTTTCTCTGCACTGGCTTTGTGGATGCTATGCCTCTTTCTGCATCATATCATGGTTTTAAGCAGAAGATAATAAGTTATATGGACCTTTAAAATAAGCTTTAAGCATACATATGCTTTTACCAGTCCATTCTTATAGTTGCATATCATCTCCAACTGTAATAAAAATCTGATCTACCACAAGGTAGTCACTATAGTCCTGAATCACCACGCTCAGATGTTACAAAAAATAAGCTGAGGATTACTCTATCACTCTTTTCAACTCACTAGCAACGGACAAATTGACCACTATTATTAGGGTCTACCTCCTCTCTTCAGCACCACCCCACCAGTCAAAACCTTAAGCTCATTACGCAGCAACCAGGGTGGGGCTCAAAAAATTACCCTACAACTGTGCTAAGGCTCATATGCAAAAGATTGCACCAAAGTCAAATTTTGTGAATTCAAGATGCTGTACTCTGAGAAGAACTGGCATTTAATTATCTCCTTTTGTTGGGTGAAAGATTGAGAATCCAATAAAAAATCTCATTGCTTTGAGATTATAAGCCAAGAAGAATATGATGCAAACTTCACGTCATCCCACTACTATGCACAGTGGGGGCGCCACATCCATCATTTTAAAAACCAATTTAAACATGAAGGATGTTGTATATCTATTAATCAGCAACACTACTAAATTGACAAGGAGGCGATCATTCATGAATTGCATCGCTTCTAATAACATCTTTACCAGTTTAACCAGTGGACACATTAGACGTTCAGGAATTCCTCTGGAATGTGCATGAACTGTTTACAAACACAAAGTCTGATGCAGCTCTTCTTTCATCAATCACCACTAAGAGGTCATGGAAATTCTGCTCTAATATATTCATCTAAAAACCCCTGGACCTAATAAAATACCTTTCACTTTACTTCCTGGACCCAGAGGCTGCAGAAAATACTCTCAAGGACCTCTACGCAACCCTCATGGCTAACGAGGAGGTACTGCCTAGCTCCAAAGGTTCTATCATGATTCTCATACATAAAGGTTGTACTGGTGGACCTGGCCAACTGGCGCCACTTCTATGATTAATGCATTACACACTAAATACAAGGTACTTGCCCAACTAAATTACCATTTATGGTAGCCTTGCCTGAACCCCTCCCAACATGACTTCATTCTGAGAAGGTCACTATGGGACACTTAAAATGACCTTCACGCAAATTTAGCCACTAACTCCTGTAGAGAAAAAGGCTTCTTGGCTCTTCTGGACACAGAGAAGGACTATGCTCATGTTCTAGGAATGCATTAAAGCTTCACTGGCTTGAAACCATATCCCCTACTGGTCAAGCAATAATCTCAGCACTCTACAGCCAACTTTACATCAGAGTATTGGCTACCATAGGATTCACAGTGGCAGTATTGGTAGGAAAAGGTTTCTGCCAGGGGACCCCTGAGCCCAATATCGTTCACCATTAACCTTAATTTCTTCCTGGCTGTGATTTGAGACAAACTATTAGGGATTCATGTACTGGGAAGCCTCCAACTTGCACCATGGACTTTGATGATCACACATCCATCGTGTTTAGCTCCCCAGAGGACGTCAGCCTCACCCTAATCACCCTTGAGATGTACACCAAAGTGTAAAAGTGGAAGGCAACACCTCCAAAATGAAAGTATTACAGGTTTGCTCCCCCACCTTCCTCTTATCGTTTTAATTTAAACCCACTTGCAGCATCTTCCACCACCTCAATATCTTCAAAGCAACCAGGTTTTCTTGATGAAGGACAACGTGGGCTTTAGTTCTGTTGCGGTGATTGTCAAGATTGTCAATTATAACCATCATAGCATGATCCCTCCGGGTGAGCCATGATAGACAACATATTTTTATTGTCCATGATTTTGTTCCTCACACATATCTGAACCTTTACGGACAAATTTACTCACGCTTAAAATCAATGCTCTGTTGTTGAAGGGCTCCAACAACTTGCTCATGGCACTGAAAACCATCGTTTGGCAATTCTAAGAAGGGGCCAGCTACTCCTAACTACCAAGACCTTACCATCTACAGTGTTGGAATCAGGGTATTTTATATACTCACAGGTGCTAGACAACTCTAATTTTAACAATACAGCAGGAGAAGTATTTATCTCAACAGCTGAATTATATGAGGTTTTTTTACCCTTAGCTAAAATAATAAAACTTTTAGGTTAAAATAAAGGTTGAGTTTTATGGATTTTTATTAAGTTGCAATAAGGTGATAAAAAGTGAACCCTCTTACAATCGTCCTCCTTAATAATTAAATGGACTCGAGGCTTGAATCAAATTAGGTTAATAATTCATTATTAGCTTCAAGTTTTTTAGGAAATATGGAGTTTCAACCTATTGGAGCACTCAAAACTCACCTCTATTAAAGGGAATAGCTGATGAAGTGTCAAGAGTTGTTAGGGCAAAGTCATGAGGTAACGGTTTGATGTATTTGAGCCAATCACCATGGGAAAAATAATTTCACTTGGTGTGACCCCTTCAAGGCCTATAAAAGGGCCCGTCTCCACGCTGGAATTTAAAGTAAATTGTCTGTAGGACGCGGGGGCCTCCAAATGGTTTCCCTGATTCTGCTGGAAATTTGGCATAAACCTGTTACTAATTTTAGGCCTGTTTGGCTGAGGAGTGGGAGTAATCGACTTACCTCCAGAGGCTGGATTCCACTGAGAATTAGATAGGCCTTTTGTTATTGAAAATTGGAGCTATTCTCCTCCGAGATATATTCTTATTTTCTAATTGAAAAACCATTTATCTGACATACAGACTTCAAGTTTCTATGGCTGATCATTTTCTGAGACATGTATTTTATACTCAATGAGCTTATTTCCTCATCCAAGCAGTTTCTGCATCTCTGTGACTCCCTAGAGCATTGTTAACCACTTTTAGAGATTGCCCAACAAAATACCCATTCTATTGCCTCAGACCCATAAAAAGCACTTAATAGAACAAGGATCATCTGTCATTAAGAGGATATAATATATTCAAAACGTCACAACATACATAATGGACAGCTAAAACTTAGCTCCATGCCATGATATAGTTCAAGATAGATAAGTTTTTGCAACCTGGATCAACCCATTGGACAGACCTCCAATCCACCTAAGACTCCTTTGCTCCTCAACCTTTGCTAGAATAAACTTCAAAAGGCTCTACAGGACGTCTACCACCCATTCTTATCAGCAATAGTGTCCAACAAACTGTAGCGGTATTCTACTAAATGTTTAGGACTGGGGATCATACTGTCCATCTTACAGAATAGAAGATGTCCTCACTGTGCTGATCCCACTTATTCCATCTTCACTGCTTATTCACATATACAGCTATTACACCTTTCTGTCCAAGAGTCCGCGCACGCTTCCTGGCTAACCATGGATTGGACACTCAGTCTAAGGCTTGATGACCAATAAGTTTTTTTCATAGATATCACCAGTCCCTCTGGGTCCTAGCCTGATCCACGGCTATCTGGACCATTTACAACTCCTTCTTATGTTCTGCCTTTGAAGCTTAGGTGTGGACTCCACCTCATATAATCATCTGTTCTAGGTCTACTTTTAGATGGCCCTGAATATTTGAGCCTTTAAGTCAACCCTTACCAGATTAGTACAAACTGAAGCACAGCAAAGACAAACACATACACAACATTTTTGACACCTCCTCCCTCCCCTTCCCTATCCTCATGCTCTTAATAGCTCATGAATCACTAAAAATATCAATAAATCTCTTCTTGGGTTGTAGCCATTCTAACCTTATGATACCATCTGCCATCCAATCCAATTAAAAGCCTTCAACAACAAATCCATGAGTTTTATCGCCCTCCACACCTCTCCTGCACTTGGGGTTGCCCCCACAAGACCTTCAAAAGCCCCTGACACGACCACTTAGCTTCTCAAGGGACCTTTTTAACAATTTTAATCAAAATTTTCCTCATGCTTTCCTTAGAATATTTTTATAGTTCAGTTAAATGCTGTGCCCTGGTTAAAACCTAGTATAAGGTTTAGGCTCACCTAAAAAGGAATACCAGTCCTCTTTTGATCATCTGGTTCAAAGAAATAGTGTTCCAGCTGATGAACTAAGCGTTTTCAACGCCAAGGTACAAAATCTCATTAATTCATTTACAACTTTCATACAACAATGAATCTTATGGACTTCTCTTACTCTTAAGTAATTCTTTGTTAATAGAGCTCACTATAAGTTTAGTAGAGATGATTACATCTCTTTAAACTGACTATTATATTCCTAAAATCAATTTTACACAAGAGTCAACCTTTCTCAAATTATATCTAGATAGTAAAAGAGTAAAAATAAATGCTAGTGTAAGTATTCTTTTAAAAAGAAATGACAATAACTTTAAATATTAAATCAATGTAAATTGGACGTAGTATGGTTAATATGGATTTGACTACTTTTCTTACTGCTTGACTGAACTTTCAAGAGAATGATAAAATTTAAGTAGAAATCAGCAACTTTAAACTCCTTCTAACCCGTTCAATCCTGGTGTCATTGGCTTTTCCACCAGAAGCTCCAGTGTGGGTCAGTAAAAACCCCAACTAGCCTTCTATCCTGCAGGAAAACGCGTTTAGACTGTGCCAATGTGTCACCAAAATCTTTGAGTCAATTCATTCCTCCCAAAGTTTTTGATATACACCTCTCATTCTCTGGCGGTGTTTCAAAGCCCCTGGAGCTCCCCTGGGGCAACATGCAATTCAACCTTTGGGTCAATTATAGGGGAAAATTTTCCAATATGCCAGAATAATTATTAATGAACTATCATAGGCGATGATAAAGCTTTCTGTATTTATTGACTTCCACCCATATAAGAAGTTTATGACTTAGGTTTTTTTAAAAGCCTATGCTGCAAATGTGCAACTGTGTTCCTGATATTACAAGGCACCCCTCTCCCACCAACTCGCACCTGGCTACCACTGGATACAACTATGGTGGTTCCATTAGCTGATTTTCCCACCTGCCTTCCCCCAAATTTCTCTACAAGTAATTAAAGGTCAGATTGGAAGCCTATGGCTAAGGCCTCATCTTACAGTTTGTAGTCATAAATAGTGCAATCCATTTAGTTGACCTTATCATTTTCTACAATCCACCCCAATTCTAAATATAACTACTTAAAGAAGTCCCCTCATGCCGTTAATCCCTTTACCCCTGATTAATCATTCTTAGCCCACATGGAGGTTGGGCGGACTACGGTCCATCCTGATTTAATTTGATTAATTAGAATATAAAATGCCCCTTCCTTGCCACTATCTTCTGGATCCAAGTTCACTTCCTCATGTGACCAAACTACTTCCAGCCCCACAACTTATTGGATGATGTACAATCCTGCCCTCTTCCCCAAATACTGTAGCTGCATCAGTTCCTATTACAACCAATCAGGTTTCTCTACACTCCATATCTAACAATACTACAGCCAGTAAAAAACCAGGACTACAGGTCAAAACTCAAGATTCCCAAATTCATCAGCCAGAAATCAAGCTTATGTCAGTGCTTTAGTACATTTTTATTAAAAACCCTTGGGGATTATTGGTTAAGATATATGAAACATGTGAATTCATTGATTCATCCAGACCTTACCTTGATTTATTAGCACATGGAAATGACTCCCAATTCCCCCTCATTTTATGATCCTTGCCTTTGCTGTACCCTTACAAAATAATCATCAGTCTGCTATTGAAGCAGCTGTATTGCTTGACTATCATCCCCACCACAAAGCTGTCGCCAAAATGTAATGATACTTGCAGATGGTACTGCCTCTTCATATCATCTGGCTTTGCCCCTCTGGGTATGAGCAATCTACTAAAAATGTTCAAAAAAACATCAATACAAATTCAGAATGCCGTAGTGGTAGTGCAGAACCCAAAATCTAAGAGTTAGGATTCAAGGTAATAATCAAAATCAAGATTTCCACTCCAAAATAGAAACAATGATGATTCAATTATTGAATTCTCTAAATCAGAACCTGAAAATAAAATCGTTTTTCTTGAGTTTAATCAAGAATATCACGCATGCAGAAACCATTGGATATGAAATATGGATTGGCCCCTCAGTATACCTTTCCAAAAAAGGATGGCTGTGATCAATGAATCTACAAAATCATTGGTAATGGGATTAATTAAGTCCTCAACTGGGCAATTATTCCAAAATAACTTTGAAAGATCCAGATTGTCAGGGTTTCCATGCCAGTCTGAACATCTGGCTAAAACCAATGTCAGGTAACAATCCCAAACTAAAAGTTCACTTACCTCTGACAATGAAATTTAAAATCAATATAAAGATTTGGTTTCTAAATTTAATGGATCATTCTCATTTTTACAGAATCAATTTCTCCTAATATTGGAGTCCAAACCTAATTTATGCGCTTGAATGCTACAAATCAAAATAATATGTTGATGCAAAAGAAACCCCAAGGAAGAATAACTATAGAGAGGGTGGTTAGCCCGGCAGATAAACTGCTTCCACTTTAGTGCAGTTTTGAGTTTGAAACCTGTACTGGCTAAAAAAATTCTCAGTGTGGTATACTTGTCCTAAGATTGACCCACCTCAAATATTTTTAATAATAACTATAGAGTTTTGGCTTAGATGCGCTGAGTGACTATCCCTGAAGTTTAAACTTGTTTTCCTCTATCTATTGTAGTGAACAAAGAATTAAGGCTATTTATGTTTGCTAAATTTTATTTGGTCATCACTATGGATGGCATGATATAAGTATATTTTTTAGTTAAGAAGTTTCCCCTTAGTTTTATATTTTTAAAATTAAAACCCCTTACACCTGGGTCTTCAGAAGACTTCCACAAATACAAGGACGGTTGTATTTAATCCCCCTTATAACAAAACTGGTGCTCTTACTTGGTCCTTCATGAGTTCCTACCAAGCCTCAGCAACCATGGATTTAGACTATAGCACCAAGTTTGTTAACCTATAAAGCTTCATTCAAGGGCTGGAACACCAAATCTGCTATTAAGCAGTGACAACTTAAGCTTTGAGGGATGAAATTCAATATAAGATGCAAAGTTAGGCAATTGGACTAAACTTATGCCACTAAACAGAATTACATTCTATCCACAAGAGGGTTGACCAATTTAGCAATGATTTAAAAGAAGTGCATCAACAATATGATGCCATTCTATCAGGTAAATCACTCCATGAGACTGACGTCACCCAGGTCCAATATGCATCCCCAGTGTCTGTTCATATTGTTGCCAACTAACCCCTAGGTAATTTATTCAATCACTCCTTCAATGATCAGTATGACCTGGGGGAAGTGATCATTTTTGCCTTTTCTATACTGTTATGAAAGTGCCCTGGAGGAAGCTACTATTTATCAACATCTCAAGAACTTGACCGCTTGCCTCAGCCAATTAACGCAGGAGAAGTGGCATCTCAGTTAATAGCTTGTAGCACTTGGAATGACACAAATGTTGCTCTGATCTGAGAATTTGGTAATGACTTAACTCTAGCCATATGAAAGAGGCATTTTTGAGGATCATCCTAGATTAAGGAGAATCTATTAATGAGTTTGCTTACCAATTTTATCTTGACACCCAAACTTTAGTTGTGGGTAATCATATCATGTTGGATGACGCTGTTACCAATAAATAAATGCTTAAGGCTATGCCAATATTCAAGTATACCTGAAGGTGACCAAGTATAGTATGTCCTCAATGTTGCACCTTAAGGAAGTTCTTTTAAAAGTTCCGCCTGATCTCCTTAAGTCGCTGAACCTTCTCAACCTTCCCCTAAGGATCAATCTCCCGTCCTAGAAAAGATTTATATCTGAAGCGGTTGTCCCAGGAAAATACTGCGTCTACTGTAAATTTTTTAGCCACACCATTAATAACTGCTATCATTACCCTCAGAATAAAGCAGCAAAAGATTGGTCAGCTTAGGGGTAAGAGGCTTTCTCTGCTGACAAACCTCTTGCCCCTCATCCTATCAGTCCTATAACTAGCCCTTCCATCTGCCTTGTTTTAACTGCCCTGGCTGAAGTTGAAGTGCCTACTTCTATATAAGGCATTAAAGCCTACACTATTCTAAATTTATTTGACAATAGCTGCAACAAACTTATCACAGTCAGCTCTTCTAGCAAAAATTAGAACTTAACTGACTAAATTTTCAAGCAAATTGAGGCATCCAAGCCAGGCCTAGACAAAAACCCCAACTTGCCTCGCTTCAAATACCTTCTGACTGTCTTTAAGCCATTTATTTCCAATTTGGGTATTCAAAGACATGAGTGGAAGTAGTCATTTGTAAAGTTAAAGTGCTGTCTATATTTTGATATTGGATCCCTGGTATATGTTATATCCTCTCTAATCTATTACAAAAAATTAGTTTGATCCTGACTTGATCCAAGAGGCTGAATATGGGATGGTGGGAGGTTAGGCTACTAAGATAATCGAGTATACACTGCCTTACTTCTATGATTTATAAGCTTTGGAATACCACCCTCAATTACTTTAGAAAGTCGTGACATGTGTTGCTCATTAGATTCTAAATATTGAGGAAACTTATTTGTATAATTAATCATAAATAAAAATATCTTTTTACTTTTAGGATATTGAATACCCTTGATATTTGACCTCCTGTCAAAAATAGGGGCTCCAAAATATGTACCTGTCTTGTAATATATCCCAATTCCATTTTCTGAGTAGAGTATCAAAACCTTGGGCTTAAAACTAAGTTGCTCCTCAAGATAGTGGATGCCAAGGATAGGATACTTCTTTATGCCCCTCATTTCATTAACATACCACCTAATTTTCAAGTTACTGTACTTATCAAATTATTAACATTCACCTAATCAAATTTTGGAGTTATATGGATATACTAATCCCTTTATCATAGAGGCCCTAACTTGACCTGAAAGTTAGACCCCACATATAAAGAAATTGATCACCATTTTATTAGGAGTCTTAAAATCAGACTCTGCAGGTTTCTCAGCACTCTGTAATCGCCTATGCAAACCTCTGTTCTAAGAAAAATTAACTGATGTAGCAGTTTTGGCTCTCTACAAGACTTATGTTTGATCCTCTAAAAACAATAACTCTGAATAAGAGTAGGATTGGAGACAGACTTATTCCCAACGCATGACATGAAATATAAGCTCTCCTTGAGGAATAAAAGATAACTTCTCTTCTGGATCAGGTGATTATAAGGAGATATATGAAGCAATCTATCATGTAGAAACCAAAGATCAATCCCCATTAAAACCTCAAGCCTCATGAAAATCTAGGTTGAGGAGGCTCAAGTAGCTCTGAAGCTAAACAACTATTAAAGGCTGGGTTATATGTACCACTTAAAAGCCCTTGGGCTCTACCGCTTTTGTTAATTTATATAATGAATGGGTGACATTGAGTTGATATGGACTATTGCTAACTAAATAAAAATTTTCAAAAGGATAGTTATACCCTAGCTTGTATAGATGACTCCATACATTTTTATGCCTATAATAAAGTATTTTTCAGCAATGGACCTCACCAGTATTTATTTATAGATTGACTTATCCCCAAGGATTGAGATATATGTGCACTTATCTCTAGTGAAAAGCTATATAAGCCTACATGGATGCTGCAGGGGTTAAATAACGCACCACCACTTTCCAAAGAGCGATGAATGGATTATAATAGGATATAATACGCTCTTGCACGTTAGTCTATCTTGATGATATAACTGTTTTCTTGTAGTCTTTTATTACTCATTTAACACATCTAAGAGAGGTTTTTCAGAAATTATGGAACGCTTCTCTAAATATAAAACTCCAAAAATGTTCCTTCTTTCAAAGTGAAATGATTTTTTGGGACATAAGAGAAGTAAGGAAGTTTTATCCCTGATGGACGACAAAGTTATTGTCATTCCAAATGTTCCCACCTAAATCTCTCTGAACTTTGCAAGTTTTTAGGAATAGTCTGATATTAACAACAATTCTTTCATTATTCTAAAAATAAATCAGAGAATTTATTTTATCTGTTTAAGAAGAGAATTTATTCCAAGTGGGAATAAGAGTAGCAGCACTCTCATTATTTATTGCAAGTAGTTCTTGTTCATGCCTTGTTCTCATACACCTCAACTTTGATAATTTTTTTTACAATTTACTAATACTAGTGATATTGGAATAGGAGCTGTACTACCCCAACACAATAAAAACTTAGAAGATCATCCCATTGCTTATTACAGCATAATTTTATCTAAGGCTGAAAGCAACTATAGTGTGACTGAATGAGAGTGTTAGGTGGTTTTTAACCATCAAACATTTTAACCCAATTTATATGGGCCCACTTCACTATAATCACTAATCATGCCTCATTGTGATGGGTCCAGCAGATAAAAGATCCTGATGGGCGTTTGACCCAATGGCTTAAAGCTACAAAACTACAATTTCTCTATTGTCACTGCCTAGAGCCAATTCATTAAAAAGTGGGTTTTCTGTACAGGTTACCTATTCAAACCCAAACTAACCTGAAGAAGATTGACTTTATGATTTCCCAAGCCAACCTCAATAAGGAAAGATGAGTCCTTAAGGTAAAAAAGGAGCTAGAAAAAAGATTGACATATATCCAAACTTGAATGGAAACCTATATTAACTAGTATCAAAAACAATGGTTACTCTATATTTAATCTTCTGGTTGATTAGTTGTTATATTATAAGGACATCTGAAAGTCAGCCACAGAAGAATTTAAAATCCATCAATGGCTCAAACCCCAGTGCTACTTGGAGGAGATGCTTTTCTCGCTCTTTAATGTGATTGAGTCCTTTTTAGTATGCGAGAGTCAAGTTGGCCCTACTCCTCATCCCCAACATCCAATGGTTCCTCCTACTAAACCCTTTCACACAGTAAGTATCAATGTTGTGGGCCCTCTACCACGAGCCTTTAATAGCCATCAAATTCTCATACTGGCTGTGTATCCTTTAACAAAATGGATTGAAGCTCTAAACTTTAGTCAGATTTCAGCAAAGCATCCGCTACATTCTATATAATTGTATCATCAGCCAACATGGGTGTTCTGTCATAAATCCTTTTAATAATAGTCAAAATTTTTGGTCCTTGCTAGCGCAAGAATTTGAGTTAATGGGGACCTCTCTAGAGTTTTCTCACCCCTTACCATCCTGCAACTAATGGGATGGTAAAGTGGTATATAATGCACTAACCTCAATCCTTCAGAAAATGGCCTCAAATGAACTATTAAATGGCCACAATATTTATCTAGTTTATATCCTACTGAATTAGTTACTATTGTATTATAAAAATTTCCCCTTTTAAACCTTGTATGGAAGAAATTCCCAATCGCCTTCTAAAGTGTAATCTCTGTTATACCAAGCCTCCCAAAAACCCTTGAAGCTACTATGAGAGTTTCGCTAATAAAATCATCCATCTTCAGTCTTTGGATTCAAAGGTTTGGCTGCTATCAGCTCTAGGGACAAATCAAATTAAGTGAGAAACATTACCCCCTGAATACCTCCCAGCCTGGAGACTTGATCTTTTTTACCATCACCAGCCAGGTGGAAAGGATACCAAATTGTATTCCAATTGGAAGGCACCTCTAATTTATTTTAAGTGGAAAACACTCAATTGTTGAGGTTTATCAGTGAACTGTGGTAAACTGAGTACATAGCTAATTCCTGCGACCATTCACCCCACTACGCCAAGAAATAAAGGAGACGTTTTCAAGATTCCAGGCCAATCCATAAATCTGTCTAAAACCAATGTTGGATTCATTCTGATTTAAAAGTTTAATTACCTCTAATGATGCAATTCAAACTCAACCTAAAGGTTTGTCCACTAAGGTTCAGGGATCTTCCCCAAATTTCAGGATTAACACCTCTTGATGTCAGAGACCAAACTCAAATTAGGCGCTTGAATGCTAAAATTCAAAATAGTAAATTGATGCCAAAGAAACAAGGATAGAATTAGTGTAGATTTTGGCTCAGGTGCGCAGAGTGACTATCCCTAAAGTTTAATTTCTGATATTTCTAAATATTAAATTGGCCAAATAAACTAGGTTACTTTTCTGTTTGCTAAATTTTTTACAGTCATTTCTTAAATAGCATTATAAAGTATACTTGTTGATTAAGGAGTTTCCTAATTGTATATCTGATTTTTAGAAAATTAAAAACTTTTACACTTGGCTCTTAAGAAGGCCTACACAAATTCAAGGACGGTTATATTAAATCCCCAACTTTGACACTGATCATAGGGAACCATGGAGGTCCTATCAATGACATGTCCTGACTTGCCTTATATATATTAATCCTTTACTTTAATAAATGAGTCTGTTTAACTCATCTTCTTCACCTTCTTCAACCCTCCACTAATTTAACTTCTTTGAGCCCCATTATAACCCTAGAATACAGTTTAAAGAACTGATAAGCTGTCAGAAGTGGTGCTCACTACAGGGATGTCTCTAAGATATACAGTGAAATTATATCATAAAAATGGAAAAAATTCCAACCAAAGTAATTAATTGCTAATTAATTAAAAATTGTACCTGATGGATCAAGACGTCTTAATACACAGTGACTCCTTTGCAGACTATAAGCTTGGAATTTTGAGCGACTTTTGAGTTCAGCCTACCTTCAGTTAATAAAGATCGGATACAATTTCAGCATAAAAACATTACTGAAATTTTCATCATTAATTGCACAATATAAGCTCCATGAGTGACCATTACAGTCGTTCCTGAGCTACATCCAAACATCTAACAATGAAGGTTTGATTTCTGCTCTTTTTCCATCAAGAGAATTAGCCATTGGAACCAAATATTATCTCCTGAGTTTAGTTATCTGTACATACATCATATCCTAAAAATGTTAGGACTACATCATCATAACGTAGCTTGGAATTTGGGACTAATAAAACCCTGCATTCAATTATCGTTGATTCTATAATGCATCCTCCTCATTTTTCTGCAACAACTGGGAGGCCGTCATGGACAATTGCCAATTGATTAATCAAGGTTGGAGTCAGCTTGCTATGCTGGATGATGAGAACTTTAGTTACCTTGTGGATCAGCTTCTCAATTGCTACTCTTCTAATCCTCTTGGAGTCATAGTCTTAACCAAATCATAACCTTCTTCTGTTGCTACAACACTGTTACCAAGAATTAAGCTCAAGATTTAGAGATCTCAGGACTGAGGGGCCCAAAAATAAAGGCCTAGAGGGCCTGAAGGTCCCTGAGGTTCCCAATGACCACAAGGTTCTTTTCTTTCCAACTACCAATCTCAGAGAACTATGGAAACAAGACATCCAAACTGCACTTAAAGCCTTATGTGATCAAAAAAGTGGTTAAAGGATGCAAGTTACGCATGGACAGGGTCCCATTTTATCCAAGAAACTTGCTTGATGTCATGTCAGATGGAAATGACAAATTGAGCGTGTTTGCTAAGCTCATGGTAAGCTTGTCTTTCAACTTGAAAAGATTTTTGCAGTCTCATGACTCCTTGAGCGTTTTTGAAAACCAAAATCTACTCCAACGTGTCAAAGTACAAAATCTGAGTAACAATTAACCTTTAGTGCCTCCGTCACCTCTTTAACCACTACTAGGGAGAAGTTTAGTAGGACTTGGAAGTATTGTGATGACAATTTGATCATCGGGTCTCTCAAGACTATGCAGAGACTGAGATTTCTGAGCCTGCACCTAAACCTGCCATCAATACTCTCTCTACCCACCTAATGCGACCTCAAATTTAGCTTTAAGAAAATATTTACTCCTGGTCAAGAGAAAATCACCTCCTTTTTGTATGTTTTTTAAGTTTTTTGATAAAGGAAGCTATGGACTGTCAAAAGTGAAGCAGATTCACTTGTGGTTGAACATCTTACTTGTGAGATTATGACTCCACATCTAAAAGATTGTCAAACCTGAAAAAAAGTATAAACAACTCTAAATTAGGAGTTTGGTAGCAACCATACCTTGGCAAATCAGAAGCAGGCGTTTTTGGCTATCCATTTGAACAAAGGAAAAAGTCCCATGGAGTTTTCCAGACGGTTCTATGCTCAAGCACAGCCTTTAATTAGAATCAACTAAATCACGCCAAATGATATTATAACTTCTGTGGTCTTTGCCTTGATATCTTATCCTGAGTTACACCTACACATGATTGGGTTTAAAAAATAACATTATTTATATCTGAGAAATCAAAATTTTCTTATTGCGATTCTAGCTTTCACAATTAGTCTAATGGCCTCTGCCTCAGCACCCCTGGCTGGCCTCATATTAACGTTGTTAAGAATCTAGAGTATTTAAAATCTTAATGCACCTATTGTAACGGATTCCGCCATAATGTCAAACTTTTGTAAAAGACTGGCTGAGGAGGCAGGAAAATGATAGTCATCATGAAGGACAAGGCTCTCAATGCTTACATCCCTCTACAGCCTCAAGAACCCTTTACAACTTCTGTTGAGTCCCACGTTGCTGACTCTAAGAGGAATGTTTTGATACTTGTTGATAATAAAAGCCCAATATTTCCTACGCTTCTTCTAATAAATCTTCTATGTTTCTTACCTTGCCTCCAAATTTTAGATCTTGGTAACACAAGTTGCTATTTGTTTTCATAAAGTTCTTGTTCATGCCATTATTGATAGTGGATCCCGCAGGAATATCATCTCATTAGAATTGATGCAACGCACTAAGATAGCTCCTGGTTTTCCCCATTATATGGATTATGGTATGGCGAAATACAGTCTACTCAGTCCATTGGGGTCTACTCTTCATTAACTATCCATTTTTGAAGTTGTCACTAAATATTTCAGCAGTTTCCAAAGATAACCCCAGCTATTTTCTCTCCTTGGGACTAAACCTTTCCATTACTACTCTGCATTGTACACTATGATGGCGAGTTTTTATCCCTTATGTGATGTAGGGTCCCTTTGGTATTTGAGACCTCTTGAGATGGCAAGTCAGAGGTCAAAGCTTGGGCCTGCCTCTTGGAGAATGAAAGTCATAAGGTAGGATAAAATACCAAATGAGGGGCTCTTGGGTGCAGATATTCCCTCCAGTGGTAAATGGACAGGAGGGCGAGTTTATCTACTTACCAAAATCGTTTACTAAACTGCTTAAGTCCCAGGATCTTGTCAACACCAGGATACACATCAATATCCCGCCAGGACACTTATTAGAGATATGATGCGTGGATAATCCATCCATCAAGGAAGTTCTGACCTGCCCTAGGATTCTAGATCCCAGTAATTATTGGCCCATCTCAGTGTTACCGGAAAACTTAACAAATGAATTTAGGACTGTGAGGCTCAATACTCCAGCTGCTTACGTTTTTTATTGCCTGTAGAAACAATCGATGACATTCATAACTTTATGAGCCTACAGAATTTTAGACTGAAAGCTCTTCCATCAGTACCCTTGGTATATGCCTCTATCAGGCGTGAGAAAACCAATGAACAATGGAGCTTAGTTGAGCATATGCTATAGGAGTGCTATGACTCTTCCAAACCTCTACCTATGACTTTGGAAAAGTGAATGGCTTCCTACATCAAGCCAAGATTGGAGATGCTAAACCTACTAACCCTATCCCTATAGGAAGAGCAAGGTCAAAGAAACTCAGGTGGCTGCTAATCTCAAGCAGATATAGGAAGCTGGATTGCCTGTCCTTCCTTAACCATTGGGCTTCTTTTCTCTTGCTAGTTTGAAAAAGACGGTATCCATAGGGTGTTGATAGACTACCAAAAACTCAACTCTTTTATTAAAAAGAATAGCTATCCATTGCCCCAAATAGATGACTCCCATCCGATTGCTTGTCAGGTCCTAATTTTCTCTGCAATGGACTTTTACAGCGGATAATGGAAAGTAGAGTTGGCACCTTAGGATCAATAAAATGCTTGCTGATTGCTAATGAGGGACTTTTGAGTCAACCAGGATGCCCCAAGGTCTCTATAAGTACCACCACATTACAATGCGCCATGGATGTGATCATGGGAGACTTAATCTGTCCTGTGTTCTTGTATACATCAGCCGTGTTACTTTAATTTTTCAGAACCTTCATTGGCCATCTGAAGCACCTCCAAGAAAGTCTAAAACATCTCTGAAGAGCCTCTATCAATATTAATCCCTCAAAATGCTTTTTTTAATACAAGATGGAATTACTTGGGCACCTGGTCTCGAAGTAAAGGATCTAACCCATCCCTGACAAAGTCAGCAATCAAGAGGATTCTCAACCCCAAAGCCCCAAGGATATCCAAGTATACCTAGTAATGGTAGTTTATTATTGCCAGTTTATAACTCAGTTTGCTGACCTAGCCAAACCTGTCTATATTATACAGAAAGATATCTTTTAAAATGGCGACCTGAGTAGGAACAGGCGTTCAATATGTTGTGAACCACCCTCTGTTCAAATTTATCATAGTTTGTCCTCAGTCTAATCAGCCATTCCTGTTGTTCACTGATGCCAGCAATGTGGCATTTGAGGCTATCTTAGTGCAACACGAAATAATCTAGTCAACCATCCCGTGGCATAATTCAGCAAGATTTAGAGCTAGTCTGAATGAAATTACAGTGTTATTGAATGCGAATGCCTAGGTGTGCTACTGGAAATTAAACATTTTTTCTGGTAAAAAATGTGACTCACTTTACGATCATTACCAACCATCCCTCACTCTAATAGATAAAACAAAACTAAGGACCCTGATGGATGATTAGCAATATGGGTGCTACAATTACAGATCTACAATTTTCACTTTTATTGTATGGAGTGTTATTAATTGCTGACAGGCTCTCAAGAATAGTGGAGTTTAAAGTCTTAAAAACCTAAAGAGGACAGTTTGTACTATAGATATTAAACATCCCATGAGTTGGGAACTAGAGACCAATGAGACTCAAGCTGAGTTTTTGAAAATGACCAAAGGCACCCAGATTAATGAGGGGTTGCTATACAAGATAATTTGAGGAACGTGTCTCCCCTACATATACCCTACTTCCCATATTAACATCATCCTAGAATAAAGTTCAACTGTGTGACACAGAGTGTTGAACAAGACCCACGAATGGTTGGTAAAACGTTAATACTGGTATCAGATGGTTGAGATCATCCAAGAAGTTTCAGAGGCCTACTTTAGCTTGTCATACACAGGATTAGGCCATCCCTTGGTATCAACATCAAGCGTTATCTCCACAGCCCCTTCAACGCTGTCAGTAATGATGTGGTGGGCCCCTTTATCACCTGTTTAAATGGTCATATGAATATCCTATTAGCTTTATACTACTTGACCAAATGGGTTTAGGTGATCTTCATTTCAGATGCAACTGCAAAGGCTACAGCCTTATTTCTCTCTAGATCCATTTCACTCAGCGTAATTGTCCACAGATTTTACTTTCAGACAATGGAATCAACTTTAACTCTCATGTAGTCCAGGAACTAACTTTTCTATTCAGCATCAACCAAAGTTTACTAACCCATGTAACGCATCTGCCAATGGGTCAGAAGAACTCTCTAACAGGATCATAACTTCTATATTGTTTAGATGGCCACCTCTAATCCTTTTCGCTGGAACCACTATCTACCCAGCACTCTATTAGTTTGTCAGATTGATACCATCATATAATCAAACTTTCCTTTTTCTAAAAGCCTTAAATTGTAGTACTTCTCTACTTCCAAATAGTGTGCAACCCTTACTGGACTCCTAAGCGCCTGAGAGCTCCAAACCAACTATGTGTCCCATAATAGACAAAATAATATGACTTTAAGCCCTTAATACCCAAGGAATCATCTCAACTATTACTAATGAGAAATCCCACTACAACACTAATCAACCTTACTTACTTACATTCCAGCTAGAGTACCTAGCTCTATTCTATTACCATCAACCGTGGGTTGACAGAACAAGCTCACCATTATTTCTCAGGGACCTACCATGTCATTCATAAAGTGAAGTTTGAGTATTCCATGTTGACTAACCCAAGGAATGGTGGTCAGACAAGTTCATGGATGATTCCTAAAGTCATATAATCCCCTCCAAAAGAATCTTGAGGGGGTTGTTACAAGAATTTGAGATGATAAATGATTCGAGATTCCCACTCCTAAATAAAACATCTATTAGCAAAATATTGAACCATCTCTAACAGAACATGTCATTGAAGTCATGATTGGGAAGTTTAACAGAAATGGTTATGCATGCAGTAATTAATGGTGATGCCTTCTGAAATATCTCAGTTTTCTGAACCAAAAAAGACAACTCCAATCAATTCAATTATATGTTCATTGCTTTTGGATAACAATGAAGATCAAGTGGACAGTCAATCCAGTAAGACTTGAAAGATCCTGATTGTAGGGAACCATGGAGGTCCTCTTGCTGACGTGTCCCAACTCACCTTATTGGTAGAAAATTCGTTTACTTTAGTAAGTTATCTACTTAACCCATCACTCTGTCTTCTTTGGCTGCTCTGTCAGACAATTGTAAGTCCTATTAGGTGAGAGGAGTATATCATTGATGAATAAGTTGGGTAGTATACAAAAACCTGGGTAATCTCGGGGGAAACCATCTAATTGGAATAACCCTTCTCCGCCTCAACTCAGGCCAAAAGCCTTAGATACTAGCACTCTGACACCCTAAAAACTTTGTCAAAATAGCTCAACTAACTTGGATCTCCACCCAAGCACACGCATGAATTTGTACTGGTTCCTAAGAGAAAACCAATCATATTTAAAGACCTGAAGGGGGTTCAGGGAGATGAATATTTTCCTTACCTATAATCAACTAGAAGAGGTTGTATTTGGTCGAACTACTAGCCCTTTCCAGAAGGCTGATTAGCGCAATTATATTAAAATGTAACCACATGGCCCTGTCATTTGAGAAATCAAACTCTCATTTAATATCCAAACTTTATCCAGGCGACACGCCTCTCCAGAGCAGTGATAGGTTAATTTGTAATTTAGCCAAAATGGGAGCCCCTCGCCTATTGTAAATTCTGCCGCTCTTCTAATTTTTAGCCCTGAATTACCTTAAATACAAGGAGTTAACATTCCATTAGGGGTTTACCTTTACCCCTACGTCCCATTTATTAGAAATCATATAAAAAGAACCCTCTTATTAATATTACCATTTCCCTATTTTATTTTAAATTAAAGTGGTGTTTTAACATACCCTCAATTTCTGTAACAGCAGCAGAGAGTTTTACCACTCCTGCCACTGCCAAATTGTTATAATCCTGTGCACTAAGCACCGGCAAGCACAAACCAGCCAGAATCCCAACATGCTCCAGTAATTTGATGGTTTTTGCCACATTACTCTAGCTTAAATCTAGAGAACTTATAATCCAACACTAAGATTACCTGCACCAATATTAAAAATTTATTAAGCTCCTCAACGACCACCCTAAGCCAAAGAAACACTTTCTATATATATTGGCGGACTAATTATGCAAACCTCTCAAATAATGTTTCCCTCTTAGTGAAAATCAAACTGCACACAGCTGATGCCCAACGCGCTTGCACTCAGCCTTTCCCATGGCTTACTCTGGGATGAAGAAGACGCAGATGATGATAATCCCCCAATCTCCCATCCCATCTGCCATGGTCATATAAGTGATTCTATACTTTCTTATCTGGGTGCTTTTGTTTTTATTAATATACCAAAATGCTCTCCTTGGCATTTCAGTCCATTTTTAGGGAGGAATTTAAATATTTTTCGCCCTTTGAGAAATTAGTTAATTTCATCCCATGGTCAGCTTACCTCAAATATGCTAAGTTATGAAATTAACTTCCAGTATTAAATTGATTCTATATTATATTTTAAAATTTCTGGCATATGTTCCTGTGAGGTACAATAGTCACTAAACAACAGGATAGCAATAAGAAATCATTATGCTTTTTAAAAAATTAATATTGGGAGAATTTCTATGAAGAAGTGTACTTTTTATAATTGGTAGAATTTCACTGCCAAGATGCATTGCAAATAATATTAACTATTTATCAGCAATATTGCCTACGCTACTTGTATCATTATCATCTTTACCATGGTCTGTCCCATGATTTTCATCAATATCACAATTGCACTAGCACAGTCATTACCTTTAGGGTTAATTCTGGGCTACCTAGTCATGTGGTGTACCAGCTAGGCATTTTTGAACAAATTGTTTATTTAATTGTATATCTGTCCTGTTCCTAACATGGTCATTTAATAATATATAATTAAAACTAAACGTAAATTAGACACTCCTGTCAGACAATTGCAAAGATAATTGTGAGAAGAGCGTTTCAGAAGAAAATTATTAGTAAAATTGTCCAAAAGGCCCTGGCTAATTTTTGGTGGAACCCCTTAAATCAAGTTAGTACCTTTATTAATACTTCTTGCACAAATAGCACGTGTTTGAATAGCAGGGTTACGCTGAATCATTGCTGGAATCAAGGGAGCCATATGATGTCCCTCCCCATCTTACAGCTAATTTAGATTAATCTAAACTGTGGAGACCAGCCCTTTTATAGGGTTGGAGGGGGTCCCACAGGGTGCAAATATTTTCCCACCTCATGATTGGGTAAAATAATAAAATTTTCCCTCACAGATTTATTCTACCTTCCATTGCCCTCCATTGGCCATTCCATCAAAGTGAGGTGAGTCTCAAGATCTCTGATGGTAGAATCACCATACTTCCTAATTTGGACATGCATAGCCTAATCTGAACTTTGAGCCTCGGCACAATTAAATACAAAGCACCAAGATATTAAGAGGGTTTGCTTCTTAACCTTCCCACTTTTTTACTAAAATTCATATAAAAACCAGAAAAATTTAAGTTAATCTATTATTAAGTTTAACTATAAGTGGTCAAATAATCCCATGCAATCTATTTATCTTGCAGTAGAAAAAAATTCTTCTCCTTAAATTAATTGTTGAAATTCAGGCGTGAAAACGCACCAGCAAGCCTGAAAAAATCCTGAACTCCAACAACTCCATGTGATCATTAGTTCTAACTAAAAAATTTCTTTTGTGCCCTCCATGAATGTCGAGTCATTATTAGTTGAATTAGAATAATAATAAAAATTTTACTAATCCTGTTATGTTTACATGACTTAATTAAGAATACCAACAGCCAAGACAAGGCTGGGCGTCAGGAGGCCCAATAGGTCAAGCTAAAGTACCTTACTGACCTAAAGCACACTTTGTACCAACGCTGGATGCAGTCCAGATGTCCAGGTTGGTCCAGGAGAAGTGCATAACTCCCAGCCCCATGTTACGACTTTAGCGTTAAAATGGACTAATTACCTTACTAACCAAGATGGTTCAGTTCAATTAATAGGAAAACAGGGTTTTAAAACCCGTTAAATTTTTAAACTTTCCAACTTGGGTTGGCCTTGCCTTCAGTCAATAACACAAGTTTGGTCAATTATTAGCTATAGTACCATGCCTGATGGAAGTGTGCACTTATTGGTGCACCTGGGATTAGCACTACTTCCACTGATCAATTGATTTCCCCAAAATTTTTCAAGCATGATTATTTGAGACCAACCTTTCTTATTGGTTGCCTTCATGTAAATACCCTGTTAGTCTACATATTTTTATGTTAAATTGGGCGCAAATGTGCGTGAACCTCTTCAGAAAGTCCCTAACAACATCCACTATTTTATTTGCCCAAACTTAACAATTGCAGCTGGTTCACTGCTGGGACGTCCTTGTCCCCTCCAGATTGAGGCACTCAAGCACTCCAGCCCTGGTCAGCGCTTGTATATAGACTCTCCTTTCGGGGTCCACCCATATCTTTTTGATGGCTTGCTTTCTATTAATATATACCATCTTGAACAACCTTAACCTGTGTTTTGATAGCTCTAGCACCCTCTGTGGGGCTGTACTTCTAATAATACTAATGACGAGTTCCCTGGCATTGGGGATGTGCACAGTGCACCACCTCACTGGGATTAAGAGTTATAGACACTCTTTGACATTAGACAACCAACGACTTTATTTTAAGTGCATGAAGATTATCCGTGTGGGACTTTCATAATGTGGAATTTGGGTGCTCCAACTGTTGGTCATGGCCTCAATGGAGATCATCACCAGTTTCTCATTTTGCTGATGGTTATAGCATCTTGGCGTTATTCTTGCTACCTCTGAATGGAAATTACCCACCCTTCTTGCATGTACCTGGTGGATACAGACGCTTTGCAATCCAAGAGTCTAGATTTCCCAACTTTCCACAAATACTAACAAAAATGATACAATTAAAATGCCTTCTTGGCACTGCATTTAACATTTCAGGCGAGATTATCAACAAAGGGCCTGGTGGTGGTGGCCTTGGATAACGGTGCATAACTCATCACTGATTTGGGTATGGTGTCATTTTCAGCCCAAAACGCGTTTTATAATGCTAATTTTCTTATATAAAACTGAGTCCTATACCTTCTCTTATGGCTCAGATATGTAACCCATTTCAGGTATATTAAATCTTTAGAGAACTCACGCTTGACCTCTACCATGATCCGCAGAACACAAAAGGTGAAGAAGGAGTTACTTAAACAATATAAAAATGTTATGCTATTGCTGAGGATATGGTGGATATGTGACCTAATTATTAAGAGTGGCCAACTATCCCTCTCCATTCTATGATGCAGAAACGTACCCTGGAGGCATGCTTATGCCTGAAGAAGCTTTTTGTCACGATTCTGATATGACTGGATGATAAGCCTAGACCATGAGGGCGGGGCGGAACGATCTGCTGAGTTTGATATGAGTAATAGTATTTTGAGTGCCTCAAAATAAAGCGATATTGGGTTGTTGGTAAATCGCCTCAAATTAGGCGTCGTGAGATTAATAAATGAAGAATTGACATAACCAATGAGATACGGCGAATTGAGTAATAAGCCATGTAAGTAGTATCATCCAAAATTGTTATAATATAAGCAGGATACGATGATTGAGGGAGGTTAGGTTTTTTGGTAGTTTTGAGTTAGCGGAACAGCGGGAATCAGCTGTAATAAGTATATTATTAAAGAAGAGTTGTGGGAGCAAGTGCTCCACATTTATTATATAAAGTCTATTGTTTTATTTTTAGGACATCGATCCTCACATCGTGGATCCTAGCTGATCAGCGGCTTGAACCCCGTGCCAAAACCCTTTGGTGTATCCCTCACATACTGCCAATTTTAAAACAGTGGTGCTCACTACAGGGGGCCCATTGATCAATTATAGAGTGATAAAAACTCAGTTGCCAGCCATGTTGACTCAAGTTGCCTATGTGGAGCTAAAACTGGCATTGGATGCTGTGCTTAAAAAACAAGATGAGCTGCTCCAGGAGGTCTACTGCAATAAGCTGCCCCCATTTGATCGCAAAGGGAATACTTATGGGTACTTTAAGTGATTTGAGATTGCAACTGAAGGAGCCTTGGATCAATGAAGAGCAAATCTGTTGATTTCCTCCTTGGATGTTGGAAGTGCTGATCAAGTCGTCTGTTATCTTCCAGGAAGTTCCCTTATATACCAAGAAGTCAAAGCAAGATGCTGCGTTTGTTCATGTAACTGCAAAGATGTCACAGCGGAAGGCCAAATTTTTGACCATTAAGTTTCAGCGGAATGAAACCCTCACCGCATTTGCTGAGCAATTTATGGTGGAAGCTCACATCTAATTGGGGCTGGAGTTTTATCTGAAGCGGAAGTGTGTATTGCGATGACTTCTGCTGTGAAGCCATACCATGAGTTACATAATGTTATGGTCACGCTGTTGGATGAAGATGTGCCTTTGCTTAAACTTGTTCAGCTTTTGCACCATATATCAGCCAACTTCCCGCCACCTAATTTTGAGTGGAGACCTTCTTCTGTACCTGCTGAATTATCATATTTGGAAACACTAGCAGTCCAGTGCAGATATCACCAGATTATCATCAGCAGTTAAACGTCTAACCCATTCCTGCTTATCGTCCCTGGGCCAACTATCACCCTAGACCTGTTTATGCTGATCACTTCCAGCTTTACTCTCATCATGGGTTGTGTCGCATTAATCAGGGATGTGATCCCTATGGGGTTAGCTGTTTTGAATGCAGCCGTCAGGGGCATCTGGCATGATGGTGCCCTAATCAACTGGTCTCTTGTGTACAGCTGGGATAGTATGGCCAGGGAAAAGTCAGAGCGGAGTAGAGAAGGGACTCTCTATTTCTGCTATACCAAACCAAGACGTCCCACCTGAACTCAAATTAGAATATTCAACGGAAGTTTCCTTGAACAATGAGTCAGTTTTATATCAGCGGCCGGTTGGAGGGGTGGATGTTTTGACCCAAGTACAGTCAGCAACTTTGGCGGAAAAGGTGTCTCAGATGCATGTTGAGCCATATGCCTGTCAAATGTTTTACCAAGTAACCTCTGAAAAGTTAGACCCCTCCTCAGATGCACCTTTTTTGCAAGCAGTAAGCGTCGCTCTTCCTGTCAAAACTATTATAAACCAAACCCCAGAATTGGTGAGGGGATTGCATGTTTCCTTGAAAACAGGGATTCTTTAGATGTCCATGTTATTAACAGTCAAGATGCATCCTACTCTGAATGTACTTACTGTGACCTGGTTGTAGCTAAGACCTAAGTCCATGCTATCATAGATACCAGTGCCCCCATCAACATAGTCTCCACCAAATTGATGGCGAGGTTGGCATTAAAACCAGATGTCATACCGGATGGTATATGGCACTGCTGGAGTGGAGAATATAGTCCCTGAAAGAGAATACAGTGCGCTTCCGCTAAGGTTTGGTTCTATTGTCATGGTAGCTCCAGCTAAAGTGTTACCAGATAGAAATTACAATCTGTTAATTGGAACTGCCTTCTTGCGGCACTATGGGGCTGTTATTGATATGACGAATGAAACTTTTGAAATTATGGTCAGCTAATCCCATTCCACTTCACCTCTAATGGAGTACCAAATGATCCAGTGCATATGGGGTATATTAACCTAGCATATAGCATTTGAGTAATTCCAGTGCGCTACCATCAGTTAAAGGGAAAAACCTGGGACCTTCCTCAACAGATATATGAATATCAAGGGCTGCCGC
Organism: Massospora cicadina; assembly: GCA_022478985.1. Lineage (NCBI taxonomy): Eukaryota > Fungi > Entomophthoromycota > Entomophthoromycetes > Entomophthorales > Entomophthoraceae > Massospora > Massospora cicadina. The sequence goes on from JAKSZP010017154.1 coordinate 63,616, forward strand.
TTAGAGCTGCTGGACCTATATCTATTCCATCTTGGCATCAAGTTATATTGAACACTGACTTGGTGATTAAAATTCCAGATGGTCTCTATGAGGAGGTTATTGGGCCATATCAGCAATCATTATTTGAGCCCCACGTAGCCCCAGGCATTATTTTACCAAGGCAAGGGGAGATCAAAGTTTTGCTTGCAATTTACAAATGGTACCACTGCAAATCCGCCACCACCAAATAGTGGCATACTTACACTTAATCCCCATTGAGCAGGTTCTTTCAGTTCATGAATTTGGGTCGCTGGAGGAATTTGGTCTGCCTTTCAAACCACAGCACAGTGTAATGGAAGTTGTATCGCGTGATGAATTAATGGGGCTGTATGAACCACAGAAGGATAGGACAATCGCTTTATTTAAAAAATATAAAGAGATTTTTGCTGTTGATAACCATGATTTAGGATGCGCGCGGGGGTGGTTCATAGGTTGGACACTAGAGATCATCCACCCATCAAGTCAAGGCCGAGCCAACAATCAAGGATGGCAGAAGAAGTAGTAACCGAGTAAATTGACAAGTTATTAGTGCAAGGTATGCTTAAACTGTCGAAGAGTCCATGGCTTCACCCGTTCTGATTGCTAAAAAGAAGGATGGCACCAACGGTGTAGTAATTGACTATTAAAAGCTCAACAGCATCACTAAAAAGGACTCATATCCCTTACCAAAGATTGACGACGCTTTAGATTGGCTAGGGGGAGCTCGTTTCTTCTCAGCTATGGAACTGATTGTGGGCTATTGGCAAATCAAATTGCCACTGGCGGAGCAGGAGAAGTGCGCAGTAATCACATCTAAAGGACTTTTCCAACCAACCCGGATGCCACAAGGGCTGTGTAATGCCCCAGCTACGTTTCAACGAGCAATGGATACTATTCTGGAGGACCTAAAACTGTCATGTGTCCTTGTATACCTTAATGACATTAATGTTTCCTCCCAAACCTTCTATGAACACCTCAACCACTTAGAAGCTGTATTCTGCTGGCTCACTGAGGCCAACATTAAGATTAAACCCTGGAAATGCCACTTCTTTAAGGACCAGCTGGAGTACCTGGGGTTTGTGGTTGACGCCACAGGGCTGAGACCTCAACCAGCCAAAGTGGAAGCTATTCAAAAAATGACTCCACCTAACAGTAAACAAGATATACAGGTCTTTTTGGGAATGGTCGGATAATACCAGCTCTATCCCTAACTTCAGCTGTATTGGGGTCCACTCTTTGAGTTATAAAAAATGGACACTATGTTTGAATGGGCGGAACATCAGCAAAACGCTTTTGATATTCTTAAAACAGCATTAACCAGTACACCGGTGTTATGCTATCTCAATTTTGAAAAAAGAGTCCATTGTTAAGATGGATGCATCCCTTTCCGCTGTAGGGGCAGTCCTATCCCAAAAAGATGAGGAAGGAGAAGAGCACCCCATAGTTTACTGTAGTTGCAGTTTGAACAGCTATGAATGCAATTACACTGTGAATGAGAGGGAGTGCTTGGTGGTGTTCTATGCCTATATCGATTTTGGGTGTATTTGCATGGGGTGAAATTAAAAGTTGTAATGGATCATGCCTCACTACGCTGGTTACAAAATCTGAAAGAACTGGAAGGGCGTCTGGCCAGATGGGCTCTTAAATTGCATGCATACATTTTTGAAATTCTTCATTGACTGAAGCAAAACACCAGAATGCTTATTGTTTATTGAGATTACCTACGATTGCAGTTATGGTGGATCTGAGTGATATCATGTTTGATAAGATGCTTAGTGGCAAGTACAACGGTGAGCCGCCCCCGGTCATCAAGGTATTGGGTGGAATAAGGGCCAATACGTTCCAAAAAAATGGGGAATTATATAAGCAGATACTGAACACTACTGTGAATATCCCAAGACCTTCCTCCCACCTAACAATTATTATGAGTGCACACTGAGCAGTTGGACATGGTGGAGTGCGTAAGACCATGGAATTATTGCAGCCTCAGTATTACTTGGAAAGCATGAAATTCGATATTCTTGATACTATCTCCTCCTGTCACCAATGCCAAGTGTAAAAGCCGTTCCGCCAGATCCCTTTCATACCAGTTAGTGAAGCCGCACTTCGCCTGGCACACTGTTTCAATTGATGTTGTGGGTCCCTTGCTAATAGGGGCAAACCTGTGCAAATACATCCTGGTAACAATTGACCACTTGACCAGGTGGGTTGAGGCGCGACCAATATGAGATTTGGGGGCACTAACGGTGGCCAAGTTTTTTATGGAGTGTATAATTCAGCGACATGTTTGTCCCCAATTCATCCTTACTGATAGCGGGACAAACTTCACTTCACGCATTTGATCTAAGCTAAACGAGCTGATGGCAATCATAGGGTTCTAACTACTCATATTACCCCAAGTCCAACAGATTGGTTGAACGGGCTAATGGGGCCCTAGTGAACATACTCTGGAAGTTGGTCATGGACAGGCCTTCTGATTGGAGTACCCTCCTTTCTACCGCAATGTTTGCCTACAACATTAGCTACCATTCAGCCACGGAGAAAAGCTCCTTCCTATTGCTTTATGGAAGGCACCCCGCTCTGCCCTCCCTCCTATATGCCTGTGTATAGGACACTGGCGGAATGGATCTGCAACGCTATTTGACTGTTCTAACAAATACGCTGATCAAATTACAAACTGAAGCATACTTGTTCAGCTTAGCCAAGAGAATCAAAAGCCAGGCTACTGATCAGGTATGGTGGAGTGACCTAGCACAGTTCAAGGATAGAGACATGATCTTATTCCATGATCAACATGGGTTTGGCCAAAAGCACAAGCTGGTTAATATCTGGATCAGACCATTTAAAGTCAATGAGAAGACAGGCATAGATGCATATAAAATCAAGGACCCCGCTATTGGCCAGATCATCAACCAAGTGCATGTGAAGTTCCTCCAGGCATGTAAGCATTAGAAGCCTTATCATCCAGTCAAGGAGGTGGTAATGTCACTATTCTGATATGACTGGATGATAAGCCTTAGACCATAGAGGTGGGGCGGATGGATCTGCTGAGATTGATATGAGTAATAGTAATTTAAGTGCCTCAAAATAAGGCGATATTGGGTTGTTGGTAAATCGCCTCAAATTGGGCGTCGTGAGATTAACAAATGAAGAATTGATGTAACCAATGAGATATGGCGAATTGAGTTACTAAGCCGTGTAAGTAGTATCATCCAAAATCGGTATGATATAAGCAGGAAAATTGATTGAGGGAGGTTAGGTTTATTGGTAGTTTTGAGTTAGTGGAACAGCGGGAATTAGCTGTAATAAATATATTAATAAAGAAGAGATGTGGGAGTAAGTTTTCCACATTTAAATATAAAGTCTATTATTTTATTTTTAGGACAACGATCCTCACATCCTGGATCCTAGCTGCTAAGTGGGTTGAACCCTGTGCCAAAACCCTTCAGTGTATCCCTCACGTACTACCAATTTTACAACAATTTTTATGAAGTATTGTTTTTTCTTCTATAAATAAAGACCATTCTGGATAGTTTTTGTTGATTACTACCCTTTCATCCCCTTTAGTGAAAATCAGCACGACTATTTTGGTGGATACAGGAGCCTCTGAGAACTTTTTGATCAAGACCTAGCCAATTACCTTGAGCTGAGTTACTTGCCAGGTAATATGGTTAGGGAAGGGGATTTTCAAGGTATTCCCAGACTAAAAATTACAGGGTTAGTGGATTACAAGTTGGCAAATATCATTTAGCTGACCGCTTCCAAGCTATCAAAAGCCTAGTTTACCCCGTCATTTGGGTGTAGAGTGGTGGTGAAAGTTTGACGTCAAAACAAACTTTAAAGACAATACCTTGTCCTTAACTTTGAATAATGGTTATGAATTAGTTGTCCCTTTGGCTGAAGCAAACTCTTATGGCGATCCGCCCCACTGGCCAATATCCACACACTCTGTCTTGCTCCACTGCTAAAGCCCTCTTTGGAGGTTCCCTTACCTTCCTGTTTGGATGATTGGAATCTTTGTTTGATGCGGCTTCAGCCAATGTACTACCAGCTCAACAAAGAGTAGGGTTGTGAGTTTAAGTCCACCGTTGATCTGGTGCATATAACTTCACCAATTTACCCTTTGACTGTACAGGAGGAAGCAGCCTTAGTTGTTGGGGTAAAGAGCAGTTAGTCAAAAGCACTCTTTTTCAGAGAACCTCCCCAGTATCCCGCCATTCACTTTGTGGAGAAATCCGATGGTACCTTATGCCCATACTGTCAGACAATTACAAGGTCAATATTGCAAAAAAGAGTGTTTGGACAAAGAAACCAATAATATTGGCCAAAAGACCCTGGTTAATTCCTGGTGGAACCCCTCAATTCGTGGTAACACTTCTATTATTACTTGGGCAAATAACACGCGTTCAGGCAGTTGGATTACTCCAAATTGTTGGCTGATTCTGGGAATCCCTTCTGAAGTCCCTCCCCCTCATACTGCACGTCTAATACAACCAACACCGCTGAGACCAGCACCTTTTATAGGGTTGTAGGGGACCTCACCAGGTGTAAATATTTTTCCTTCAAATGAAAGGGTAAAATACATCAAAACCTTACCTCACAGATTAATAAAACTGTCAAGAGAGTGTCTGTAACTCTCTCGTTCCCAGCAAGGTGATGTGGGATGCAAACCCACATTGCTAGGGAACTAGCTGTTAGAAGAATGGGTGGGAAGGTACCTCAAGCGGTGCCGGTGCAAAGGGTACCCCAGGCAAGGGTGTAAAGAGCAACATAAACTACCAGGTAAGTAAGGAACATCACCGCTTGAGTGGACCCCAGAGAGGCGTCCATAATCAAGTGTGGCTGGACGTCAGGGGGCTTGGGTGCCTCGATCTGGAGGGGACCTGGGCAGCCCACAGGTGCCCCTGGAATTTTGGTAAATTTCGAGATAAGGTAGTGTACCACATGGTTGGAAACCTCCCCAAAGAGGTCCACCACCAATTTTGCCCAAGGAACCATAGGAAAAACATAAAATAATGGGTGTTTTTTTAAGAAAGTCAATAAACAAGGAGTGTTGATCGTAAAAACATATTTAAAATGGACTGGGGAAATTTGGGTTCTTCAGAAATGCGCCCAAGCCTTGACGCTCCAATAAATAGATGCTGACGTCCATTTTGGTTAAATACACTGAAAGTGCCTTCACTCGAATAATTGATTGAAGCCTTATTTTACCTGAAGTCAAAACTTCATAGCTGGAGTGGGACTCGAACCCTTGCTCTCCAACCAAGCGAATCAAACCATCTTCATTTAAAATGTAAATCGTTTGTTTTAGGGCCTGACCCGAGATAAGATTCTGGGCGTTTTGCACCCCATTAGTATCAACCTGGGCATGCTTGGCTTGCACCCAGCGTTGATCTAAGGTGTGCTTTAGGTCAGGGAGAGCCTGAAGCTTCATCTTCTGGGCCTCCTGTCGCCCAGCCTTATCCCTAGCATCAGTGCCTACTATTATGTCATCCAACCATGACAAAAACCTATTAATCTTGTCTGTTACATAAATGCAAGGGGAGCTTTAATAGCTCTGATAGGTCAAATTTCAACATTCCCTAATTTAGACTTTACTAAGCAATTTGAACTTCAAGGCTCAACAATTTTAATAGGTATCAACTATTAAAAGGGTTTGTTTCTTTACCCCCATGCAATTACTAATAAAAGTCATGAAAAACAACTTTTTGATTATTTCAACTTTCCCATTATTTTGAAGATAAGTGGTCAGCTCACCCCTTAAAATATCTATCCTAGAAGTAGAGAAACGTAATTCTCCTGAAATTAATTGTTGGAAATCAGGCTAAAAATGAACCAGCGAGCTCAATAAAAGCAAATTTCCAAACAAGTAGTGCTCACTACAGGGGGTTGAAAATGTGTCTTTGGCGCTATCAGTACCACAAATCTTCTGTCAAACATGACAACTGCATCTAAATTCAAATTATCTGCTTTAGAACAACAGTTAGCTAGTGCTTTATATCTCTTTAAAAGCTTGAGCAGCACTCTTCTCATGACAATTATGGGGCATCCCCTACCATCCATAAACACCCTCTACGGGATAAGTTTACACCTGATTTGGGCAGCATTGCATCCTTCCTGTATGTTTAGAATCAGTGATGGAAGGATCGACTGACTAAAAAACTAAGAAACATTCTTTCCTGATTGAGTTGTATGGCTCAAGAAGTAATGGTTCCCCGCATGGTAACCTCAGCACCTTGGAGGAGGTTAAACAAGCTCTTAATGAGGAATTTGGCTCCACACAAAGCTTACAAAGGCAAAAACAGGCCTTTATGTGCCTTAGCCTGCAAAAGGGATTAAACGATAATCTCTTTTGTAGAGCGACCTTATAGTAAAGCTCAACCTCTGTTGCTGGCAAAATTGCTACCTCTAGATGACGCTATTGCTGCTATTTTAGCTGGTTTAACGCCTAATATTTCTTTGGCGCTGTATATTTTTTCAGTCAAATGTACTGAAAAAAATGTACAAGATATTAAAGAGGACTTGTTAGCGGTGGATGACTATTATGAAAGAGATACTATGCAAGGAGTTCTGAGTCTAGAATTTATACCAACCCCTCTAGCCTCTTCTAAGGCTGTCCCACTTGGGAAACCTGCTCCTGCAGAGTTGTCACCACAAAATCCTTCTCTATCCCTTGAAGATAGGCAGAGGGTACTAGCAGTGATAGGGCAGCTCTCCCCTCCATCTCCAGCTCTCTAAGTGCAGCTGATGAAGTTAGCTATCACTTTGCTCTGTTCTTCTCCTTCGTTAGAAAGGTCTTAAAAGTTCATCCTTTGATACGTCCCGCCAAGGCAAAATCTCTATTCCCTTGGCATCTTCTCCGACCATCAATAGCTCAAAACCTGTAGCCATGGGGCAACCCAAACCCCCTGCATCAAATGCTAGTTGTAGAGAAGTAATTATTACCGCATCTCCTCAAAAAGTTACCCAGGTAATTGAGCGCCCCCAGGTCCTTCCCTGAAACAAGGGAAGACCTGAGCTTACCTCCCATCAAATGGAATCCTTGAAGTGCATTAAAATTCCTCTGAAGACGAATCTGAAGGTGTTTGTGATGATGTCAGTCGCTATGTCTTAAGAGACCCAAGTGAAGTGGAGGTACCTGACCAATTGAACCTGGAGAGAGTGGATTGGGCTAGGATCCCCCGCCAAACTTATCTCTGAAAAATGTTGAGGGGTCTTGATATTATTGACGCTTCCAGTGACGCTGACCAACTCATTGCCACGATTATCTGTTCAACCATTGTGTCCATACCCTGCATACTTTAAAGTTTTAAGTTTTTAAAATTTTATTTGGGAAAGGCCGACCATGAGATGGACATTCCTAATATGTAAACTAAAAGAATTAAAATAAGCAAGAGGCACCTCAGAGAAGCTAACGCTGTCTCCTGTTGAGAGTGGGAACGCCAAATAAAGGAATGGGGTAACGTGAGTAGAGGCTTGTGCCTCTATTGAGCACGTATGAAGGAAAGGGTCTGAAGTGATGAATTAAACCGGAAACCAGGATGAGACCAACTGTCATTGATGGGATGGTAGGTATCTAAACAACCATGCTTGAAAGTATTCCATGAGGTGATTGGAATCAGCGTACATCTTCCTGGAGGGTGGGAGTAGAAACTGAATTGGCATCCAAGACAACCTTTTGGATAGTTCACATTGCAAATTGCAACCACTAAGGCTTGAAGGGAAAGTTTTACAGGAGAATCCGAGGATAAGGCGAAGATGTCCTTAGATAGACTGAAGGGCTGTGTTTGCTCCTGGCAAAAGAAACGCTGAACCTCACGCCAGATCGTTTTTGATGGAGGGCACTCTTCCAGGCGGTGGTTCAAAGTCCCATATTGGTCAAACACAATACATGAGGAGTGTGATGCGTTGGATTGTTTGGAAGTATGGTATACCCGTTTCAAGCAGCGCCACACATGGGAATGAACATGCGGCTGAAAAAGATGGTGGTGGGCGTGCTTCCAGATGTCTTTCTGGGTTTCTAGGGAGTAGGGGATGTCCAACATGTCCAGATAATCCACCCTGGCCATAATAGGGGGACCTCCTCGATATTAAACTGTTCAGAACTTCTTGGCCTTGTACTTCCTATGTGAAGCGGAAAGTAGGACGACCCTCTGGGCGGTGTGCTCAGTGATGCAAACTCTCCACTCAGTGCTCTTCATTAAGAGGAGAATTTGTTTGAAGTGGGGTGACGTCCCATGTGGGCCCTCAGCGGAGGGATGTGAGGCAAGGAACACACACACACACACACACACACACACACACACACAACACACACACACACACACACACACACACACACACACACACACACACACACACACACACACACACACACACACATTTTAACAGAGAATGGGGGTGGGTAGGATTGCTGAGGCCCAGGGCGTGGGAGAAATTGGAGCGGGCTGCACGTGACCAGTGTTGGGTATGGAGTGCGGGGTTGGTGACTACAGCGATCCAGATGCTAAGTAAATTGGCTGCAAGGGCCTCCAAGTCGAACAGGCCCATACCACCCCTATGGCGAGGGCCAAATAAGACATCCAGGCGCACTGGTGGTGGGCGGCTAAAAAAGACATTGCAGGAGGGCATATAACGAGGTGAAGAAAGATGGGGAAAAGGCAATAGCATGGGCCACAAACCAAACTTTATATAGGAGCATAGAGTTGGCCAGCAAAACTCTGCCTGTGAGAAAATTTTGGTGGGCTCTTAGGAGGCGATGCGTTTTGTGATATTGTTCAGTATATGGTGTTCCATCACCAATTAGGTGTGCCCTCCCGCCTCAAGCCACACACCCAAATGGCGTACTGGACCAGCAGTGGGTCTTGGCATGTAAGGGAGCACAAGTGGGGCGGTATGGGGTGGGTGGGGCAAGCGAGCCCAAGAGCTAGCTGCTGAAGCAGGTAGGAAACGAGATGCTTGTGACCAGCGGGCTTGAAACTTACCAAGGAGAATGATTTCAGTTTTGGAGGCGTTCAATGCGGCGTCACTTTTCTTGGAGTAATCCTATATAGTAGCCTCAAGCGCGCGTGCATCTTGGTTGTTAAACCTTCAACCACACAATCATCAGCAAACGCCAACATCTTGACTGGTGCTTGGCTTGCACATGGACACCAGTAAGGCGGGCAATTACGTTGCGCAAAGGTGGTTCAGGGCTGAAGTTATATAAAATTGGGTTCAAAGGGTCCCCTTGGCGGAGTCCCCTTTGATGGTGAACTACATCAGTGAGGAAGCCAGGGCCACGCACAGCCATTGTGGCGGATTCTGTAAGCAACATCACCCAATTAATGAACCGATGGGGGAGTTGGAACTTTTGGATGCAGGCTTTGAGAAATGCCAGTTGACTCTATCATAGCTATCTGCTGGTCTAAAATAACAAGTGCCCCAGTAGCCGTGTATTGGCAGACGTTGTCTATGGTATGTATATTGTCCCATATAGACCAATTGGGAATGAAACCAAATTGCTCAGAGGAAATGAGATCAGAGGCAACTTCCCCTAGGCGGTTGGCCATGATCTTGTCAAATAGATTAGTATCTGTGCTAGTAAGTGATATGGGGCGCCAGTTGCCAAGTCCAGCTTATACCTTTTTTTATACAGCGTTATTGTGAAAGCATCCTGGCCCCCAGGAAGGAGGCGCATTTCTATCAAACACTTACGCATTGAGCTAAGCAGCAAAGAGGAGAAATTATTAAAAGATTTCTTGTAAAACTTATAAGAAATCCCGTCTGGACTTGAGCATTTCCTGTATGGTACACTGCAAACGGTGTACCAGAGTTAGTCTCAAAGAAATTAGAATTAAGTCCAGCTAATGGGAACAGGTGTGGATATGTGCACTTTCAAGAAACCAGCAAATTTGGCCAGTTTGACAAGATTAGAGCAATGCAATTTGGAGTAATAATTTCAAACTTCAATTGCCACTTTGGCCGGACTTTCTGTGATGGTGTGGTCAGGCCGCCTCACCTGTGTGCAGGACAAGCTCTGTCATGGTGTGAAGAATTTTTGGAAAAAGTAGGCGGAGCACATGTCGCCTGCCATATAATTTTTGCTTTGTACTGTGCACAAACGTGATGTTTGTGTTGCTTTACCAGTGCATTGAGGCGAGTTGACACCTCTGCCCACTTAAGACCCCTAAGCTGAGTGTAGCCTGCAGCAGGAACATTAGATTCCAGGTGGTCCACTTCTGCAAGCATGCGCAACATGACACCAAGGCAGCCCAAGAGTGACGCGATGAGATGTGGCATGCCTGGCAAATGGTGTCCATTTTGAAGTTTGACCAGGTTGAAAGTGTGTCCACGCATAACGGTGTGGTGAACTTTGGTGCCAAGGTTTCAGTGTCCACCCATGAGGAAACCTGGGTGACATGATCTTGGCTTGGTGAAGTTTTCACCACTTTGGCACCTGTGCCACTGGGTGTGACAAAGAGAAGGAATTAACACCAATCTGTGGTCAGAGGAATAAATTTTGTCATCATAAATTGTGCAACTGAGACTGAAATTTCAATGGGGCAAGAATAAAGTCAATGCGGGAAATTGACCTCAGCTGACCGTTATGCACATGGGGATTAGATATGTTGGGGAACAGCAGTGTATCTTTAGGTTTGGGTATCAAACTTCCCCAAAGTGGCTTTTAGAACGCGAAGTTCTACATGCCCCTGTGGGGGAAGCACCAAAGGCCAGCAGTTGGTGGCCTGGTTGGCCCAGCATTTCATATCGCACACCACAAATAAATCAGGGGGAAGTGGGAGGGAAGTTATGGCTGGGAGGAATTCCCGGTGAGCCCACACACAGGTCAGGGTATAAATATTAATGATAGCTTTCACTTCATTATCTCATGAAAATGACACTACTAGCATATGTCTATCAAGGTGCAAATCTTTATAGATAAATTTAAAATTATGGTTCACATGTATAAGCACCCCACAGTTCAGTGACTAAAAGGAAAGGGAGGGGAGAAGCATGGTTGCTCATGTGTCCTCAGCACTGTACGGACAGTGGGTTTCCTGAATGGCCAGGATGTACACAGGTAAATTATTTTTTAAAAAACTCAGTTTCCTAGCCTGGGACAGCAAGGCCTTGAGTTCAATGATGTTTAACGTCTCTATTGTGAATTGCAACCCCCATTGCACCTTAGGTGTGAGGGGAAGGGCCCCCTTAGCCTCCTTTTGCTGCTTTCTCAGAGGCGAGGTTTCTTGACCTCATCACTGGTCCTTCATATGTTGACTTAAAAGGTTGACGTTACTTTAGATGTAGGTGTGGTTTTGGAGCACTTTTTTGCTCCTTTGTTTCGGATTTTCAACTTACTGTGTTCCTGTGGTGCATCATTGCAGGTTAGCAAAAAATTGGGAGGGAAAAGAGGGGTAGAATTGGTTTTATTGAGGCTTGGTAACATTACTCAGAAATATTTGACTCACCCATAAGGTCATCAGGTTGATTGGCTCAATCTAATTGGTGGATGGTTTCATGAGCCGCTTCCACAGTGAATGACTCAATATCATCCTGGGTCTGGGCATGTGGGATCACAGATGCGGCCATGGCTGCTGCACTACGGGCCTGCTTGGCCTTCTTACACTCCTGTGGGGACACAGGTTTGACCTGAATGTAACACCCCTGCATGCCCCATGGAAAGGCGGCATCAGTGTCTATGGCTGGTTCATAATGGGTGTCTGCACTGCTCATTGCTTTAAGTAGGACTTCGTTTTGGTGATGCCCTCCTTGGATGGGCAGGTGTGGGCCTTGTGGCCAAAAGTGTGACAAAAGATGCAGATAGGGGGTACGCTATCCATGGTGACATGGAATGGGTGGGATTCCTGCATGTCAACAAACACAAATGCGGGGTGGGGGATTTGGGTCAAATCTTCTGCAACAACTGTGGATGGTGTGATCACAGCAATAGCTTTTCCTGTGCACAGGTCCAGCATGAGCATAAAGCATTTCATCTTGAAGGATTGAATTTTCCCATATGCCTTAAGCCCAGTTATTAGGTGGTGCTCCAGCACTGTGCGCTTAATAGTTGTGGGGAGGAAGTTTAACGTTACAAAAATTTGGCTTGATTTGGTCCAATGAGTGCACTTTGTCTCGACCACCCATTGACCATCCAGGTGGTCTACCACCACACGCATCTGTGCAGCTTCATCCGTTGCTTGTTTGTTTAAACCTGAGATCCAACCAACCTTGGGGCATGGAATGTGGTGTGATTTATAATGCATTTTGGAAATGATTGTGCACATCGCCACATAATTTTTCCCTAAAGCGCCGTTTGACTAGTATCCAGGAATACTCAAACCCCATTCTCCACTGATAACAGGGGCTGGAATGTAGAGTATTGATGAACTTGTTACATTTTGCTTGCCAGGAAAAATCTACGTGGAAATACTAACCACCAGTTTTTTATTATTTTTATTGAGGCTGCCAGTGTTGCTGGGGCGTTCATGAAATTTTTACAGTGTGGGGCCCACGCCTGTGCCCTTTACTTTGCTCGCCCAACTGCTACCTGACATTGGGTGTGCACTAATCTCCTCAAAGAGATTATCAATCTTAGCTAGTCTTGAATTGAATATGTTGCAAAAGTGATTGTAACTAGATAGAAAAGTTTATATACCCTGCATACTATTCAAGAAAAATATCCTGATACTGCCAAACGACTTGCCTCTATTCTTCATATAAATTTGGTCCTCGCTCTTTCCCCCTAACTTGGGTGGAACTTTAACTAAAGTGGAGCTCATTTTTAATGGAGTGCGGGTTAGGGCTATCTTAAACACTGGGTCCCCCGTGAACGTTGTGTCAACTAAACTAATGAAAAATTAAGTTGGTCCATGACCTCAATTATACAAAAGAGTTTGGAACTGTGGGGCTAAACAACACTTGCACCATCGGAGCCTATTCTTCCCTGCACATTCATTTTGGAAAACTCATCTTGTTTGCCTCAGCGGTGACCTTGGAAAACAATACCTATGATCTTCTCATTGGTCTCCCGTTCATACTCAAATTTGAAGGGGTTATTGACTTGAAGCAGGGCTATCTCTCCCTTCTTAACTAAGAGGTTCCTCTTATTCTGACTAATGAAGAACTTAATAAAATGTAATATGCTTGCAAAGTTGAGTATCCCACTTCTGCATTATCCCTACATACACCGCAGTGGGGTGAAATACGAAAACCTGCCTGACTCAGTGGACGCCCTAGAGGGTATCCCCTTCTATGAATTTAAATAAGTAGTCATCAAGGCGGGTGAACAAAGGGTAGTTAACACGAATATTACCCTACAAATATCCTAAAACTGTCTATTGCACTTATTCAGCATTTACAGAGTTAGCCCTCTTAAGCCTAGAGTCTTTCCATGTGTGCTAGACACAGCTTATCAGCGACCAATTAATCTCCTGTTGTAATTTCACCAAGAAGGACATGGTCGTCAAGAAGCATCAGGAGATTGGAAGAGGCCTGCTGGTCCCTATTGATAACATTCAACAAGTTCATTGTATCAGGTATATGGAGGATATGGGCTTACCTGCTGATCAATCTTTATGAACTCTGCCCACTGTTCATATCGCTGATAATCTAACCCCAGCAGAGCTTAATAAAGTTCCTAGCTTATTGTAGTCCTATAGCGATATTTTCTCCAAATCTGATAATGACTATGGACATATGAAGGGTTAGACACATACCATTGATGTTGGTGATGCTCGTCCCATCTGCTCTAAACCATACTGTAAATCAAAAGTTGAGGAGAACAAGTGCAGACGGAGCTAAAACAGTTGTTAAACGCTGGGTTGCTGGTACCGTCTCAAAGCCCTTGGTCACCTCTCTTCTACTTATAAAGAATAAAAGTGGCGATCATTGGGTTGTTTTTGGACTACCATAAGCTGAACAACCTCACCATGAAGGACAGCTATCCTATCCCTCATATTGACGATGTGTCATAACTCTCTGGGTACAAGTTCTTTTCTGCCATGGACTAGGCTTGTGGGTATTGGCAGATGGATCTTTCTCCACAAGCTCAGGAAATGTGTGCTTGTATCTATAGCGAGGGCCTTTTTCAACCCACTCAGTTACCCCAGGGGTTATACAATACGCCTTCCACTTTTCAGTGGGCAATGGATCATATTCTTCAGGATCTCAAGCTGAGCAGTGTGATTGTCCATCTCAATGACATCACAATATTCTAAAAGACCTTTAACGAGCACCTTACACATCTAAAGGAAGTGTTTCAATGCTTGCAGGCATCTAACATCAAGCATAAGCCCTGCAAGAGTATTTGCTTACAAAATAAATTATATTTCCTTGTGCACGCTATCTCTCAAGATGGGTTTCAGCCCCTCCAAGACAAGGTGGAAGCGATATCTAAAATGCCTGTGCCCAAAACCCTTCACGACATACAGGTCTTCTTGGGCATGATGGAGTATTACCATCAATTCATCCCCAAATTCGCTCATCTCAGTGAGCCCCTTGTACGTCTCTTGGATATGAACACCCTCTTCCAGTGAAGTGCTGAACAAAAAACCACATTTAAGACTCTGATGGATTTATTGCAAAAAAGGCTATCCTATGTCACCCTGACTATGGCAAGCCTTTATTGTTGTTCACAGGTGCTTCTAATTATTCTGTTGGAGCTATCTTGGCCAGTTTGATAAAAATGGGGTTGATCATCCTGTGTCTTATTTCAGTAAGATGCTCTCAAAAGTTGATCTCAACTACAGCAGCTTCACTGAAAAGGAGTGTCTTGCCATCTTTCTTGCTGTCAAACACTCTGCCCCTTCTTATTTGGGACATCAATTAAAGTGATTACTGACCACGCATCTTTTTAGTGGTTGCGAAATATGAATGACCCCACTGGGCGGTTGGCTCGTTGGGCTCATAAGCTCCAGAACTATAATATGACCATTGAGCATCAAGCTGGGAAGCGCCGTTTGAACGTTGATGTGTTGACAAAAATGCCTATCCTACTCCTTGATAATAAAGAACCAGAGAGGTTGCAGACCTCCTTATGACTTCTGATGCATGGGAGATGAATATGAACCAGTACAGAAGATGATAACATGGCACTCCCGCAACATCAAAGTGGAAAGTGTGAATTTATATAATAAAGAAGGAGCAAACTGGTTGCCCTATCTACGGTCATCTGAGCGAGTCCCTGTTATCATGGAGTCTCACACTATCATGGGACATTGTAGAGTGCAAAAAACCTACGAGTGGATTAAAGAACGGTATTACTGAGATGGCATCATGGAAACCATAACTGAAGTCTTGGATGCCAGCCTGACCTTTAAAAACAATCCAGCTTTAAGACCCAATATCAGCATCCCCCTACAACGCCCCAACAATCTTTTCACACCATAAGTTTGGATGTGGTAGGTCCTCTCCATCAGAATACTGTGGGAAATCCTTATATCTTGATTGGAATTGACAATTTTACAAAATGGGTTAAAGCTGTTGCTCTCCCCGCTCAGACTGCAAAAGCCACTTCCATTTTCTTACATCAATATATCTTCACGTGACATGGTTACCCCCAGGTCCTCCTTTCTGACAATTGGAAAAACTTCACCTCCCTAGTCGTAAAGCTCCTCAACACCTCCTTGGGAACACAACAATTCTTCTCAGCCCCTTATAACCCATTTACAAATGGTGCCGTAGAAAGAGTTAACAAAACCCTAGTCTCTATACTCCGCAAAATGGCTAGCTCAACCCTCTACATTGGGATCTCTATGTACCCAGTGACCTCATTGCTTACAAGATTAGCTACCATCGCATCCTCAAGATGTCTCCATTCCACATTTTATATGGTCAAGAACCTGGGGTACAGGCCCTACTAGACAAAGACATTTTCACTGAAAGAACTAACCTAGAGCAATTTATGAAAATTTAGGCCCAGCACTTCATCCAACTACAAGCTGAGGCTATGGCTAACTTTCCCAAGGTTGTCACTAAAGAAGGCCAAGCAGCTAATGAGCTCCGGTATCTTCTCCCTTCCTTCCAATTATCTGACTTGGTGTTGTATTACCACAACCATATCGTACCTAGAAATGATAAGCTCAGTTCTATCTGGGAAGGCCCATTTGTAGTCACATATAAGCTAGAGGATGAGTACTTTAGCAAATATTTTGCTTCTGGAGTCACTGCAACTGGGTCCATGGCCAGTCATTGCAGAGTTATTCACACCTTAACACTCTTAAAGGGGGTAATGTTTAACAATTACAAGTCTGATATTGTAAAAAGAGTGTTTTGGACAAAGAAAGCAATAAAATCAGCCAAAAGACCCTCATCAAACCCCGGTGGAGCCCTTCAAATTGGGTTAACACTTCTATTATTACTTGGGCAAATAACACGCGTTCAGACAGTTGGATTGCTCCAAATTGTTGGCTGATTCTGGGGGATCCCTTCTGAGGTCCCTCCCCCTCATACTGAACGTCTAATAAGACCAACACCGCTGAGACCAGCACTTTTTGTAGGGTTGGAGGGGACCTGACCAGGTGTAGATATATTTTCCCTTCAAATTAAAGGGTAAAATACATCAAAACCTTGCCTCACAGATCAATACTACCTATCAATGATTGTCTGTTCCATAAATGCAAGGAGATCTTTAATAGCTCTGATAGTTCAAATCTCAACATTCTCTAATTTGGACTTTACTAAGCAATTTGAACTTCAAGCCTCAACAATTTTAATAATAAGTATCAACTATTAAGAGGGTTTGTTTTTTTATTTATTTGAGGCAAGCTGACCAGGGGACAGACATTACCGAAGTAGAGAAAGAAAGTATCAACATGAAACCTGAGCAGGGTCAACTCTGTCGTAGAAAGTTTTTTCACCTCCAGATTGGGACTCAGATTTTTCTGGTTAAATCATGGGTAAAGGTTTTTGTGTTATTATACCTACTAACTGCCGATAGCTTCCTTCAGCTGGTACCCTGATCAATGTGCAAAGGGCAGGAATTGAACCTGCAACCTTCAGGTTGGTAGCTGTACGCCCTACCAACTCGCCTTCCACCCCCTAGAGTTTGTTTTTTTATCCCTGTGCAATTACTAATAAAAGTCATGTAAAACAACTTTTTGATTATTTCAACTTTCCCATTATTCTGAAGATAAGTGGTCAACTCACCCCTTAAAATATCTATCCTAGCAATAGAGAAGCTTAATTCTCCTGAAATTAATTTTTGGAATTTAAGCTAATAACGCACCAATTAGCACAATAAAAGCCTAATTTTTAACACATGCATAGTTTATGGGAATCTAAACACGTCACAGTTTCAGACTTGCATCCCATCACTCTAGACTTATGGATTGCACGCTATGTGGGGAAGTCAAGAGTCTTTTCCAAACTGGACTGTTTAAATGTGTTCAATCAGATCCAGAGCAAGAAGGGCCAGGAATGTTTAACTGCATTCCATACCAGAAAAGGAATTTTCAATTTTGGTTATGCCCTTTGGGCTTAAAAATGCCCCTTCTATCTTTCAACGCCATATTAATGTGGCTTTGGGTATCTACTAGGGTTATGCGCGGTAGCTTAAATGGATGATATTCTGGTGTTCTACCCTGATAATAAGTCACATGCAGTACACCTTTAAAAAGTGGTGGAGCGTTTGAGGACAGCTGATTTTACGTTAAAAATAAGTAAATCTGAATTCTTTAAGTCCAAGGTCACCTTTCTGGGCAACGTCATGTTTGACTAAAGGCACATGATAACTTTAGACAAGGAGAAGGCGATTTGTGAGTGGCCCACCCAAACTTTGATCAAGAAATTGAGGATTTTTAAGACATGTATGTTCCTTATGAATTCACACCAAATCTTTCTGAAGTGGCAGCGCCCTTGTATAAGGAGAGTGAGGAAAAAGTGCTACAGTGGTCCCCAACTTTGCAGGATGCCTTCCAGGTGGTAAAGTGCACCCTGCTTTCCATGTATGTCCTTCGCCATGTTGACCCCAATAAAGAGCTTATTGTGGCTTCTTATGCCTTCAGCTTCGCCATAGCGGTGGCCCTATTACAAGTAGGTGAAGATGGAATAGAGCATTTGGTGGGATATTTCTCCAGGAAGATGTCTTTGCCTGAGTTAGACTATGCCGTGTATGATAAAAAATTATTAGCAGTGGTTGAGGCGCTGACTTATTGGCGTCATTACTTTCATGGCTCATCTCAACCTTTCCGCATATGTACAGATCACCATGTCTTTCTGTACTACCACACACCTCATATCTTGACCCCACAGCAAACCAACTTACATGAGTCCCTAGCCCAATTTGTGTCTCTTATGAGTTTTCTAAGGACAAGGAGAATGGTTTGGCGGATGCTTTGAGACGCAACCCTGCACTAGCTCTGAATCCTAAGGAGGTAGAGGTGCATAATGCCCATTTGATGATTCCGCTTGGTAAGATTTTGTCTCAACTTCCCTCTCCCTTGGTCCACAGGCCAGCGCTTGATCCTCTGAAAAATGTGGAGGAATAAGGTATCTTCAGAAAGGCGGTTCTTTCACAGCCTTTTCCATACAAGTATACTATGGTCCTTGCTAAGAGCGCGTTGAATCAGGAGGATATTACCAGGGGTTATCACGTGAAAGATGAGATGGTGTGGTTTCAGGGGCGCCTATGGTTCCCGCTGGACTACTTCGCCTGGAAATCATCTGTGAGCATCATGACTGAATCATTGTTAGTCATCCTTGGAAGGAAAATAATCTAGAGCTAGTTTGCCGCACTTACAATTGGAAGGGGCTAGCCGCACATATGGGTAGGTATTGTAAAGAGTGCCAGGTCTGCAACTAATTTAAACCAAATCGCCAGCCAATAGTGGGGTTGTTGGTATTAGTCCAGAAGGCTGACGGGCCCTGGACCTCCCTATCGGGTAATTTTATTGTGGAATTGACTTTGTCAGATGGCTATGATGCCATCATGGTAGTGGTAAACCGTTTTACAAAGTTTGCCTACTTTATTCCATACAGAACCATGGTAACCGCATCTGAGATGGCTAGGCTCTTTGTCACTCATGCGTTTGCTCTTCATGGCATCCCCTAAGAAATAACTAGCAAATGTGGACCCCAGTTTACCCCCATCTTTTGGGTAGAGTTGTGTAAGCCTCTGCAAATCCGTCCCTGCCATTCAACTGCCTATCACCCCTAATCAGATGGACAGACTGAACGAATGAACAAATGCTTGGAGCAGTTCTTGCGGTGTTACACTGCCACAGATAATTCAGATTGGATTTCCCATCTTTCACATGGCCCAAAAAGTTATAACGACGCCCAACATGCATCAATCGATTGTTCTCCCTTCCTCACCAACTATGGATTCAATACCGCCTTTAACATGGAGCCCACTTGTGGATCCAAGGTGGAAGCGGTGTGGACTTAGCCAAAGTGATCAAGAAAGTACACCAGGGGGTGAGCACAAATTTAGATGCAGCCATGGCGGCTTAAAAGGAAAATGCTGATGGTAAGAGACATGTTGGACCATTGTAAAAGGAAGGAGATCTTGTGATACTGGATGCTAAAAACATCATAATCAAGCAACCATGCAAAAAACTTGGACCAAAAAGGTATGGGCCTGCCACGCAAAATCAGAAAGGTGGGCCATGACTCATACCAGTTGGATCTCCCCTCCTCATTTTTAATCTTCTTAGTCTTCCATGAAAGCAAGATAGCGTTGTTTGAGGGCCCCCCAACAGAGACTCCTGAGACTTATTACGTGGATGGGGTACTGGAGTGGGATGTGGAGGAGATTGTAGCCTCCTATTGGGTAATAAAGAGACTAGAGTACCTTGGATCCTGGAAGGGAAATAACGCAGAGGAGAAAAGTTGGGTCCCAGCGCGTGATTGCGCCCATGCCAAAGATCTAATTGAAAAATTCCATGAGCATTTCCCGGAGGCCGCAGGATCTAAGTTTAAGCAAGCCATCGCTGCCATGATGTTGGCCCCTTTCCACAAAAATTTTTCCTTGGAAAATTCTCCTGGAGGGGATAAATCCCAAAAAAGAGAGGGTAATTCATGTTTACATGACTTAATTGAGGGTACCAACAGTCAAGATAAGACTAAGCGTCAGGAGGTGCAAAGGTCAAGCTGCAGGACCTTACTGATTTAAAGCACATTTTGGACCAACTCTGGGTTCAGGCCATATATGTCCAGGTTGGTCCAGATGAAGTGCATAACTCCCAGCCCCATGTTACGACTTTAGCGTTAAAATGGACTTGTTACCTTACTAACCAGGATGGTTCAGTTCAATTAATAGGAAAACAGGGTTTTAAAACCCGTTAAATTTTTGAACTTTCCAACTTGGGTTGGCCTTGCCTTCAGTCAATAACACAAGTTTGGTCAACTATTAGCTATAGTACCATGCCTGATGGAAGTGTGCACTTATTGGTGCACCTGGGATTAGCACTACTTCCACTGATCAATTGATTTCCCCAAAATTGTTTAAGTATGATTCTTTGAGACCAACCTTTCTCATTGGTTGCCTTCATGTAAATACCCTGTTAGTCTACATATTTTTATGTTAAATTGGGCGCAAATGTGCGTGAACCTCTTCAGGGAGGTCCCTAACAACATCCACCATTTTATTTTCCCAAACTTAATGATTGTAGCTAGTGCACCACTGGGCCATCCTTGTCCCCCCCAGATTGAGGCACTCAAGCACTCAAGCCCTGGTCACCACTTTGATATGGACTCCTCTTTGGGGTTCACCCAAGTCTTGTTGGAGGTTTGCTTTTTATTAATATATCATCTTAACACCCTTTCCCTGTGTTTTGTTATCTCTAGCACCTTCTGCGGGGCTATACTTCCAATAATATTAATGAAGAGTTCCCTGATTTGTGGCTGTGCACCGCGCACCACCTTTCTGGGAACTGGAGAGTTACATACACTCTCTTGACAGTTGCAGCGGCACTAGAGACGTTTTTTAATTTTTTAATAACTGAATGAGCTTATTTTTTAGT
This sequence comes from Massospora cicadina, assembly GCA_022478985.1. Taxonomy (NCBI): domain Eukaryota; kingdom Fungi; phylum Entomophthoromycota; class Entomophthoromycetes; order Entomophthorales; family Entomophthoraceae; genus Massospora; species Massospora cicadina. The sequence goes on from JAKSZP010017154.1 coordinate 84,576, forward strand.
CAACTGGTTTTCTGAAATCCCTCTTGATTATTAATATTCATCTTTTACCATGTCTAAAGATCTGTTGGGGAAAACATTTGAAGCGAACGGCTGGCTCAGTGTGAGGAACAAATCAAGTTTGGGTTTAAACAGTAACATAAAGCAGTTTGGATAATAAAGATTTACGCTTGCCTTTAGTGAGTGTTGCAGGAATTGAATTAGTGATCAAGGGGTCAGGGATCCATGCAATGTGTGCTTGTCTGTAGTGGATAAAATTATAAGAATGGATAAAATTATTGGTAAATAAGAGATATTCATAATTGTCTATATAGGAACTATTTTTATTATTCTTTTCTGTTTTAGATATGTATATATTCATAAAGGAACTTAGTGTTGGATCTGTTAATGATGCACCATAAACCATATTTCTCATGGTGCACTTGCTATTAGATGTCTTCTCAATCACCCTAAAGTGGACCGCCCATGAATTTGCAAGTTTTCCTGTTTGTATTTAATTTTAATTTCATTGAGCAACAGATGGTTTCTCACCATTAATATTGGCAGCTCAGCACAACAGCTTAAATGCATTACATGTTCCTTAAAATTCTTCTTTAGGCTGGTGAAATATGCTTTTTAGTTTTTTAGCATAGAGGTCAGGTCTGACAAGATTCACTTGAGATTTAAACCAGCAAAATCTTTCAAACAAGTGTATAGTGATGGTGGCATTCTTGGTGTCTCCAATATAGCAGCTGGTATGGGCTCTTATTTTTTGTACTAAAAGGCCCAAACCAAAAATGGGAACCATCCACGCAATTTTTTGCAAAGTGCAAAACAAGGGGATTAAAAGCTTTAAAAATTAAATAGGATACCTTGGCTATCATCCCAGGAAGCCATATAAATGGGGAAGAGGGTTTAGGGATTTTTTTATAGCTCCCGCTTCAAATGGCAGGCCATGGCAGATAAAATGAGGGTCAGAGCATCATCAGCATGGGGAAAAAGGAGATATAGGTGCGGGTTTTATGCATCAAGAAGGCCTACAGTATGCATCACCTTGATGTAATGAGCAAGTTGGTGCTCAGCAAGTGTAACAAGTGCAGGCACACAAGTAGAGGACTTGATGCATTGGTGGGTTTGGGATAGTTGGGATCAAAGAGAGAAGATTTTATCGCTGGTATGGGCTCTTTCTTTTTGTCAAGTACAATGTTAGGAACCCAGCGTGCTATGGAAAGACCTGTCTTTTTTCTGTGGATAATCCAAGACCCAGAGGATATCCAAAGTCCACAAGGCACCACTGGCTTCAATGAGCTCTGGGTTGTCTCATGGGAAGGGATTTTGGACAAGATTTAACCCAGTAAACTTGTGCTCATGTTTCACGTTTGCTTATTGTTGGACATTGGTATAATAATGGAGATGAAAATGACTATACTCCTCAAGAAGATTCCCTTAGTGATAAGTTTGTTGAAAAAGGAGTCATTTCTACACCTGATTTAAATTGTTAAATATTTATCTATCACTGAAGTGACAGCTTCTTATGTAAATGGATAACCTCCACTCCTATAGGAAATCATCTTGATTATTATCCTGACAGATGTTGATGAAAAATCCTGTATGAAGAGAGCTTAGAAGTCCACCTCGTTAAAAACAATCATATATTCCTATAGAGTATGAAGTTTTAACTAAAATAAACATCAATTGTTTCATAAAATCTTTACATTTATTTTTGTTAATTAATCCTTCAATAACTACCTATTATTGAATATCTAATCTCCTTGATTTACAGCTCAAGCCTTCTTATTTTAGAATTTTTGGATGGTTGACTACTTTCCATTGCCTTGAGAAATATCAAACATGGCCAGTTGACTATTTTTCTGTGTTACAAGAATTATTAAAATAAATACCTAGAAAGACTTCCAAGTAATAAGTAATAATAAAACTAAATGGGAAATAATAGTAAAGAAAATAAACCAGCCCCCTACTACTATCAGGGTGCTGGGTTATATGGTGGAAAAGGGCGGAACAGCTACTAAGTTGAATCTGATAGGGAACTAGTTCCATTTTCAAATTCGTTAATTATTAGATGTGATAACTGATTTTGCCTCAATAGTAAGAATTGAGGCTTCCAAGCTATATTCAGGTCAATTTCCAGACTTCCAAATGTCCAAATTCAAATTTTTGATTCTAGAATAGGGTGTCAGAAACAATCCCCATTTTCAGCCCTTTCTATTTGACCTTTTGCTTAGACTTTGTCCTCTAGATAATTTTTCCTCTTTCAAATTGACATCTGTTTGAAACACCAGTTGGGGACAGGGAATAGGGACTGGGGACTGGGGCCTCTGAATTCTAATAAAGTCTTAAAATAGCTGCTTAATTTTTCAAATAAAACTTTGCAGATTTTGACACTAGGATGGGTTTTGTTTGGAGAAGTGTGAGAGAAGCATGTGCAAACAGGGCGGGAAAGCAGCCACCCATCTCTTATCTAGGGTAAACCCTAGGTCAGAGATCTTGGTGAAAGGGAGGGCCTTAGTATTTGAACCCATTTTGTTTCTAAAGGGGAACACACCCCTGCCCAGCTTGATGGCTGGCCCCTGAGGCCTTACATTAGCCTTCCTTGACGGGTAGGGTAACACCCTCTTCAGGTGCTTCTTCCAGGGAATAATTTTGTGATGGACGAGGAGTTTGATGACAGCTAGTGTGGCGGATTTGGGTGGGTCAGGTGCAGGATCATTTGTATTCTCCTTACAAAATTCCTCCAGTAACTCCTGACAGTTGGTACAGTCCTTGGATGGGACCCAGCTGTTCTCATATGCTGGATATTCCTTCCACGACACCAGGTGATGCATTTTCTTTTTAATCCGCCAGGAATCCAAGATTTTTTTTACCACAAACTCATGGTTCCTCCACCAGAATGGTCTCAACCTCCGCTGGTTGGTCACCTTTAAAAGTAGAAAGTGAGAAAGCATGAAATGAGGTATGGATTCTCCAATAAGGGGATAGTTTCAAGTTGAAAGCGCCATTGTTCAGGATCTTGGCAATATGAAATGGTCTTGCCCTTTTGCAAACTAGTTTCCGACATGCTACCTTGAGGTGCAGATTCTTAGTGTCCACCATCACCAAATCCCCTTCCTGATAGTTGGGTTCCTCACACCATTTTTTATCTGCAAAATTTCTTGACGTTATTAGTTGATTTAGTCAGTTGGTTCTGGACTTGCTGGTGGACCTTCTTTATGTGTGTGATGAAGATATCTGCTGCCAGGATATTACTCGCCGTCTGAGAATAAATGATGAAAGAATATTTGTACCCCAGATTGGCATACATAGTGGACACTCCTGTTGACAAATGGGGGAGTTGTTGTAGGAAAAGTGGGTCAGATGAAGGTCCGCTGCCCATGTGTCTTATGAGGAAGTTGCATAGCATTGGAGATACTGCTCCAAGGAATGATTATTATGTTCCGTTTAGCCATCAGATTGAGGTGATAGGCTGAGGACTGAACGGCTTGATTTTTAGCATGTTGCACATGGCCTCCCAAAAACTGCAATGTAAACTGAGGTCCCCTGTCACTAATATCCTGTGGAACCCCAAACAAGGAAAATACATGTGCCACAAAAAACTTTGTCTTGCCCTCAGCAGTAGTGGTTGTCAAACAATGTATAAAGATAGCATATTTTGTAAAGCGATCTATACCACCATGATTGCATCATACCCACAAGATTGGGTTAACCTAGAATAAAGTCCATTGATAACGATGTCCATGGCCCTGCCGCCTGCTGGAGATGGTGGTGAAGGCTGTTCCGTCCCTTCCTATCTGGATTGGACCTGACACAGACTAAGGATTGCTCAATCCAGGTGAGAACCTCCTTTTTCAACCCATTCCGATCATACCCACGCTTAATTAAATTGATACATTTTTTGCGCCAGTATGCCTCAAGGTTGGGTGATCATGATGTTCCCTTATGACGCGATAACGCAGCTCATAAAGTAACTTAAACCTTGTCATTAAAATATATTACCCTATCCTCTTAGGAATACCATCCAGAAGATGCAGTACCTGCTTCAATCTTCCCTAAGAGCTCCTTCACTTAAGGATCTATGGACTGGGATGCCAAAACGGCATCCAGGAGAGAACCCTCGCTGATAGGGGACAAAAGGGCTGGATTATTTGGGATAACTTCAGCCACTTGCTGGACTGGCTATGATGGGTAACTCCACCTACCAGCTCAACAGGAGTATCAGGAATACTGGCGTATGTGGAACCACAGGATTTAGATTTGGACTTAGACTTAGACTTAAGTTTGGATTTGGGCTTGAATTTGGCTTTTAACTTGGGTGTAGGTTATGGAGTGGGAGGTGTAGCCACAGCAATGGCTGGGGGTAGGGAGCTATGATATGTTCAGTGGGAATTACTGCTATTAACTCAAGACCCATATTTACAGCAAGATCCATTACAGGATTTTGGCTTAAGAGACAGATAATATATGGGTGGCCCCCTTGACAAACTATACTTAAGTTGAAACTAAGAAAATTGTGTGGGTCCTGGTCTGTCTGTGGGACAACTTCTAGGGGTCTGCTATAATAAGTAAGTGGCTGGTAGTCTGTGCGCACAACTACTGTATGCTTGACACCCTGTAACAGGTCCCGCCAGTGCATTAGGGACCATGACACCACCGCCAACTCTATCATAAATGATGCATGTGCGCTACGTGACACTAAACTTCTTTGAGAAGTACGCTACAGGGTTTTCACAGCCCTCATGTTCTTGCATGAGGACAGCACCGACTGAAGTACCAGAGGCGTCCCATGCTACAATAAAGGGCTTATCCTCATTATCATGAAGCAAAACAGGAGCAGAAATAAAGATATATTCAATTGCCTTAAAAGCTTTTTGGCACTCTGGTGTCCAAACAAATGGGGCATTCTTACCAGTGAGGTGGTGTAGGGGTGAGACCAGCTTGAAATAGTTGGTGAGAACTACTTAGGGCAATAAATGAACCTAAGAAGCTCCTCTGTTGTGGACTGTGCTACTGGAGTGGGCCATGAGCATATAGCTTCCAAATTGAAAGGCGCAATGGCATACCCATCCTTTAAGATCAAGTTACCTAGTAACTGAACTTCATATTTAGAAAATTACATTGAAGGGGTTGACAAACAGTCCAGCTTATTGGAGTGCAGCTTCAACAGCCACCAGATCACTAGCTTGCTGCTTTCTATTTGGAAAATGGGTTAAGATTTTATTCACATAGCAATTGCACAAGAGAATCCAAGATCCCCAAGGGCATCATCAATTTGACACTGGAACACAGCTGGTGCGTTTTTTAATCCAAAGAGTATAACTTTAATCTTATAAATGCCATACCAGGTGCAAATTGCAGGCACCCACATTTGGCCAGCCTTGATCCGCATCTGATGGAAAGCGTTCACCAGATCAAGTTTGGCCAATTTCTTTGATTTAGAGATTGTTTGGAAAATCGTTGCCACCAAGGGCAAAGGGTAGGGACCAGGAACTGTCACATTATTCAAGTGTTCATAATCCACGCATGGTCTTAAAGTATCTTCTGACTTCTGAGCAAAGAACACAGGGGAGGACACAGGGGAAGTTTTCTTGATCATAAACCCTGTCAAATTCTGTGGTTGACTCAAAAATAAACCTTCAACAACCCAAAGATTGGGCTAATTTTCCCACATAAAATTTTGAACCAGTAATATAATCAAAACCTATTACAATAACATGACTTGGTCCAATTATTGCTACATGGATTAAATTATATTACTAAAGCTCAGGCTGTATATCCCCACACATTTAGGCTAACCTTCTCTGCAACTACTCGGCTGGGTTGATCACCTCAATGTCAATTTAATTAATTATTCTATGAGCAGCTTGGACTTAATACATTCGCACAGTTGGGCCAATTATCTCTGCCCCAATCCTCAGCAACTAGTCCTGGTTAAATGGGACCAATATTAAGAAATTTGTATACAAAATAATTTGGGAATGAACAAAAGATAACTTTTATAAAGTCCCATGGACAATCAAACGAGCAAACAATGTAATCAATTTTACGCCCTAGGTCGAAATTTGTATGTTGATACGCATAATCAGCATGATAGCACTTGCATATGGACCGTCCAAAAGGGAGTACCTAGTAATATTGAGGGAGAGGCCTGCTGATATCCTGATTAGGGGTACATCATCTACTTCAATTGAGGCAAGAATTTCACAAAAGGTGTATTTCATCAGCAGTATGATGGTACTTAAATCAAGAAGTTTATAGGACAATTTTGCATGCTTTTATCACAATTTTTGTACCTGAAATCCTCCCATTTTTAGAGTAATCTGCCACCAATAAACTTAAGAAAAGGTTTTAGTCATATCAGTTCAAGGGCTGAACTGAGGTGGTAAATTATCTGTTGAAATTTTGTACTTAGATGTCGCCAGGAGATGCCCTAGAGGTATAAATACCGGCACCTGGCCTAATGACTGATCACTAAATAATCCAATCTAGTAAAATTCTATTTTTTATATTTGTTTTATTTGTATCTTAATTCACTTTTGGAGAGTTTCAGAAAGCTGGGATCTCAGGATCCACAGCTTGCAACTTTTGCCTGCCTCAGCTCAACTTTCTCAATTACAACGGGAAAATCAACCCCAAAATCGTCCAGAAAAGTTGGAGCCATTTATCATATGCTTAGTGCGTTTCTGAACGGTTCAAAAACTGTAAGCAACTGGTTAAATCAAGGATTGACCAGCTGAACTTCAGTCTGATTTACCATTCAGGAATTAAATATTCAAGCGAGCAATCCTTGGACTTTGAACAACCCCTTTGTCACCATATCACTAATCCATGTCTTCAAAGCCTGATTTCTGCAGCCATGTAGTGATATAGGAGACAGTTGATTTCAATCAGATCCACTGTTTACTGGAAACTCAGATCAAATTCTGAGTGATTGGGTAGCTTATTGGCCCCTTCCATATCAAAAAAAATGACTTGAATGGTGCGAGGCCATGCTGCAAAGTAGTAAGCTCAGGTACACTATCTGTGGAGGAGTACAAAATGGTGGCTGCTAGCACACTGCATGTTGACAGGGTATAAATAAAAGGGATCTCACCCAAGTGAGCATTAGATGAGAATGCTAGCATATTCCTCTCTAATTCAACATTCACTGACTGGCGCGCAACCAATATACCCCCAAAATTAATGTGTAAAACAACTCCAGAATTCCCACGAAGTGTGCCATAAATTCATATTTGTGGACCACAAAGCGCAAGGGTTTACATAGAGGGAGTGTAATTATAGGAACCCATGACTCCCCAAGACAGGCGAACCTGAAGTGACTGCAAGATCCAAATCTTTCACTACCTTAAGGTCAATGTAATTCCCTGAGGCACCAGTGCCCACTAAAGCAGTTGCCGTTAACAACCAGTGCCTTACATAAATTTGAATTGGTAACAAGAAGGAAAGATCCACGTTATTCAACTCATAAAGTGAGCAAAAGGTTATTCAAGTTGATGTGACCCTGATGGGGTGGCGCACCCTGCAGCCACCCTTGGTGAATTGAGTGGCACAGCAGCAGCCCAGGCATAAGACAAAGGTGCAGATTTAGGACTTCAGGGTCAAATAAGGGGAGCACACTTTAAAAGCTCATAGAAAGTGGGATTTGCGCGACACTTCTCTCTTACCTGCTCAACAGATGCAATGTGGTCTGTAGTGAGGTCTGGGGATGCCGGGTCTATGCTGATTGTCATTTTCATCAATTAACTATTTGAAATATCCTGGAGTGGGAAAGGTACTCTAGCGTGGGACTGATCCAAATGAACCATTATAGCCCCTTCCAACCCCTGTGAAGGGATAGCGCCAGACTAAGTATGGTAACCTAGGTACATGTTATGAGGGGGAAATTTTATATTCTTTTACTCTATTACACTTGGTGTATCTACTGGGACATTTGGTGCTATAGTCAGTAGAATGGGTTTCACCCCCTCAGAAACATTAACCATTCTATCACTTGTTTCTCCTTTGTTGTCATGTTCCAACACCTAGCTGTGGCCTAACGTGAGCAAACTAGGGGGTCCACAAACTTGGGTGTGTAAAGTGAGGTGAGGATGATGAAGAGATTATGGGTTGTACTAGTCCAGCTGATAGAACCTGCTGCATGCTTTCAACCTGATTATAACGCGGACAACCGCTCAGGAGCACTTGTGAAAGGGAAAGAAAACTATGAGTGGTGACAGAGTCATTCAAAGCCAAAAGGTTTTAAACCAAACACTGCACTGCTATTTTATTAAGTTAGGTTATAATGATAGGAACCTAGCGTGCTATGTAAAGACCTGGATTTTGACTTGGGTAAAACAAGACCTACAGGGCTAGACAAGGTCTACGGGGCACCGCTGGTTTCAACGAGCTCTGGATGGGTGTGTGAAAAGAGGTTTTGGACAAGTTTCACCCACTAAATTGGTACCCATGTTTTGTGTTTGCTTATTATAATAGCTACCTAGAAAGGCTTCCAATTATTAGTTGTTTAATATAAATTAAATGAGCAATAATAGTAAGGAAATAACCCAACACCCATCTATTATCAGGTAGCTGTGTTATATGGTGGAAGGAAGGGGGAACAGCTACTAAGCTGAATTGCAATAGTGGACCAGTTCCATTTTTAGAATCATAAGTTAACAGATTCAATTCTGGATTTTGTCTCGATAGTAACAACTGAGGCTTCCAAGCTATACTCAGATCATTTTCACGACTTCCAAATGTCCAAAGTCACATCTTTTATTCTGGAATGGGGTGTTAGGTTCAATCCCAATTTTCAGCCCATTCTTTTCAACCTTTTGCTCAAATTTGTCCTCTAGTCAAATTTTCCCCTTTCAAATTGACATCTTATTAAACTACAGTTGGGTCTAGAGAATGGAGACTGGGGTGCATGCCTCTGCATTCTTCTAAAGCCTTTAAAAATATGATTACTTTTTTGAATAAAAGCTTGCAGATTTTGACACTAGGATTTTTTGTTTTGGGGGAAAGGGTGAGGGAAGCATCTGGCAAATAGGGCGGGACAGTAGCCATTCATCTCTCATCTAGGGTATGCCTTAGGTCAGAGATCTGGGTGAGAGGGAGGGCCATAGGTTTTGAACCCTTTTTTTTCTAAAGGGGTGCACACCCCTGTCCATCTTGATGGCTGTCCCTAGGGCCTTTTATACTAACTGATACTGTTTCAAATATTGCAGTGGGAAGGAGCATACTCCGATCTTATGGGAGGTCTACCTCAATTTTCTTAAATTATTTACTTGGGTGCCATTGACAATATTGACAGTATCAAGAGACTCATTGTGATAGAGGGTTGTTCCTACACTTTGAATGCGCATAAGCTAGTTCAAATTCTGTATAAAATAGAGGTGAAATTGGCATTGTTGTCAGTGAAAATGAACTTAGGGAAATTTGAGTCTTGGAATGATGTTCCTCTTTATGAACATTGCCATGGGTTACCTAAGTTTAATTAGGCTCATTCATCCACCCAGTTCATAAGATGATCTATGACTACCATAATAGCTTAGTACGGGTAATGCAGTGTCCAGGAGGGCAATGACGTTGATGGATACAATGTGCCATAAAAGAAGGCTTCACAGTTTATATTAAGTTTGTATATAGAATTTTTATCCACTTAGCGCTGGTAGCTTAAGTTGTTTTTACTAAGGTGTCAAAAATATATAATCTCTTGAAATTAATGAACCTTTAGGAACTTCTTTTTTAAGGGTGGTTAATCTTGCATGATAATTTCTGCTTCCACCCTAGCGCAGGATTTGTTTAACACAAGTTCAAAACCTGTACTGGGTAGAAATTTCTCAGTATGGTATATTTGTCCCAACGTTGACCTACATCAAATACCTTTTTCTTTAGGAACTCCTTTTATTGCTTAGCCCTCCATTTCCTACCATTTTGAATTCATTGTTAATATTACTTGACTTTTCTGATGGTTTAATAAGCCTAAACTGTCTCCGTAGATTTACTAAATAGCTCAGCATTCTACTATACAATTTTGACCCACATTTTGTACATACTTGCTGTAATTTTGAAGCATTTCATTGGAGTAAATTTCATTGATTATTTTCCATATATGTGGTCCACTTATTCTGCTTACATGGTAACAGTTGGTAATCACAAGAGGCAACTTGTGCTCCGGTTTTCTCCCTATTCCAATGCAATATTTTAGAAATTTAGGCTTGCAGCTCAAAATCAAAGTGGTAAGTGCCCCTCCATTTCATAAATGTTCTGCAACCAGTTAAGTGATACATGATCCAGACAACTTTAAATCTTACTCCATTAAACTACATCCAAACTGTTTATAGGCAGAAATAATACATGGTGATCTTATTAACAAGTGTGTAGCTCTCTAGATTAAAATCTATACCTTTATGACAATAGGCTACAGGATACTCTATACCCTCCCCATCTCACTGAGAGAGCACCACCCAGATAATGGACAATAAATGACAGCAGTTTTGCAGAATAAACTTCTTGTTGAAGTTAATTTATTGCAGAATCAGGGCCTGATATGAGATGTCCTAAATGTATCAAAGGCGCGCTAGCACTGTTCTATTCAAATGGTGGATGCAATTTTCTTTATGAAAATAAAAATAAATTCACTAATGCTGTCAAAATAAGGAATGAAATGTCAAACATCCCATTATCCTCAAGATTATTTACACATTGTTTTTGTCTGTGTTTGGAATAAGTTTGATGGCTTTGACTTTGGCAGGTTGTGGACACAATTTTTTGGCAATTATCAAGAGACTGAGTTATTTTAATAAATCCTTAAAAAACTTGCTCTTTTTTAGATTTCTTTCTAGTTTTGCAATGGCCATTTACTAAAACTCTTCTTTCACATGATTTTAAGTGTTCCAAAAAGTTCGTGAGGAGATGTATAAAATGTTAAGATAAATTAGGATGCAAGAGAGCTTAAGTCCTTAAAAATACATATCATATTCTAAAAGGCTTCCATGGCATTGCACATTTCTTGAGGCATTCATGAGGGTTAGAATTGGCTTTGTGAGTTGATTATGGGGCATTTACCCTTCATTCTTGTTTTGTTCAGTTTATCAATAGCCCAAGATCAGGTTCATAGAAAAAAATATCAGACGCCGTCCAAGCTGTCCAGTGCACTATTAATTTATAGCAAGGGGTATGAGTCTTTTCAACATGATGTTTGGTCTTTAGTACTCTATCAAAACTCAAATTGTTCTGGCTTTCATAAAAACAATCAGCACGAGAGAGTCCCATGGGCTTTAGATGGTTTTGGCATCTATCTACCCAGAAGATTACCAGTTTCCTAGATAACTGTGTTTCCAAAGCTTGTTAGCAACAAATCAAATGAAGGTGAATGGTAGCATGGTCCCCTGTGTCAATCCAATGAACTACTATGCAAGCGCATCTTAGGCTATTCTCATCTACAGAAAAGATTTCAAAGTATTTGTCAAACATGTCTGATTCATGTATTTCTGATATTCAGTCAGACCAACTAGTCTTTTACTGGAGAGCGCGGCTATACCACCAAGCAAAGCATCACAGAAGAAAATCAAATTCTTAAACAAATCAAAATTGTGGATGCTTTTGATATTGGCAAATGGAACTGTTGTAGGTAAGCTACCACTTGTTGTCTTCATATCTTTATTGGAGATTGTTTAAGATGGCCAACATAATTTTCATATAGCCATACCTGGGTAGCACCATTACAGGGGCTATATGTGACTCTGGTCACTAGCGTTGAAATGGATCAAGTACATTACTTTATAGTACTTCTAGTATGCCAATTTCCAGATGCTGCAATGAACACTGGTTCTTTAAGGTTTTTTAACGTTGCAGCCTAAGCATATGTATAGTCCTCTATATATATGCATATGATTGGGTGTAACTCTTATTCTCATACTGAACAATGGTATTTTATGGTGATTACTCCACGCTGGTATGCCAATCTACATGGCAAATGTGCCTGTATCCTGAGGTAAGCATTGCAAAGTGAGGTAAATGAAAATCTCATTGTTAAGTTTATCAGATGCTTCCTCCTCCATGTTGATGATGGCCCCATTTTTTTACACAAACGCTTTAATCAGTAGGTCATAATATTAATTGGGCAACACAATTGTTGAAAACAACATGTCAATTAAAAAATATTGGAAGGGTACAAGCTATATGCTCCTTATGATATGGTACATTCTGTTCTAGAAGTGCCATATAATTCTCTATGTTTGCTTTCTTATTCTAAGGGCAACTTGGCTGCCATCTTAGTAGAAAATTATCTATTGAGGCCTTGATGTTAAGTATTGCCAAAATTTATATTTTACCACAAAATTTCATATTATCTGAAATCAGAGTAAGAAGAACTTTAGATAATAATATGCTTAAATCTAAGGAGTCTTTGCAATTTAAGAAGCACTAAGACTTTTTCAATCTGAATGTATCATCTGGATATCATGTCTATCAAAAATGGCCATGGTTGTCACTTATAAGGATGGAGAATTTGTGTAGGGGAGTGTTTTGTTACTGAGCCTCGTTAAAAAATTAGAAAGGCATATGGTTCTTTAAATTTTTTGAGCTTCTTTTTCTGTGGCAGCATTTTCTGTGAGTAAGTCATTATGGTTACACATCATTGGCAGTCATCTGTTACACTATATGATCCGTGGAGGTATCAATTTATTGTAAAAGAATATTGCTCATTTGTATGATATTTGATAATTGAGTCACTGAAAATAGAGAACTATATTCTATTCTAGATGGGCTTTATCCAGGTTAATAGCGACTGGTTATACCTTCTCTATATTTTCTCAGGACATCTAAATATGTAGTGGCCCTTTTGATGGCAGTTGTGTCAGAAAAAAGTTTTGCATCATAAAAAGGCTTCTAACTTCCATTATTGAGGATTTTGTTAGAATTTATGCAATCTGCTGTGTAATTCAGCGCATTTATATGGATAAAATCTATTTTGTAAGTGAGGTTCAGAAAGAGGTGGTAATCTGGTGAAAGTATTTGTAATAATGATAGATTTATATTACTTTTTAGCGTGGTATAGCGTCTGTTGAGAATTTTGTTTTAACACCTTATGACATCAAGCCCAGTATTATATATTGCCTTTTATATCTCGTCACTGCCACAACCTATTTTCAATAAATATAGGTATTACATTTACTACCTCATCCCAACATCTTTTTTGGATTTTTGCATAATAACCATCAATATGCTTTAGATCTTTATGCTTTTAATTTTCTGACCCAAAATTTAAATGTTTTAAATTATGTCACAGTATTGGCCCTATTTTTGACATACAACTTCTAATAAATTGCCATTGAGGATTCAACTCCCAATTTTAGTTCCATTTCATCTGATACATAAATTATCCAAATTGTTCAGAAATTCTACTGTAGACTTCAGCTGAACAATCTCATCATACCTTAAGGAAGATCTACCCAACCTTTGGTCTAATCATCACCAAACTCTTGCAGCGGCGTCAAGAGCCTATTAGTGGGCTAAAGATAGAAAACCTCTGAAGGTTCAGGTGACGTGGAGAAGGCCAATACACAGAGTATAATCCAAAGGCCATGCGTTTATATTGGAGGGGTCAAATTTTAAAAAGGTAGCCGTGGCAACACATTATATTGATATAATATAAATTAGATTCTGCCACTTCTTAGAGGAATAAGAACTTCATTTTCTACAACGGATCTTTTATGCTGGATTACAAAATGAGATTACAGTGGAACTGAAAACTTTACACTTAATAAAGGCCTATATATACCTAATATACGCATTTAATCTGAGCTATACTGTCATCATACAGCTATAACTAATTGAGTGCTTTTCAAGTTTTTCGTTATTGCTCTTCTGTAATTTCTATTTCAACAGCATCAAAAAGTTCTTATTATGGCTTCATGGCAGAAGTCATTGCTATGGCATCATCAGCTTTCTAGTAATATCTCAGTCCCCACTAACACATGGTCCTCCTTAATGAAGCTGTCAGAAAATTCAATGATGTCTTTTTTTTAGTACTAGATGGTTCAATGATGTCTTCTTGTATAAAAACTTGATAATTTGAAAGTCATTCTTGCGTTGGACTTTCTTATAAGATCCCCTGAAGAATCTTAAATCTGGTTTGATTAACCTCAAGGTATAAAATTTATATTTCCTCTAAGTAGCAAGTGAGTTGGTCAGTGTTATTAATAGTGGGGGTAGAGATTAGAAGTTGTCCTTATGCAAGAACAAAATTCCTTCTACGTCAAATTGAGGCTATTAAGCTGATCTATTCCTATTTTATTTTGATAGAACTTATAATTTTACTAAAGGAATGTAATATTCTCAGATCTACGCATTCTCAGCATAAATAGGGTATCTCTGGTCTTAGGAAAGCCAAGTTGGATTGGTGGATAGCAATGTTTGAAGATGTGCCCTTGTCATTAGTAAGCTCATGTGCAGAAATTTCTGAATGTGTGGCATTAAATCCATATGAGAGAGTTTCACAAGAAGATATATCTGTGAGATGAGGCAAGTTATTGCCTTCAAAACTGTCACTGGAGGTGGACCTATGCTGGAGGTTTATCCATAACTATTGCTGACTTGCTTTAAAAAAAGCTTCGCTGAAAGAACTTCTGACTTGTACTTCTTACACCGGCACCACCCTTCACTTAATCAATCCCCAATTTGCTGATTTTTCACTTGTATCAAGGCAATAATTCTCTTTGGCATATAATTCTGTTTCAGAAGACCTAATAGTTCAAGGGCGTTGTACAGGTTAGCCCAGAGTTGATTATTATTGTGTTCAGATTTCTAAGCCTAGAGGTTGTGTCATACAACTGGTTGTGGATAGTATGGCCCTTGGTTTATTTGTCTTAGATTTGAACGCTCATGAAAGGGAGCTAGATCTTAAATATTGAAAGACTTTATGTTTTTTCAAATGGAGTAGTCATGGGCATTGTTAGATTTGACCTGTACCAAGCCTTGTAATTGATCTAGTCAGTCAATGAGCTGACATTACTTAAAGGTTTATTATGAGCATGTTTTCTTTTCATCCTTACTTGTCTAAGACCTGCTAAGTCCCCTAAAAGTTGGTTAATTACCCATGATCAAGTCTCAGAACTTGGCGAAGTGATGTTCAATTATTTATAATGAATGCAAATATATGTAGAGGCAGTGTTAGTAATGGTTATCCAGTCAGAAACTTCTTGCATAGTGCATCCAATGACAGATCCTTGGGTGGTAAAAAATTCCTGGACCTATTCATAGGTGGACCTCTGAGACTTATTATGTCATTTATGACTAAGGGAACTCAAAATACATTTGTTACATGAGGTTTTCTAAGCATCCTTGCACCTCTAAAGCGCTTTCTTTCATTTGCACTACGTTTAAGACTTTCTAAAGGCGCGGCCAATATGTTTAAGATAAGCTGAATATAATTGCATTAAGACTGTTCAAAGTTCTTCAGCTTAATGATCTCCATATAAGGCTATCCAGCAGATGAGCTAATGGATAGAAAAAACTTATTTGTGAGTTACTCCAAAACCTTTCTTAAAAAACTGCATCTCAATTCACTATAAGTGTTGTCGCATCAAGGTAAGATTTGTAATTCTTATAGCGTTATACCTTGTTCCTGTGATGGTAAAACATGCTCATGATGTTTTTACTGTGTCATAAGTGAACAAAAAATAGCTTCTAATGAGCATTCCAGGATCTCAATGTCTGGTAAGCATTGCTGCTGGAGGTCCTTTAGTTCTGGGTCAAAGCACTTTCCGTATAAATGCAAGTTCAAAATTTTATCCAAAGCCTCATATTCATTGGAAGGAGTCTTTATTCTAAAGAATCGCGTCTCTAGACGTGAGTTTATATGTACATAATAAACTTTAAGACAAATCCCACAGGGTCTGTATAAGGATTGTAGATAGTATCACAATAACAATTGAAAGTTCCACCTTGTTCCTAGGAGTTGAAGGTAAGCATTTGATTCTACTTGTGGCCCCCTTTAGGGAGTATATTGTTAAATTTTATGGCTATTAACCCCAATAGGTTTGATGCAACTAAACAACAGGATAGCAATATGGTGGTTCTACCCTTAAGAAGGTAAGAATTAGAAAATAAAAATATGTAGGAAAACAACGTTTATTGATTGTCAGAAATTCATTACTAAGCTCTGCCGTGGATAAGATTAAGCTAATCTCCCTTTTGCTTTTCTGCTAATCATACTTATATATTATATTTCCACAGGCTTTCCCAGATTTTTTTTGAAATTTCATTGGTATGCAGGCACAGATATTCCCTTGGGTTGTTCTAGGCTACCTAGCAAATTGGTGTATTAGTACTAGGAATTCATGTATCATCTTAACTATTTTAATGAAAACTATTATCCAGCTACTGGCACGGCTGTTGGGCTTTACCCTAGTATTGGTAATGCATTAACGCTGGGCATACAATTTATATCGTGTTTTATTCAATCTTAATGTATATCTTTATTATTATCTACTGATTGGCACTTTATTGAGCTTCAGCCATAAAATGGTTTATAACATTAGATAGCAAAGCACCAAGCAATTATATATAAAGACTAAATCATGACTGAGCAAATATAGGATAAACTGTTATGTGTTCTTTACCGGCCAATGTAAGTTAGGAAAAACACCCTAACTAATTTATTATTATCTTATTACTAAGGAACAAGGATTTACAATATTTAAGTCGCATACATGTCCCAAATATTAACCTTATGCCACCCCAATTACCCCATATATGTTGGATTCTCAATGGCAGATAATGAATACACTTGACTGTGTTACCTTTTTAAGATATCAGTTCAGCCTTGGATGATAAATCTTAATTACAACTCTGAAAATGGACTGTGTCATCATCTCCTAAAGTAATAAATCTACTTTCACCCTTACATGTGTTATGCGCCTATCCCTTACCGTAATTTTGATTCTCCCTAGTACTTAAATAGAACTATCTTTTTACAAAAAATACTTCTAAATAAATAATATTCTTTGATTAGAGTGCAATTCACTTTACTTGATAGTGTAATACCATATAATATAGCTGTTAGGGCCCAGATACTTGCAATTTACAGACCTTCTGATGTGGAGTATACTAACCAGCGCTATAAAAGCCAATCACATGTAATCCATACCAAAGCAAGTTGAAGTCCAAATAAATAGTATTTTACAAGCTGTCTAACTCAGGCACCTACAGCTTACCAATAAAGTATCATTGTCTCGTTGCCAATAGCAGTAAAGCTGATACTGTTGTTCACTGCAGGGCACTCCAAGTTGCCATTGCTTATGTCAATCACTGATAGGACATAATATTTATATAGCTAACTTGAAAAGCAAAAATGGCCCAATATTACCAGCTGAAACTGCTATATCAACGCCACTTTAACAAATGAAGATACTCTTCAATGATGGTTTGACAAGCTCAAACCCACAATGCAATTAATAGATATGAGCAATCTGTGTCACTGTCTTATTATGGCAATAAAGGACTTAGCTGAAGAGGAGAGCTGAGAGAAGGATTGATAACTTAGTCTGTGCTTTTACCAGGAGCATTCTAAAATTATACCTGACTACGCTGAGTACTCTGAATGCTAAATCAATTTAGAAGAGTACTATGAACATTGTAGTGACAAAGCGGCACAAAACTGGTTGTACTTGGCATATACTAACATAAAGGAAATTTCTTTAAATTTTTGAGAAACACATGATAAACTCTATTTGATGTGCCACAGCAACACCATTACATAGGTTCCATTCTATTTTGACAATTCACGCAAACAAAATGAGCCTGAGGTCAATATACTTACCCAAAAGTAAAATAATATAGTGGAAGAGACAAATACTGCAGATAAGCTAGAAGACAAGCGTGTGGGCTCACCAAACTTATGCTAATATGAATCAAATTCTGAAAAAGAGTCCCAAGATAAATGTTTAGGTTTACCAAAATTAAGCCACAATAAAACCACAAAATAACTCAATAGGAAAGTCAAGTTTATTTTCGTCTAACCCAAAGCCTCCCAATGATATTGTCAGGCCAGGAAAAATGGATGACTCTGATCCAATTTTGCTTCATTTTACTGGTGCTTCTTGCTGTTCTGATATTGAATTTAAAAACAACCAAACTGATGCTTTTGCTCTCACCTTGCTTCTATGGTCTGAGGCTCCTCGCTATTCTGAAAAAACGTTTGGAATGGCTAAAATGACTTCCTCTGCACCCACAGTATTTTACTGCTCTGAGGCTTACTACTGCTACAACAACCAAATTAGACTAGCTGTTTCAAACGCCTTCCTTTTGATTCACATTTTAGCTTATTTATATAACTAAATATTCATTGTGTATTTAATTTTTATAATAAGTAAAGTTTATAAATTATAAGGATAATAAAACACCTTAATCTATATACAATGGTTCAAGATGGTTTACAGCACTGCCGCTCAATTACAAATAAAAACTCAAATTGCAATAATCCCTCTAGACATATAACAAACTATCCAGAAAATATCATCCAGTTCAGAAACCAGGCTGAATCAATGGTTGATGATATAAGCCTAATCAATAAGCAACACCACGCAAAAATAGGCTGAATATTGAATGCCAATAATTCCAAGCTGCTTTGACACATAGGGTTGAAAATTTGATTAAAAATTTCTTATCCAGTTATGTTTAAAACAAGCCTCCCAATTCAGACCTTATTTTTAACTCAACTATGAAACAACTAATCATTATAGCCACCATTTTAATAAAAACAAACCAACTTATTCAGCTTTTATTTAAAAACAAGCTAATAATCCAATCAACATTTTGGTCACCTTACTATAAAACTTAAGCCACCCAATTCACACCTTAAGATGTGGAACTAAATTGAGGATCTGGCTTTGTAATTCTAAAATCCATCATCAGATCTTATTCTCATAAGGAACTGACATTAAATGCTAAGCCCACCAATATTCATCTGCATCAAACACCTACTGCGTTTATACTCTCTCTCAATTATTTTTCAAGTTTCTATAAATGTTTTAATGGTTATACCTGATAGAGCCTAGAATCTTTTGTACAAGTCATCTTTAAACCTTACCCAAGATCACAAATGAACTATTTTTAACACTGATCTCTGATGCTATTGCCCACTACTTTTTTTACAATTACATTGCATCAGAGTAAGTGACTGAAGTATCTTCTTACTACTACTTCAACAGTCTAAGAGACTAAACCAGTGCATCCTTGTCAAAGTATACATTTAGCAGTCCCAATGGCGAGCTTCCATTTAACTATCATTCTTATTAGAGTTTGCATAAGGTTTTTCCAAAATCCCTCAATTAGCTCATTTCTCAAATGCTGCTTAACATGGATGAATTTCCTCACCCTCTTCTTCCCAGCCAGAGACTATCTGGAAAACTGAGAAAGACTTTACAAGATACATCATGTCCTCATGCTCTGCCCATTGGCTTTCAAAGAAGATGATCTTACAACTTCTGAGCATAGTAATCTATTTAATCTTTGATTCCAACTTCTTAAAAGATAAATCTTGGTATGGTGAATGGAATAAAAAATTATTTGTATAAAATGATTTACCATACCACTGTCTACTTTTACAAATTTTAACTGAGACAAACATCATGCTTGCTGGGCCAACACTTAATTTCAAATGTATTGGTTTATAGTGTCAAACCCAACTCTTATACCACCTATTGCTTTAAAAACCCCCAGCTTTTATATTTTAGGCTATATCAAAGAAAAACGGCCATGGTAATACTTTTTGTTATCCTAATTGAGGCTTAATGGATCTCTAAAAGTTCATCCTAGTATGGGAAAACCCTCGACTTTGAGCTTTAATAAAATAATTTGGATCATTTCAGACAATCATCTTGTTATATACCAATTGGCACTTCATCAGGCTTAAGACCAAAAAACGTTTACAAAATTAGATTGTAAAGCACTAATTAAATTTTTATTAAGAACGCTAAATTTATGACTGAGCAAATAAAAATAAAAATGTTTCTTTAGTGCTCCACTGGACAATGAGATAGGAAGATCACTTAAACTAACTTAATATCATTTTAATATTAGTAAATGAGGCTCTATTCAATATTTAACTCACATACATGTCCCAAATATTAACCTTATGCCACCCCAATTACCCCATATATGTTGGATTCTCAATGGCAGATAATGAATACACTTGACTGTGTTACCTTTTTAAGATATCAGTTCAGCCTTGGATGATGAATCCTGATATAAACCTCTAAAAATGGACTGTGCTATCATCTCCTAAATTAATAAATCTACTTCCACCCTTACATGTGTTATGAGCCTATTCTCACCATAATCTTGATTCTCACTGATACTTAATAGTGCCATATTTTAACAAAAAATTCTGAATTTTAATATATCTTTAGCTTACATTGTATATTCCTTTGTAGATTCTAATCATAGCATTTAGCATCCATGACCCCCACATAGTTATTATTGACAACTTTTCTAAGTTGAAAGTAACTAGTTATCGCCTCCAGAAGCCATTACCTACAAAAGGCTATCCTGAATAAAGTTAATAATTCCAAATCAGAAGGTCCTTCAACTCAAGTTATATAACTTAGTATTCTCCAAGTTTTAAATAACTTAATAATTTGTTGTTGCCAATTGCAGAAAGGAGATAATGGCATGTCAGGATAAATCTTTAAAATTTAAAGTCAGAGAATAGAATATATTTTTTATTATTATGTATTCTGGATCATTCAATGTGACCTTGGTATTCTTGAGAATCATTGGGGTCTGTAATTAAATAATAGTGAAATCTATCTTACCAGAGCGGCATCAACCAAAGTATAAAAATTATCAGATAATTGACTAAGCTAAATGTTTGAGTAGCTTGTTTTCTGACATAATTATAATTAGGTCTCCCTAAATTTAATCTCCTATAAACAGGTATATAGGAAATCCAGAGTTTGGTGGCTAATCCTTTAAAGCTAAAAGATTTGAAGTCTTTATAGCATCATAAAGCTTATAGCAGATTTATTTGTCACTAATAAAATATACACTTTGACATGTAACACTAATTTGGACATGAGATAAAATGTACTAAAGATTAACAATCTAATAAATAATTGTGATTTTTGCTGGGTATGCTTCCATTTTGAATACTGTGCCCTTTGTGTGGCCAGATCCTTCTTATATATAGTAACTTTGTCTTTAGTTTGGGATGTAGCATATCCTCCGCGCTAAACAAGGGTCTCTAACAGTAGTGTGGATATCCACTCTGCTTTCAATCTGGGTTTAATCATAGGATAATTAGTTAGTGACTTCTGTTGGTCAAGCTTCAGCTCATTAACAACTTAGCCCATATATATGAACTAATTATACTAATGTCTTTCCTAACAAGGCATACCTCAAGAGCTTGCCATGGGGCCACATAGCTTTTAAGAAATCTCTCTTAAATGCAACTAACACTTCTCCTCTTAAAATCTATATATATATAAATGAATGTCTGTCTGTCCCGAATGCATTCCTATACCATTCATCCAATTGTGATGAAACTTTGGTGAGTTGTTGTGTGCATGCCTGAGAAGGTTTATGAATTTTAAAAAAATATTATTTTAACAGTAAAATAAAAAGTTTTATATGTAACAAATGAAAATCCTATATATACTTCGATGGTATTCACTATATTGTTACAGCTAAGCAGTTTGATATTCAGCTGATTTGATATTTTAAATGGTTTTGTTAAGTGGTTAGTGGTCATTCGGGTATTTAACAAGTTTATCTAAATCAAAACTGAATCAAAAGTCCAATTGATTTTAAAATACCTCCTCTAGCATAATCGGCTCTAGGCCGAATTGCTTGTATTCCGCCCTCCCCTCTTACTTTCCCTTAAATTTATTTTAATAAAGTATGGAGTTCCTAAAAAAATCTAGCATAATCGGCTCAGCTTTTGGCTCTAAACTTCAACTCTATAAAAGGTCAGTTCAATCCTTGCGCAATCACTTTTTATACACTTTTCTTAAACTCACTGTCAATTCTGTCTGTCTGTAATCAAATCTTACAAGCTCTATTTCAGACACTTATCTACTTAATAAAACACATTCACTCACTCACTGACTGACATCTGAAACCTTCAAGTCTGATAGGTTCAATCTATTTGGGGGAGTGGGTGAGAATTGGCGAATCTTATCGAATCCGAAAGTATCTAGCCTGATGGGTTCAATCTATTTGGGCGAGTGGGTGAAAATTGACAAATATTATCTGATAATTCACCAAATTGCTCGCCTGAAGCTAATCGAGTCTAATAAGTTTAATCTATTTGGTTGAGTGGGTGAGAATTGGCAAATAAGATTGAATCTGTTACTATCGAGTATGATAGGTTCAATCTATTTAGGTGAGTGGGTGAAAATTGGCGAATATTATCTAATAATTTACCAAATTGCTCACCTGAATCTAATCGAGCTTGATAAGTCTAATCTGTTTGGGTGAGTGAGTGAGAATTGGCAAATAAGATGGAATCTGAAATTATCGATTATAATAGGTTCAATCTATTTGGGTGAGTTAGTGAGAATTGATGAATATTATCTAATAATTCACCAAATTGCTCACCCGAAACCCAACAAGAATCAGTATTAGAGTTTAAATAGATTAAGTAGTTAGAATAATCAGCTCACTAGCCACGAGGGCAACAGCGAAGCTGTTAGTCCGAGTGGCTCAAGAGTAAAGCTGACAGCCTATAGGCTACAATGTGAGCTTATCATCTAATAAATAATTACCGTAGCGAAGCACGGGTATCTGTATGTTAGGTTTATATATTTTAAAGCCTACCTAATTTGGTTCACCTAATTAATAAAATACTTTTGGCAAGTTAAGTAGAAGTTGATTTAGTAGCTTGGAAAATATGTCATATACTCAATGATTTTAAGTATAAAAAGAGATGTTTCAGGTAGCAGTTTGGCGTTAATTGATTGATTTGATAGGTTTTTTTTGTTTGGTCGAGTGGAAAATGGCTTTTGGTCAAATCGATAGGACAGTTTAGTTTTGGGGGGTGATTAGTTATTAGCTGTTTTAATAAGTTCAGTTAGGTTTACCTGAGTGGTTAGTGGTTTTTGATTGATTCGATTGAGCAATTAGATTTGGCTGAGTGGTTTTGTTTATCTATAATATAAAATCTAAATTAATAAATTGAAAATCCGAAATTTTAGACACTGTAGCGAAGCACGGGTAAATCGACTAGTATACTATAAAGTATACAGGTCCACATCAATAGCTCAATCAATAGGATTTATCCTATAGAATACTAAGCTTATGAGCTTTTTCCTCCAGGTTATTGCGGTAAAAAAAGACATCTAAATTTTTATTCAGGCTGATCGGGCTTTAAACAATTTGTTTTTCTGCTTCCATTTGAATAACAGTTTCCAAAGAATTCGTCACAATGTCCTTTACCATAGTTTATCTGTCTTGTTTCTCCTAATAGCTAAATGATAGCGTCAGGAGTTGATGATTCTATTATGTGTAGACGCTGGAGGGTCTTATGAAATCTTGAACATGAAGAGCTTTAAACTTGAATTTTACCACTTCTATGATTGTTTACCTAGTAATTCATCAAGGCTCCATAAAGATATACATTTACTTAAATGGGATGTATGGACCACATTACAATGGATGATAAAAGAGTTATAATTTTCCTTAATTTAATTCCCTTTTAGTAAAGGATGATCAAAAGCTGTGAGTTCTTAACAGTTTCTCAACAAAATTTGAGTTATGTCAACACTTAATACACAAAACTCTACCCTTATTAGGTAAAGGACTTTCAAGCTACCATTTCAGGTGAAGAATCACTATATCAGAAATTGAGGCGGTAGCCTTAGCTGTTTCATAGACTACATAGTAGCTTCTGTTACTTGTTTTAAGATATAAAACAAGGATGATGCAACGTTAGCTATGCATTGCAGTTGGTAAAGGTCAATTCAGAATTAATACTAACAGAGGCCAAAGCTGAGGTTGGATCTACTACCTGATTATGGTAAATTGGATTTAGAGGACAATGCTTGGTGCACACAAAGTAGAAATCAATTACATTTTAGATAGAATCAGATATGCTAACTGCTAGCACCAATTTTTGTTTTGTTAATAGGTCATCTGAAAAGCTACATCTTGCAGTAATGTGAACTTCCTATTGTAGAAGTCCTATCTGGAGGATTACTTGGGGAAATCAGGCCATCCCAATTTGTTTTTATAATATTACTATCTCAATGTCTGGTTGGTAACTCATTTCAAGCCCACTTGGATGTCAGGAGTTTTCTAGCTTATACCTGAGGTTGTACAATTGTTTTGTAGATCTATTCTTCTTAAGAAGCATACAAATATAATATAAGTTTTTAGGTCAATCCATTTGCGTTCTGGTGTATAGATCCCATGAAAAAAAACTGTGGAGAAATTGTAATTCTGCATCTTAAAAGCCCATCAGGGAAGATTTCTTTCTTTCACTTCAATAGCTATAAGCAAAGCCAGATTTGGAATTTTTTGAGGAAAAAAACAAAACCAGCCGTTCAATCAAGAAAAAAGTTAAAAGTGAATGCTTTCAACGCCTGTGTCACAGCATAGGACAGTGGTGCGCAGCCTGCTGGCATGTTTCAGACGCCACCAAAGCATGCCCAAGGTGGCTTCACTAGCCCTCCCAATGCCACCAGGCGTTATGTTTTACCTTGATACTTGGCCCACCACCTTGCAACCTCCCAGGAAAAGCTCCAGAGCCCTTTGGTGCTCCCTTGGAGCAACCTGCGTTTTGGCCTCCAGGTGGAGTATGGGAATCTTTCCCCATATATGAGCATGGCCATCATTGAGATGGCCACAGCGGTGTATGGATTTACTAGTTTTATTGATTTTTGCCCCTTCAAGGGGTATTTTGATCTCAGCTTTTATTCTGAAGCTGATGCAAGGGCAGCTGCTAAGCTGCCGTTGATATTTTTAAAAAATTCCACTTCTGACTATACACACTTGGCTCCCAGATGAGGCCACTTTGGTGGTCCAGTTCGCCAGGTTGCCCTCCCACCTTTCCCCTGAATGCCTCCACCACAAGCTCGTGGAGGGTTTTTCCATTTGTGGCGCAGACCCCACGTTGCAGTTTGTGGTTCCCAATGAAGCAGATCATCTGGCAAGGCTTCACGCCTTTGTGACTATCTGCCCTTTTTTCATGTGACACCCATCTTGCAATCCCCCTGCACTGTTATCAGATCCACCCCTGATCACCCATTCTGGGTGCATGTTGAGAATGGCTGCAATATCAGCCACTTATGCTTTACACTCAAACATTCAAAGCGCAAGCGCCTCAGGTTTCCGCCTCCACCAATTCTACCACTCTCCTCAGCATTGGCTTGGCTGCAGCCACGCCTAAATTTTTTAGTGGGATTCAATTCTCCCGCCCCCAACCTTGGCAAATTCTGGCATGGCTTCCAAAGCTGCAGCCAATCAAAAATTTAAAACTTTTAAAAATTTGGTTGTTTTATGGAAAACTGAGCCAATGGCTGAAACAGTTTCAAATGAGCTGCTGTGGTCAACAGTTCATGGCTATCAGGTGTAGTCAACCTGCCAACTCCAGTGGCTGGGCCAGCGCTAGCCAAATCAAATCTTTTTAAGTGTCTCAATTGGATTGATGATAGTGACTGGCCATATAATGTTAAAATGGATTTTGCATTGGAGGAATTTTTCATCAATCCTCTCAATTTGCACCCCCACCATTTTCGCCCTAAAAACAGTTATATCTATATAAAAATATAAATAAATTGACATATAAAGACGCTGCTGCTCCTGCCAACACCCTACTCCACCAGCAACTCCATGGGGTGATGGAGCCCCTGGTTGAGGGTATTCCTATTGCAACGGATGGGGCTCCCAAGGCCCAGCCCACCACCAGCCCTAAACCACCACCCCTATATGTGGCCGCACCAACTCTGAATGGTCCTGTCCAAGTGGATGGCCTTGCCAGGCATAATGGACCAAGGTGCATCCCTACGTCTTCTGTTGCCTTGGGGTTACCCGGCCAAGGTGCAGTCAACCAGCCTCTGTCACCTTGGGCCACTCTGGCTCCTTCCCCTCTCACCAGGGCAAGGCCACTCTCAAGAGGATCCCAGCATGTCCACCCCCTTCCTCTCCTCCTCATCACACCACCATCTGCACCCCCAATCCTTGCTTAAATAAATAAAATTAAATAAAAAAATCCAACGAATAGCAGCCTTTATTGGGAATAGACTCAAAGTCAGAATAGAATTCCAAAGTGAGGTCCAATGGGGCTGACCTCGCTTTAATATACTTCCTAAAAAGGCTAAATGAATTGTGGGTAATGAGGGGTGCAAAAGCCTCCAGAATTGAGGGCATCCAGGCAACTCGGTGGAGAAACAGAGGGGAACCTCAGAACGCACAACCAATTAAATAAATGATTTTACTCAATTTATTCCATTATTGACCCAAATAGGAAAATCATACTCAAAATAATGAAATTGCAACTATCAATGCACACGAATCTCATAATTTCAAAGCCTTATGGGATTCATGCACAATTGTTGATTGTTACACCTATCCCCATTTTCCCCCATGATTTTGAGGAGGATGCAAAGTATGAGATTGAGGAGCTTGATTTTTGGTGTGAGCCATGCTTGCATTGGTGCAGCAAAAACTTCTCTTTTTGAAAACCAATTATCTTTAAAGCCATCAGTGAATTAAGTTGTTTACTTGTGTGCCAGCTCATATCACTTTTTCTGAGCATCAGCTTGCTCAATATATTGAGGCAATGGACACTGCAGGCCTCATTAATAAAGAAAACCCTCAACTATACCTCCTTATGCCACATGCCGCTAATGCCCCTACTCCTATGCTATCTTCCATGGTCTGCCAGCTAAAGCAGGTGCCAGAAAAAAGTTTCCTCAAAGTTTTATCACCATCTGATATGGCTTCCTAGGCTAATAATTTAGAGGCTATATTAGGAATTTTTTCTTATGATAATACCTTTATTTGGCTCATTTCCAAATAAAGATGCATGGCGGCTCCCTCTTTTTGGGTTGGTCACCACTAGTGTTAAAAAAAGAAAGACCATCATGAAAGCTACCCACTAGAATCCTTTATTTGTTAGACCATTTATATGGAACATGATTAGTTACATTATTCAGGTGTTTCTCATATAAGAATAAATGGAGACTCTTAATTGATAAATGGCATGGCTTTACATCTGCGTTCTGTAACTCTATAATTATTCTCTGCATTAGTTAAAGTCTTTCTGAAGTAGTCGTGGGATGATTGATTTGGTTAAAATAAAGCTGTGCTATGATAGACCCAACTACAACATTGCTTATGTTCATAAACACTATGTGGGTTTACAAAACTCATGTTGTACCAATATAGAAGCTGTAATCAGGGCATTCCTCAGAAGGTTAAGCTGTTGGAATCCCTACCAATTGTTTGGAATTTTCTTTGTGGATAGGATAGACCTAAAATTTAGTCAATTCATAAAAGTGTGTGATCAAATATTAATAGTCCCAAACTATCATAGGAATTGCTTTTGTATTACATAAGCTGTTCTGCTATCATATGTTCTTGATTGTATAACCTTGGCATACAATGGTTATATCTTTATTGAGAACCCTGTGACCTGCAAACACTATCTCTTTCTTAACTTCATTTATTATAGAGAGATTTAAAATGGCATCTTGAATTTCTATAAAGATATCTTTTTAGATGCACAAGGTGCTCATCAAGATTATACAAACTTACCTTATCATCATCTAATAAAATTAATAAAAAACATCTGTGGTCCATTAACATGCCATCCCTAGCCCTTTAACACGTTGCAGGGTCATTGCATAACCCATGAGGCATTGCTGAATTCAGCATGGCAGCGTTAAATTTTAATCACAGATCAATTTGCACGCAGTACCAAGATATTATATGAAGATAATAAACTAGAAACCACACAACAAAAACCTTATTTCAATTAAATAGATATATATAAGTAATATAAACGCACACCATAGTATTAAGTAGTGACAATGGTTTTTGGGATCTCAGTCTTAAATCTTAGTCATGGGTAGGATTTGAAAGCTACCTTGCAAACAAGAACTCATTACAAATAATAATACCTCCATGATAGTTAGTATAACTCTCAGGGATCCTATTAGTGAAAATTTGTGATACAGAGTAGTTCAAAATTTCTTACTAGCTGCGTATTATCTATAAAAAAGGAGAAAAATGCCAAGGTCTTTGTGGATTTAAAACAAATAGAAATCCACCAGATACCTTCAATACAGTTGTAATTGGCAGAGGATAATAAAACATGATAACAATGCATTCTTAGTGGCATAAAAGAAAGGAATATATGATAATATAATAGCCTTTAGTAATTCCTTGGACATAAAGTCAAAGTAATTGAAATATATTATAGATTCAATGTTTAACAAAGCTGGGGAGGCAGAAAATAACCATAACTCTTGATACTATTATATAATCAGTGATGGTTCCTAATAAACCTAGAGTAACAATTACAGCAGCGATGCATCATACTAAAGGTAGCTTAAATTAGTATGGTGGATTAACTTCAACATAAAATCAAGGTAAATTAAAGCCTCATTATAATCATTTTAAATATATAATGAGTAAAAAATTAATTTGCTTATATGGTTGTACAAACTAATTGAATATTCCCTACAGCTTGTCCAAATATTGTATAACAAAAATGGTTATGAATCAACTATGATATTAAGAAGCAGTGGCTATAAGACTGGCACTCTTCTTGTAAATATTTTAAACTTAGTATGAACCCAATTAATAGGGTACCACTTGAGGGAGCTTTTAGAGTGTAAGTGTCAGTGAAAAATTATAAAACTTATAATCTCTTTCCAGATGTGCTTCTTCTTTCTGATTTGTCAAACCCATGATTATAATGACATAAAACAACTCCTATATGACAAATTTAGCCAAAATTCGTCACTCCTGATTATCACTTTGCAGGAAATAATATTCCTATCCAGTGCTTAGAGTAAGCTTTATCTGATACTGGCTTAGAGTTTAAAGTTTCTCTCTAGATATTGTGTAAAACTTTTTTTTGTAAATAGGAGTGTATAAGATAAGGGTAACATGGGATGATTTCCATATAGTAAAAGAAATGGTGAGAGCCTCATCATTGAGTAAAAGCAATGTTATAGGCAAAAACGGCGGATGACAGAAAGAATTCTAAAAGGAAGGTTTGCCATGTTTAACTTTTAAAGATACTAACAATAATAGAATTTATTTTATCTACAGTACCATTAGTAACCATGTGTTAAAGAGTCAACAATACCCCATGAATATTTATCAGACCGTTTAGCTTGTTTATTACATGAGAAAAAAACTTTGTCCCATTACAGTAGAATGAAACGTGGCATCCACTATAATAAGTATATTTCCAAGATATACTTAACTGTAATTATGAATTCTAAGTTTTCAAAAGCTTAATCTTTCACATACATTTGGGGTAACTGATAGCTATAAATATATATTTAATTTCCCATAACTGTTGGGATGTAGTCCAAAAAACGTCAATAGAGATGGTGTGCCAGGAGTATTTGTGTTTAACCTATTTAAAAGGAGGTGGCCTTCCAGTAGGGGGCTTTATTTTAACATTATTTGAAACAGCTGAGGGCTTAATGAATCCAATTTATAGGTTACAAGAATATTGCAGTTCCAACTACTCGGGGATCTTAAGTGCCCATGCCCTACGCCTTAAGTGTCCCAAAAATATATTGTTTTGCTCCATTGGTTGTAGTATCCAATATTGCTAAACCTTGATGATATTGTAGTGTTTCCTTAATATTAATATTCTATTCTTCTCAGTTTCTCAAGGAAGAGAACCCTCTGCTAGTCCATTGCCTTATTGTGTCAGCATTTCTGATTTTTTGTAATGAGAAAGCCAAATTTTAAACTTGAGGTTGCCTGGAGTAGGAAAGAATAAAAGTCTTTATTTTCTTTGGGATGACACTGAAGAGCGGAATGTCTGTAGAGAGGTGATGGCAATGCACTTATTTCTGGAGGGTCTAATATGTTAGAAACTAACTTGGGTTACATTAGTTATTATTGTAACTATGAACAGGGAAGTAATTTCTTATAAGGATAAGTAGGAGAATCTATAGTAAAACTTATATAAAAGTTATCAATGTCTATAGGTGGGTTGGTGCCCTGTGGCGTATAAGACACCTAGGTGCTCCTTGTTAAAAGTTTATCCATCCAATAAGAATGTGAGACAAAATCATCTTACTTGAGTGGCTTCTGGGCTGTCATCTTTCCATTATTATAGAGCTTTAGGGGTTGCAATTCTGTATACTGAGACAGAGTTTCATCAGGTGATAACGCTTGAACCCCTTTATTAATTCCTGCCTGTTATAAAGACAGGGTCTATAAGAGAAATCTATCAAATTCCTGAAGGCTCAATTCTGGAAGGGGACGCCAAATATTAATGTTCTGATTTTTTGTTATTTTAGTATATCCTTTAATAAAAACTCTAACATTGCCTCCCCTCAAGATCCTGTTGTAGGGGGGCATAAGGGTGTAAGAACCTGATGTGTATGCAAAAAATTACCATGACTTGTATGACTTGGTGATAAAATATTTGAAACCAACCTTAGATAGTATGTAATAAGTTTCCAACCAGGAGGTTCTAATTTGTTAATTCTTTCACCAGGGCAATAATGGTAGGATAAAATGAGTTCTCTAATGCCAAACATGAGGAGAGCTGGTTAACTTGCATTAAATTGAAAAGTCTCATTTGTGGTTGTCAAGATAATCCCTTGAGCGGTAAGTGTTTATAGTCTGTTTATTTTAATGGCTAGCACCTTATAGTTTGCTTGGCAGTATCTTGTGCGGCAGTGTCCACTAAGGGCTGAAAACTACTGGGTAGTTGGGGCACCTCTAATACAGAGCCTGTGAATAGTGAGATCTTAGTTTTGGTTATAGTTTATTAAATAAACTAATAAGGCGGATGGCATGTAATGGTTCCATCATATGGGGTCTGAGACTACCATCTTACAAAGAAAGAAAATTTTAGTACTCTTTATCCATTATACTGCCTCATTAATAGAAGGATTAAAGGGAGCAGTGAAGTGCTGATTGGTATAGAAAATAATAAAAGGTTAATTCTTAAACAACTTTTGTTTCAAAGTTCAACACATTATTAGTATAAAACCCTTGATAATCTATGTTAGTGTAAATGGATCTAAACAGGAATTAGGTTGTGGTCTGAAAAGTAGCAGCAAAAATTAAAATACCCTCAACCATTTGGCGAGATGGTCAATTTTGAGTAGTTTATAGTGATGACCGTAGCAGGCCAAGGGCAAGCCTTATGATGTCCACACTGATGACACTAAACACCAAAGAAGGAGCTACAATCTCATGCTGCTAAAACAAGGGCTTAAATGATCCTGGGTCCTGCAATTAGAAAGGCTGCACAATTCTTGTATAGTCTTAAGAATCCAGTCCCATTATCTTTGTTTTCTCAGCTGCTTGTAATTTTAACGGCTCCACGATCTACTTTTGAGTGCTTTTTTTGGATGATTATGGTTTGATTTGAGGGTTGCACGTAGGGTAGGCACCTTTTTTTCAATTAATTGTACAGCATAATGTCATGTGTATATGTGTTTTAGGACATTGTCTATAGTGGTTTTATGGTTTTTGGGATTTTCAACCTATAATGATCTGGTCAGCAATCAGACTGTACAAGCAATCTCCCTCAGGCACTAAAGCTGCTAAAGTTGTCATCCATGATAACCATACACTTTTTTAATGGGTCATACCAGCACGGTGTACGTTAGTAAAGTCATAGCTTTGTAGCTGGGAGCTTATCTTGTCAATTGACCATCAGGATCCTTCATTCGTTGAAGCCACTTTAGTGATGCATGGTTGGTGAAGATGACAAGTGGGTCCTATATATAGATAAGGCTGGAAGTGCTAATTATGAGTAGTACAGCCATACGCTCCCACTTGATGACACTGTATTTTGTTTGGTCTTTGATAATTTTGCTAAAGTAAGCTAAAAGTTAACCCTTTATTGCTCATTTAGCTGGGCCAGTATAGCCCTCATGGCCACACCACTGGCATTAGTAAGTATGAAGGGGTTGATCAAAATTCAGATGTACTAGAAAAGGTTGTGTGATTAGGGCTATCTAAAGGAGATTAAATGCCTGTTCTTGCTCTGAAATCCAATTGAAAGGTACTTTCTTATAAAGTAGATACGCCAGAGGTTTGCTGAGGTCTGAAAATTTCTAAAAAATTTCCTATATAACCCACTGTACCTAGAAACAAATTTTTGTCCTAAGACTCTGGGGTGGTGTCATCTTTCCTATCATAGCAACTTTGTTAGGTGAGGCTAGATTCCTCGGTGAGAGACCTTTTTCCCCAAAAATTCCATTTCCAGCAGAAAAAAGAGCATTTGGATGGTTGCAGTTTTAGCGATGCCTCCCAGAGTCTATTGAAACCCTGATAAAGGTGCTCTTGATGGCCGTTAAAAGTTTTGAAAAATATGTTAATATCGCTAAATTATACCATGACAAAGTACAACTTCACGTAACCCAAGTTTAGGTCCATAGCACTTTGGAAAATGGCAGAGGCATTACATACCCCTGTGGCATGTGGGCTGGTTTATATAAACCTTTTTTGTGATTAGGTTGCACATGGCTCAATCTCCAGGTCTTAATCTGATCCACCAGTACCCTCCGGCGAGATCCAATGCTATATAATACCAGGACACAGCCAAGAGCCATAGAGAGTCATCAATTCATGGGAGTGGATAAATGTAAGTCTAGAAACCTAACCTCTTGGATTAGACTGCAAAATGTTTTCTTAGAGGCGGAAGTGGGTTTAAAGGCACAGGTGAGCCTTTGGTACAACTGAAATACTTGGCCCATGTTGTTGATAAGCAGTGGTTCACTGCATAGATATTCAACTAGTTGGGTTTCTCGCTTGGTGGCAACCCAGAATTTCCACAATATGGCAGACGTGGTATGCATAGTACGTTGCGCTGCCTAGGATAAAGGAGGGCAAATTTAACCCTAAGCTCTCAAGGCTAATCCCTTGTTGGAGGAAAAAGATACTAAGTATATTAAGAATTTAAATTAGAGGTAATGTGTGATACTTTATAAAATAATAATCCAGAGTCTTTATACCCCCTCTTAACAAAGAAAACACCATAGCTATCTTTTTAAAACAAAACTATGCTCATGCGATTATCTATACATAATGGAAAGGGGGTATAATGGGCTATCAGAGAAAGGACATAAGGAGATGTCCAGGCTTCGCAATTCTTCCTCCTTTGCAATGCTTTTTTGTTAGTGTGGAAATGGAATTAAGTGATGCATCAAACAATAATCATAAATGCTATAATCAATATTGTGAGAATTAAGATATGAGGGTATGCAATCCGGATTATAAACAGTGATTGCTATAATAAATTTCTATCTGTTTTAATGTAATTTTAATGGCATTCAGCTCATGGATTGTTGGGGCAAATCAGAATGGATGGTAGCTAGCTTAAACCCAATCAGTGTGTTATACAAGCTTGGCACTTTGTCATGGCTTATACAGATACAGCCAATCAGTCAAGGGTAAGATAATTACTCTTGAGTCATCATGAGAAAGTGGAATGGATGGTAGTTTGTTTGTGACCAATAAGAGTTTTGAAAAATTGGCATTTTTCATGGCTATACAGTTTTAAACAATCAGTTGAAAGTAAAATGATTTCATCTTGTTAATGCTTGGGCTCTAACCAATGGGAAGCGAGATGGCTGACATCATTAGGTAGAGATATCATCGCTTCTAGCCAATCATAAGGGAGAAAAATTTGCACTTGCTTGAACCTCCTTGAAGCCTTAATTAGGTGTTTCTAAAATTTGCGAGCTCTTTTCTATATATAGGTATAAGTGTAATTATATAAATTATATTTTTTAAAATTAGTAAACATTAAGATTGCCCCTAAGGTAGTTGTGGGTGGGAAATCTGATGGTAAGGTCGATGTTCCAATATTATTTACCAAAAAGCAGATATTGAAATGTCTGACAGAGCCCCCTCCAAGAATATTGGGAGCAGGAATTCTTAGTAGAAATCTTTTCCGCATCCCTTTTGGGTACAGGTCAAGACTTACCAAGTAAGGGAGGTGGCGTTAGCATCCAAATGCTGATTATTTGTTGAAGCTAAGTCTTCCAAGATTAGACAAGGATTGAGAGTAAGGATGCTAAGTGGCTCAGTGGTGCTAGGGCGTCGTGGTGTGGCTGAAGCTAAGCATTCCAAATTCCGCTTGTTCACCTGTTGTTGTTAAATAATACATCAGTTAAGTTGAAATGAGTTCATGCATAGCCCAATTGTCATCCTGTGTAGCCGATATTCTTGTTTTGTGGCAAGCTCAGGATTGTGTGGTTGGGAGTTTGATGCTTAGCAGGACGTTTCTCCCCACCCCCTTCAGAATTGATAGTGTAGTTCAGTATAATCATGTTATCTTTTTTGTGTTGAATCAATCCATCAGTTAAGCTGGTATTGAATTCAATCATAATCAGTTGTCATCCTGCGTAGCTGATTTTTTGGTGCCTTTTGCCAAGCTCAGGATGGTGCAGTTCTCTTGTTGATTGGTGAGACATTGAGAGCTTGTTTGGCTTCAAGTTCACCAATGTGAAGCAAGGCATGCTCTAGTTTGCCCTTGTGAGATCTGATGTGATTTTCATCTTTCTACTTAGTGACTTTTATGTCAGTGTTAGTAGGGTGAACTAGGAAATTGTCAGGGCGCGGATTGGATGATCTCAGAAGTAAGCTGTGTTTGATGTCTTTTCAGAAAGCCTTGGAGTACTTTTCAACTGTGCGGATCCTCTTGTTGATCAGGGAGACGTTAGTAAATTAGATTGGCTTCAGGTTCACAAATGCAAGACAAGGCTTGATCTAGTGTGTCCTCAGAGAATCTGATTTGATCTTCACCTTTATTCTTAGCGGAGGAAATGTCAGTGTCAGTAGGATGAATTGGAAATTTTTCAAGAATTTGGATCCAGAATTAATTGGGAATTTAGTCTGTATATCCTTGAGGTGTGGGCCCAGTATGCTGTGAAGCTTCTCAGGAGCTCAGCTCAGCGCAAGTAAGAAATTTCCCTTCTCCAAGGTAGTGATTGTTAATTCAGTTATTCACAGGGGTCCCCTGTAGTGAGAACCACTTGTAGAAATTCTAGCTAACTGGGTTGCTTGCATAATTCTATCCCATAATTCACACTATATGGTAGACGTGGTATGCTTAGTACGTCACGCTGCCTAAGATAAAGGAGGGCAAAGTTTCCCCTAAGCTCTCAATACTAATCCCTTGTTGGAAGAGGAAGAGATTAGTTATACCAAGGAATTAAATTAAAGGTAATGAGTAGCACTTTATTGAGTAATAATCTAGGGTTTCATAACCCTTCTGAACAAAAAGAACACCATAGCTATTTTTTAAAGATTAAGTCTATGTTCACGCGATTATCTATATCAATGAAAAGGGAATATATTGGGAATCAGAGGAAGGACATAAGGAGATGTCCAGGCTTTACCATTCTTCCTTCTTTGCAATACTTTGTTATAAATGTGGTGATTAGGATCCAGGGATGTATCCTGACAATAATCAGTAGTTGCTTTAATTAATAATGTGGAATTAAGATTTTAGGGATGCAATCTGGTCTATAAACAATAATTTCTGTAAATGAATTATTGAGTCAAGTAAGTGTAATTCTGATGGTGTTCAGTGTTTGGATCAATGTAGCAAATCATAATGGATTGCAGCTTGTTCAAGGTCAATCAGTGTGCCAAACAAAGTTGGCACTTTGTCATGGCTTATACAGATCCAGCCAATCAGTTGAAGGTAAGATAAAGTTCTCTTGAGTCATTGTGGGAAAGTCATAATGGATAGCAGCTTGTTTGTGTCACAGCTAGTGAAATATTTCCTGGAATTAACCTCCCTTATAAAACCAAGTCCAACAAGTGCTTGGGGCAGAGACCAGAACCCTTAAGGGTCACCGATAACATATTTAAAATCATTGACAAAAAATGGGTTTTGGCTTTGCTAGCCAGGGCTGAGGAAAACGGCTTATTTGAGGTAAAAACCCAGGCGGGATCTAAACTTAACACCCAGAAAATCACAAGATATGAGGTTACTAAATCTGGCCTAATTTTTTTTTGATTTGTTGAAGAATGACGAATTTCTTAGCTCATGTCAGATTTCAATAACCGCTGGAATCTTCGTGAAGCAATCCCCCATTAATAAAGTCACAAGATAAGAAAGGCTTTGCTTTTCTTAGATGTTCTGATCATCCTAATAAAGTCTAGAAATTTTGGGCCAGTTTCCTTTATATTTTTTGTTTTATTTAACAAAAAATATACCTATCCAAAGATCTGTGATGGCTGGAGTTCGTTTTCACTCTGGTTTGCACACCCTTCTGTATGTGAGCCCTTTACCCACTCCACCACCTATTCTGACAGCTCCGCCTCCTCCTATTTTTCTAGTCATTGCCTTGGATTTTAAGCCACCCTTCCCAGCTCCCAGGGCCTCTTATCCCTGATGGTTGCAGCCAGTTTCTTGTGCGTTTTGCTCTAAAGATTCATATGGAAACACAATACTGACCGTTTAGGATGTCTCTTTGTTTTGTTGGGTCACTTGGCCCTGTTGTATCACCTTTGGCCTGTGGCTTTCCCTCCAGCGACCTCCCGCACTCCAGTTTCCCTGACAATTTTTAGCCAATCAGAGAAAAACAAGCTTGGAACTTTATCATGAGTTATATAGTTCCAGCCAATCAGTTGAAGGTAAAATAATATCATCTTATTGATGTTTGGCTCAAACCAATGGGAAGCAGGCTGGTTGACATCATTAGGTAGAGGTATCATTGCTCCTGGCCAATTAGAAGAGAAGAAGTTTGCACTTGTTTGTACCCCCTTTAAACCTATAAATGGGTGGTTTAAAAATTATGAGCTCCTTCCTATATTAATATCAGTATAAATATTATGTAAATTACATATAATAAATTTGGTAAATATAAGATTGCCCTTAAGGGTAGTTGTGGGAAGAAGTCTAGTGATAAGGTTGATGCCCCAATAAATTTTATAAAGGTCAGATATTGGAATGTCTGGCACACTGTTCTGGCCCCCAGGGATCCACCTACTTTACACCCCTTCTCTACTTCTTCCCTTGTGGAAAAGATTAAGGGTCTGTAGGGAAGTAGCTCATATTTGGGCTACCAGCAGGACTCCTAGGCTCATTTCAACCCATTCTTTCATCGCCCAACATTTGGAACCAAAAATTATCCTTAAAACTTGATAAAATCATTACTAAGACACAAAAATGGTTTGATTTACCAAATATGAAGTTAAAAGTAAAAACTTATTGATTTAAGTTAATAATTTGCCCTTAGAAGTTTTCAAAACAAATGGTCTGTCAGATTAAATTTCCCATAATGCAGAATACGCCAAACGTTGAATTTGGGTGAATCTGCATAGGTTTGGGTCTATTAAAGTGACTGCGCTGTTGATATGAGACATCCGCCTCAAAGCTTTTAGAAGTCTATACAATTTTTTAAAGATCCCCTCCAACCCATGCTTCTCATCCCACTTGACCAATGAAAAACTGACGGAAAGAGGGCCCAAGCTGGGCCAGTTATAAGCAACCCCCAATCCCTTCTTCTCCACCAAGTATAAAACAGCCCCTCTAGGGTCAGTTGTCAGTTCAATCTTCAATTTGAGTATTTTTTCAGTAAAATTCTGTTTTCGCCCAAGCTCTCTGAAGACTCCAACAGTGTATCTAATTCCAATGTTTCTTCTATGAGTCTGCAAAGCACGCCACCTACAGCATTCTGACTTCAATGATTTTTAAGTGAGCACTCATCCAATAATCAAGAAGCTCGCCGCATATTAGTGGGTGTTATAAGGAGCTATGCTCAAAAATATTTCCACAATCTGCCATGCCAGATGGTCATCCCAATCATCCAAATTCAGTCCTCTTACCAACCATTGGATTGGTGCGATATGGCCAGCCAAGAGCTTTCCAACCATTACTTTAGGTGGCCATCTTTAACTTATAAATATCTCTTTCTAACCCACCACTGGTTCAGAGCATTCCATACAACATGAGACCTTTCAGCCTACTAATTATGTTATGATGTTCATAAGCAAAGTTTATCTATCCTCTCAACAAAGAAAAAAGCCCAGTCGCTGAATCATCCATATCATCTTCCTTCAGAGCAATCTACCCTATCTATATAAACAAAGTGATTCAACGCTCTGATACCATTGCCAACTCCGCGTGGCAGTTCAATACACTCCAACAACCACAGAATAATCACATAGCTTAATTTGTACACAAATCAAGCCAATTTTATTTTGATTTGCAAATATGTTCATCATAATCTTGAAACAGTACCTTCAAGTGAGCCTAGTGTTCACCAACAATATGAAGAGGAACTAAAGTACTTTAAGACCAGTAACAAAGGCCAGAAATCTCCACCCCAAGAGGATAGGTCCTCCTCTATACTTATCCTATCAATGAGCATTGCCTCATTAAGACCTGCAATGCCCCCATTGCAGCCTTTTGGTTTTCTATGAGGCATTTGATACGTTGCTAAACTTTTACTAACCTCATAGGAATCTTGTGGGTGTCCCTCCTATAAGTCTTCAGGGATGTTTTTCTATTGGCATCTTGGGACTTCCACTGGGTGTTGACACCCCCAAACTGGAAGCCCAGTCTTACTTTAAATACTACATAATCCCTGACAATAACTATCCTTCTGGGTCACTTTATTGAGCTTATTTATTCCATGATGAACTAATGGCTCCCATATTTTTCCAAACATGCAATAGAGGAGACGCCCAGGGAGTTCAAAAAGCAACTGCAATCCTAAATTTAGAAACTCTTTAGCTTAGTAGAACTTTGGGCCTCTTCATACTTACTTTTTAATAAAGTCTCAAGCATATAAAGCAAGCTTCCACTATCTCCACATTGTGTATAACCCATTTTATTTTGTCTAAAGTCATATGTGGATGTGGAGAATAATTGGAGTACTCATCTGAGATCTCAACAACCTTCTTTCTTTGTTCTGTGGTTAGACTTTCTCTTATTGAAGTTGTGACTAGTGCACAGTGAATCTCTTATAACCTATAGTCACAATGGCTTTTAAACCCACAGATACAGATAACCTTATCAATGGGTACTAATCATGAGTAGGCTATTGGAGTATTGTGTCCAACTGTTCATGCCTTTAGAGTTAAGTTGGCCAGCAATATACAGACAGAGCTAGCATGAGGATCAAATATATTTTGCAAGTTAAAACTTCTTTTTTTGAAGTTTTTTTAACTTTTGATTCTAAAAGCTTTTTGGCAGATTATTTATTTGGACCCTTGGTGTCAACTATGTCTTATACCCTGCGTGGAACCACTTTAGGCTCTGTTGGATGAACATGCATCCTTTTTACTCCATCCTCTAAATGAGATGGTAGTTTTACGCATGAACTTCGGTGTGGTAGTTAAGCTTATTGTCAATTCTTTATCTCCAATAAAGAGTTTTGAGCCTTTATATGCCTTTTACTATCCTTCGCTGTTTCAAGCATTAAATGAGTGCATGTACTGAGTAGGGATAGAAATCTTTCCTCATTTTAAGTAATTTTATAATACTCCTAGAGAAATTGGGTACCTAACAGTAGCTTATTACTGAGGTTATCTAGGGCTATAGCTGAGGTGTATAAAAAGTTCCTGAGCTTGAGGGGGAGCGCGGAGTAGGCCCCAATGGATATTATGCACTGAGGCCCAGCAGTGCAATATTTGCTCAAGAGTGGCAGATTTGGAGCGATTTTATACTATTACTAACTTGGAAGAGATGCTGTTCAATGGAGACCCACTGATAAATATGTAGAGGTAAAGGATCCTATAGACCTTGACTGCAATCCAAGTAACTTGACTGCAGACTAGGGCAGTAAGGTGAGAAAAATGGTCGCATCATTAGAAGAACAATCAGCATTAAAGAGTTTATCATCATAATCGTTTAGCTCATTGTCTCAGGGCTCTCAAAAGATAACCTTATTGGGAAATTGGATTCAAGTGGAGGCATAGTAGGGGGAGCTTCAGCACAAAGAGCGTCTTTCTTCATCAGACCTCCCTTTTCCAACAAATTGCATACTGTCTCATATGCACATTGCTTGTGACATTCCTCTTATGTGTGCTAATGGTCCTTGCAATAGGAACAGACAGGCACTTTCTTCTCCTTCATTTCTAAGCTTGAACTATAGGTTTAGGGGGTCTGAAATGAGGTTGGGTACTTGTTTAAGGTTGCTTTTTGGATTTATTTAAAGCCATCTTGATATTGTGATTACATATAAAAATCATCTGAGGCCTAATTTTTTGCTGTCAAAAAGAAAATTATACGATGGGCAAGGATGATGACAATGATGGCGGTATATAAAGAACATTAATTTTAACTAATGGCTGTGAACTAGCTTAAAAATGACGTAAGAAGTTGGAGGGGCTTTCCCTTTGTTGAGGCAAATGGCCATGAAGGCTTGCTTTTAACTTGAGAAGTCTGGTCACTGATAAACTCTTATGTCAGACAATTAGACATCCAGATAAGTGAGAAAAATGTTCTGGTGATGAATAGTTTAAAATAATGAAAAATAACCTGTTCATTCTAGAGGAATCATTTTAGTCAAAAAAATACTTCTACTCCTAATTTACGGCCAAATAACTTGGGTTTTAGCACTCTGACTCATCCTACCCCAGAAGAATGGGCCAAGTTCCTGGGAAGTCCGCCCAAGCATGGCTTTTAATTCAGTGCTACCACCTAAGAGAAAGCCACCCATAGTTAAAGACCTGAAGGGGGCGCCAGGAGGTGCAAATATTTTAACATCCAATCAGTCACTAAGAACTCTAGTAATTGGCTTAACTGAAATATTTTCCATATGTCTGAAGAAATTTTTTATATTTTACCCATAATTATGTTATCCCAGATGTTGATCCAACACCCACAATGGCAGCCTTGTTGAGGTGAAAAGATTCTTAAGATTCCTGATTGGCTGAATTATCATTTATATAAATCTAGAAACCTTCTTCCTATTCTGAATTCTGACGCCCTTCTCATTTTTAGCCCCAACTTACCTTAAATACAAGGAGTTGACATTATAGTAAGGGATCTCCTTTGTCCTCTTTTGATTACTGATCAATATATATATTTAAAATCAATATGTGGTTATTTTTACCCTAAAAAATTAACAACGTAGAAGAGCTTTAAAACTTCTACTACTGCAAGATTGTTGAAATCCTGTGCCAAAAGCACCAGTGAGCACAAAATCGCCAGAATTCTAACAAGTGGTTCTCACTACAGGGAGCCTGTACACCACAATTTTTAAATAAAAATGGAGGCCGTTAGGGTGAGCAACCCTATCGCCATACCTGCTGAGACTGAACCAAGGATTGTTTCTTTTAGACAGCAACTAGCCAGCGCTTTTGTCTCTTCTTAAAAAGCGTGAACAGCGCTCTTGTTAAGCCCCTCATGTGGCTGCTCCTGATGTCCCAAAACCCCCTTTAGAGACAAGTTTACCAAAGGTGAGGGCAGCATCGCCTCATTCCTCTTCATCTACAAATCTGTCATGGAAGGGACAACTGATCACCAAAAAATAAAGCACATCCTCCTTAGTTTAAGCCGCCTATCCTAAGGGGTAATGGTTCCTCATATGGACACCCTTAGTACCTGAGAGGAGATTAAGGAAGCACTCAATGAGTAATATGGCTCAACTCAGAGTTTAAGAAGGAAAAACAGGCCTTTATGTGCTTTAGCATGGAAAAGAGAGAATCATCTGCCGCTTATGCTGATCAGTTCTAAAGTGAATCTCAGCTACTGTTACTTGCAAAAAGTTACCTCTAAAAAACGTTATTGCTGCCATTCTGATTGGCTTGACTTTTCACCTTCTTTAGTAAGACATATTATCTCAACAAAACGCCATTTTAGAGCGTACATGATATATAAGAGGCTTTATTGGAGGTTTCAGATTTCCATAAAGTTTAGACCACCCAAGGAGCTGTGTTGAAACCTCAAGTCTTAAACATTAAGGATCTCCCACGTTTAGTTTGGCACCAGTGTCCACGAGGGCCCCCATGACCCCTCCCGTGCATGTCCACATCTGAAACCTGCTTCCACAGTGCAACCTAAAACAGACATCACCCCGCCATGCAAAGTTGGCCAGAGTGCGCCTTCAGTAACAGGGCTGTGCTACCTTTTATCACCTGCACCCAGAGTTCTCTCTGTGCCACCAGTTGAGATTTTTCATCGACCCATGCTCTCCTCTAGGAGGCTTTCTACAGTGGCTCAAATGGCACATCCCTCCAAGCTGTAGCCCATAACGTCCACAGCATCTCCTATAGCTGCCCGCATCATGAAACCTTCTTGGCAGGTGCAGCCAAAACCAGGCATCCCTCCACCATGTGAGGTCATATCTAAGATCTCCAAGCCAGTTGGGAAAAGTGCACTAACGGTGACAGGGCAGTGCTCCCTTTTACCACCTAGCCCCTAAATTTGCCTGTGAATTTAGTTGCGACTTTTTCTCATGCCAAGCCCTCCACAGAGAGGCCTCCTGCAGCGGCTCAATTGTCACGTCTCTATGTGTTGTAGTCTCCAACTTCCTTGGCTCCTCCTCTGGCTGTTTGCAGTTTAAACCTGCTCCCAAGGTGCATCCCAAGACCGCCAAAAAGGAGCTCCAGCCCAAGGCCTTTAAAGTGGAAAGCCTTTTCTCATGGCTAAAATGGTAGTTGGGCGCTTTAAGAGCAACTACTTCAATAAAGAAGGGTATGCTGACAAGGTGTATCAGATGCCAAAAACTGATGAGTCTAATCTGCCTGACTCTAACCTCCATCCTATCGCTCCTCTGAGATACATAGACAACCCTTTAGAAAAAGAATCTGAAGGGGGTGAAGAGGAAGCTGAAAACTATGTC
This sequence comes from Massospora cicadina, assembly GCA_022478985.1. NCBI lineage: Eukaryota > Fungi > Entomophthoromycota > Entomophthoromycetes > Entomophthorales > Entomophthoraceae > Massospora > Massospora cicadina. The sequence goes on from JAKSZP010017154.1 coordinate 127,517, forward strand.
CTAAGAGCCCCAGTTGAAGTAGGGATACCAGATTATCTAAACCTTGAAGGGGTAAATAAGGCCAAGGTACCTGATTAAACCTACCTTAGCCAAAAACAGGGTACCCTGTGGTTATTGATATCACTAGTGATGCAGACAGTACATTGCTTTCAAGGTTTGGCCATTCAGCAGATTCATACTTGGATATCCATTGAAGATAGATATCCTGAAACTTTAAAAAGCTTGTCTTTACTTCTCCTCAGAAGGGGGTTCTATCTCTTCCCCCTAACTTTGGGGGGACTCTAACTAAGGTAGATGTTGTCATCAACAAGGTACGGATCATGGCCATCCTTAACACTGGTTCCCTGATCAATGTGTTCTCCTCAAGGTTTCATCAAAAGAATAAGCTGGCGCCTGACATATAGTACTACCAGGAATATGGAACTGTGGGTCCCAACAGTACACGTGCTAACATATCATACTCTTAATTGCCCATTTAAATTGGTAAGCTTATCCTGTCAGTGCTTAAAATAGTCTTGGATAACAATAATTATGATATGCTTATCAGAACTCAATTCATGCTTGAGTATGACAGAATAATCAACATGAAACATGGTTTCTTCTCTATACTCAACTATGAGGTTCCTCTAATTTTAGACAATAAAGAGACAACTAAAAAGGAATACTCTTGTTTAAATAATTACACATCCTCTGTCTTATCTTTACTTTACATAACGTCTGGATTAAGAATATAAATTATCTGACTCAGTAAAAGCTTCATAGGGAATTCCTTTTTATTCTTCTAGCGAGATAATAATCATGTCTGGTGAACAACAAGTATATGACACCAAGAATAATCTACAAATTTCCTAACACTGTCTACTAAATTTAACCAGCATTGATGGAGTTAGCCCTCTGGAGCCTTGAGTATTACCTGGATTTCTAGAATTGCCTACCAGCGACCCCTTAACAATTTGTTGGTGATTCTTACTAATAAGGACAACATCATGTAAAAACACCAGGAGATTAGAAAAAGCATGCTGTTCCCTATTTAAAATGTTGGCAAAATTCATTGTATTGTTTCTATGTTATGTATGGGCTTGCCTACTGATACCCTGTTATGTACTTTGCCTAGTGTTCATATTTCAGATGAAATAACCCCCAATGAGCTTAAAAAGTTCATTTCTTATTAGAAGCCTATAGTGATATTTTCTCTAAATATGGTACTGACTATGGGCTTATGAAGGGTTAGAGCAACTCAATAGACATCAGCGATGACCATCCTATTTGATTCAAACCTTACTGTAAATCTGAAGTTGAAGAGCAACAAATACGGACTGAGCTCAAACAGCTACTAGACGCTGGATTATTGGTACATTCCCAGAGCCCTTAGTGTCTCCTCTACTGCCTATAAAAAAGAAAAAAAGGAATCATAGGGTAGTTTTAACTACTGAAAACTATTCAACCCCACAAAAAAGGATAGTCAAACTATCTCTCACTGACGACGCTCTAGTACAACTCTCTGGCTTCAAACTTTTCTCCTTTATGTATTCGTCCAGTAGCTACTAGAAAATGGACCTTTTTACACAAGGACAGTAGAAATATGTTCTCATTTGCAGTGAAGGCTTATTTCAGCCCACTTGCCTACCTCAAGGGTTTGCAACTCTACCGCATCATTCCAGACTACCATGGATTATATTTTACAATATCTCAAGCTAGTCTTGTGAAAGTTTATTTTTTTTACATCACAGTTTTTTCTAAAACCTTTAATTAGTACCTTACACATTTAGGAGAAGTTTTTCAACGCCTTCGTGAATCCAACATTAAATTAAAGGCAACAAAATGTACCTATTTCAAGGAGAGATTAAATTTCCTTGGGCATGCCATATCACAAGAATGAATCCAACCTTTACAAGAAAAGATTGAAGTTGTTTCCAAAGTGCCAGCGCCAAAAACCCTCCAAGGTATCCAAGTGTTTCTAAGCATGATGGAGTATTACCATTAAAATTATCCCCAGTTCGCCCAGATGAATAAGTTCCTTGTTCAATTATTGGCCAAGAACACTCCTTTCTATTGTGCTGATAAACAAAAGGCCGCATTTGGGACACTAAAGCAGTTGCTACAAAAACTTCTGACTCTATATCACCTGGATTATGGTAAGCCTTTTATCTTGTTTACCAATGCCTCTGACTATGCTTCTGGAGCCATCCTGGCCAGTTGGATGAAAATGGCGTTGATCACCCCGTTTCCTATTTCAGCAAAATATTATCAAAAATGGACGCAACTACAGCATCACAAAAAGAAGTGCCGCTGTCTTTCTGGATGTAAAATATTACGCCTTTTATTATATGGAATTTCTTTTATAAAGTTTAAAGACCACGCCTCCTTGAAGTGGTTACAAAATATCAAATATCACACTAGAAGGTTGGCTTTTTGAGATAAAAGCTCCAACATTATGACCTGAAGACTTAACATAGTTTGAAACCCACCATATGAATATTGATGGGTTGACTCACATACCCATCCTTCACCAAAATAACAGTGAAGCGTAGTAATTGCATGACCTCCTTATGGCCCCTAATGCTTGGGACGATTAGGATGAACCCATTAATAAAATGCTCCTGTGACATTCCAGAAACATCAAGGTGGAGAACAGGAAGTTATACATAAAGTTAGGACAAACTGGCTGCCCTATCTCCAAACTTTTAGAATAAGTATCTGTGATCATGGAGGTTCACTCTACCCTTAGGTATGGCGGCGTGGCAAAACCTATGAGTGGGTTAAAGATCATAACTATTGAAAGTAAATTATGGAGTCCATTAACGAAGTCCTGGATGCCTTCTTAACCTGAAAAAAGAAATCCAGTATCAAGACCAAGTATTAATATCACCTAAAATCTCTCAACAACCATTCCACACGATAATCCTGGATGTGGTTGGCCCTTTACCCCAGACTACTGGTGGAAATCGATTTATCCTAGTATCTATTGATCACTTTACAAAAATTGTTGAAGCTATGGCTCTTTCTGCTAAACTGCCAAAGCTACCGCCCTTTTCCTTCATCAGATATTTTCATTCGTCATGGATGCCTCCAAGTTCAGCTCTGCGACATTAGGAAAAACTTCATCTCTAGAGTGGTCAAGACTCTAGCAACCTTTATAGGAACAACAACTCTTTTTGGCCCCTATACCCCTTTTCACAAACAGTACCATAGAAGGAGCAAATGAAACCTTGGTATCCATCTTACTAAAGATGTCCTTTTCCAACCTTCACACTGGGACCAGTTTCTGCCTAGTGCTCTTATATCCTATAGTGTTAATTATCACTGGATCCTCTAATATTTCCGTTCCACATTTAAATGGTCAAGAACCTGTAACACCCGCTCTCTTAGCCAAATATATTTTCTCTGCTAATACTGATGATCCTGAAAAGGCCATGATGAGGTTTTCTAACACATTATTCAGTTACAATCTGAAGCTATGGCTAACCTAACTAAAACGGTTACAAAAGAGGTCCAGGCAGCTAATGAGCTTAGACCACCTTTGCCACCTTTCAAATATCTGACTTGGTATTATAATACAATAATCGCTTTACAGCCAGAAGTGAGAAGCTTGTCTCCATTTGGGAAGGGTCTCTTGTTATCGCCAATAAGAGGGGTGATGATTAATATATCAAGTCCCTTGCTTCTGGAGTTACTATTAAGCGGGTTTGTGGACGCTTATTACGCCCCTATTCTCCCCCCCAACATTCTTTAAGGGAGTAGTATCAGACAATTAGATGTTCAACTAAGTGAGAAGAATTTCCAGTGGTGTATTTAGTTTAATTATTACAAAAAATACCCAGTTCAACTCTTAGTGAATCATTTAAATCAGAAAAAAATACTTCTACTTCTAATCTCCAGCCAAATAACTTAGGTTTTAGAACTCTAACTTCTCCAGCCCTCATCAGAATGGACAACTCCCTGGAAGTAAGCCCAAACATGGCTGTCAAAAAAGTGCTAATGCCTAAGAGAAAGCCACCCCTATTTATAGACCTGAAGGGGGTTCCAGGAGGTGCAAATCTTTTACCAACCAATTAGTCTTTATGAATTCTAGTAATCATCCAAACTGAAAGTATTTTTCAGATGGCTGATTGGGGAATTATGTTAAAATGTTACTCCATGGTTACATCATCCTGGCTGATGATCCAAAACCCACAATGACAGCCTTGTTGAGGCGAAAATATTTTCAAGAGTCCTATTGGCTGAATCATTATTTATCTAAATTGAGAAACCTTCTGCCTACTCAAAAATTCTGACGCCCTTCTCATTTTTAGCCCCAACTTTTCTTAAATACTAGGAGTTGACATTATAGTAAGGGATCTCTTTTGTCCCCACTTTGATTACTAATAGTTTTATATATAAATTAATTCAACTTGCAGTCTTTTCCCTTAAATTATTTAAAAGCGGTCAAGAGCTTTATTTCTCCTACTACCAAGAGATTGTTTTTTCCTGTGCCAAAAATCAGCAAGTTCAAAATCGTTAGGATTTCACCATCTATATTAGAGTCGTCTTAACCTGAAACCAAATTTGGCATTCACATAAGTGGGGCCATAATCTATCAGGCTTTCCCACAAAGAGGGAGTGAAGATGATTCACATTTTTAAAAATTGGTGTCTTTTTCCATAGCACTCTCATATGCGTTTTATGCAATGAAATGATCTCTTGACCAGGAATAAACCACTCCTTGAGGTTGGGTTTGAAAGGGGATCCTGATAGTTGCAGAGAGTGCATTGATGCAAGGTTAATGATGTGACTAGATTCAATAGTCACTGATTTAGCATATTCTTGGGAAAATTGAGGGTCGTTTTGTCTTCATACTTTCCCAATTTGTCCTTTAATTTGATCCAGAATTGGTTAATAGTGCTGGCATCATCTTTGTGATTTATTTAGCTTTTAGTATTAGTACCTAGGGCACACTTGGAGACATTAGACTCTAGGTTAGTGTAGTTCTGATCCATCTTTATAAATTTCTTAGTAAGTATCCTAAACGCTTTCACATTCTCCAAATTGAGGCCTAAAGTTCCTAAGGTAATATTAGGATTGATTGGGCTACTGTCATGGCGAACCTTACATTTCAGGCAATTTTCTCAATTTGTTTATTGAAATTTTCAATATTTTAAAAATCTTACCATGCTGTGATCTTTAGAACTTCCAGTCAATGGGAGTATCTAACCCAGGGGTCCAGGTGGCCCCTGGAACCATGTCGCCCTTAAGCCCCTTCAGGACCTCTGAGCCCTATTGAACTTTAGGTCCTTGTTGCCCCTTGGGTCCTTAGCGCATTCAGGTTTTCAGAAAATGGTGGCAGTACTGCGCTAATGTTGTTCAAAACAAGCTTCTACATAATCTAAACGTCGCATTAATGTCAATTATAAAGCCTGGGTCTGGACGGCAGCTTTTGATGAGTTGTGCTATATATACATATACTTCAGATACCACAATTCTCTTGTCTTTGAGCGAGGTTAGTATCCATGTAGCCAAAAATCTAGGATTTAGCAAGGCTATTTGATTCTAAAATTGTTAATGTTGTGATAAATATCTTAATTTGCTTCATGATTATCCCAAAAGTTAGAAGTGGCTTTGTAAAGCTTTTAAAAAATGGAATTGAGTCTCTGCATCAGTTCTAGCTAGTTTTACATCTCTTGATGTGTAGCCCTACTAGCTGGAGGAGATGATGGAGGGAAGTTTGTACAAACTGGCTTACTTAGATTGTACCCACTGGCCAGATCATTCTTTGTCAGGGTAGCTGAACCTTGAAGTATCCACATATAATATGGGACAGCGGTAGCTTGTGAACAACTGGATTGACTCTCAGTGAAATAGATTTTATTTAAGAGTTTGTTGACTGGTGTAGCTATGTTGTCAGACTGGAGGTTTAACTGACTATAATATGGCATGGGTTGATTAAGTTTGAAGGTAGCCCAGAATTTAAGGCTCTCCAGTTGTAAAGGATGTACCCCAAATTGAGAAGTACTAATTCATCAGGTAATATCATCTCCCTATTTGAGTGAAAGGATTTTTTATTTAAGTTACCTTCCATGGTTTGTATACAACGTTTTCACTGTTTACCACTCTAGATCCTTTTAATGAGCTCCACATTTAAGTTTTTTGCAAATAGAAAGCTGAATCCTAAAATTTTATGTTGCTTGAGAAGTAGTAAAGGAATTCATGAAATTATCTGAGATATCATTGAAGAGCGGGATGGCTTTATAGAGGCAATGGATAGGCACTTTTGCTTCTGCAGGGCTTATATGTTAGCATCTATCCTTGATAACGATAATTATTGTAACTTTGCGAAGTGAAGCAAATAAGTATAGAAATATATGAGAGAATTTACAACAACTTTATTGGGTAAAAGTTATAGATATTTTTAGGATGTGTCAGTGCTCATTGGCGGATAGGAAGCTTTGGTCTTCCTCATTCAGGATCTTCACTACTCATTCAATAAGAAGTTTGAGCAAAAGCCATCTTTTTATCAGCTTCTGAATTGTCATCTTCTCATTGTTATAAAACTATGAGGTTACAATATTGGATACTGGGATGAAGTTGTATCAGGTGACGACTCTTGTACCCCTAATTATTCATTACCCCATCTAAGGGCAGGAGTTTATTAAGTATAAATCATCTTAAGACGGAAGGCTTGATTCTGGATGAGACATTTGAACTATTTGTTGTTCCAATTATTATTTTTAAAACGTTTTTCAGTACTTATGCCAACAGCCACCAAAATGCAAGCATTTGTGCTCCCATCTCTACACTTTTTATCACTTAGTTGGCCCGCTCACTCATAGAGTGCTGAAAAAAAGGTGTTGGATTTTAGCATTGGAAAAAGCTCTCTTGGTGCTGTTTTAGTTGAAATCCAATAATAGGGGATCTATACCACAAATATAATAAATACAAATAAACTTTAGAAACTTGAAAAATATGGGTTTTAGAAGTTTTTTTAGGCACCGCTGGGATAAGATAAAGAAACGTCCTCCTTGATATCTTACTGATCAGTATATAAACTGTATCAAGGGTCTGGGTGAATTTGAGGATTGGTTTGGAATAGCTTAGACTAGTCCAAATTAGGAAATATTAGGAAGCTTATTGAAGCTCAAGATACTCGCTTATTTCTGTCTGAGTGATGGAAGGGGAATTATTATTAGCCAAAACGTAGCTGTGGGGTAATGCTTTGATGAACTTCAGCCAATCCCTATTCACAAAATTTATTGCATCTTGGGCGACCCCACCACGCCTATAAAAGGGAGGCCCACGTAGGTGCTTGAAGGGACCTGGTTGTGGCTGGAGGAGTACCAGATGATGGACATCTTAGGGTCTGCCGCAGGGTTAGAGAAATCTGACTGATTGATTTTGGGTATTTTGCCCTTGTAGTATTTGAACTAGTGCTAACCTGATTAGTGGTTTTACTAAGAAGTGGCTAGGGTCTTTTGCCAATTTCCTCATTATTATTATTTAAATCAATATTGCTACCATGGACTAGTAAATGTCTGACATTTCTCCTTCTTGGCTGATTTGGATCCATGACATTATCTTGAAGCTTAGATGGCAAATTTCTGACATCACCCCCCTTAGTAATGTTGGGAAGAGAATAAGGCTGTAGGAACCAGCCATGAACGGGATTAGTAACTCTGGTAGCAAGGGATTTGATGGAGTACTCCTCACCTCGCTTGTAAATGACTACAAAAGGGCCTTCTCAAATGGACCCTAGTTTCTCCCTTCTAGGGGTGATACAATTGTGATAATAAAGCACCAAGTCAGATACTTGGAAAGAAGGAAGAGGGGCCCAGAGATCATTAGCAGCTTGACCCTCTTTTGTGACCATCTTCTCTAAGTTGGTCATTGGTTTTATTGTAACTTTATGATATGCTGGGTAACTTCTTTATAGTTTGCTTGGGATCAGTCTTATCAGTGAATATATCTTTTGCAAGTAAAGCTGGAACCTCATGTTCTCGCCCATAAATACTTGGAAAGGTGACATTTTAAGGATCTGATGATAGCTGATGCAGTACTCCATGAGGGCACTTGGTAAGTACTGAGCCCAGTGGAGGGGGTCTGAAGTAAACATTTTCCATAATATAGAAGCCAGAGTCCCATTTGTTCTTTCCACAGTACCATTGGTCAAAGGGTTGTAGGGGGCTGAAATTAGCTGTTGGGTGCCCATGGAAGTTGCAAGGATTTTCACCACTTTGGAGGTGAAGTTTTTCCATTATTTCAAAAGCAAAAATTGGGGGCAACCATTCAGATAAAGATATAATGGTGGAGGAAAGAGGCTGTGGCCTTTTGCCAACTGAGCTGGGATAGCTACTGCCTCAACCCCTTTGGTAAAGTAATTAATATCACAATATATCAATTCCCACCCGCAGTTTGAGGTAGAGGGCCCACCACATCGAGACTTATTGTGTGGAAAGGCTGTTGAGGGGTGGTAGGTTAATATTGATATTTTGTTTTGAAGCTGGATTTCTTTTTGCATGTAAGACAAGCATCCAAGACTTTGACAATGGTCTCCATTATTCCCTCCCAATAGTAGCGTTCTTTTACCCACTCTTAGGTTTTCCGCACTACACTATGTCCTAGGAGGGCATGAGACTCCATAATGACAGGTATTCGCTCTGAAGGTCGGAGGAAGGGTAACCAGTTCACCCCTACTTTCTTGTATAGATGACCATCATCCACCTTCGTTTTATGGGAATGTTGAGCTAGCATATTCTGGACTGGTTTGTCCTCATCCACCCAAGCATCAGGGGTCATTAGGAGATCATGTAGTCGCACTGCTTCACTATTATCTAAGTGAAGAATGTGCAGCTGAGTCAACCCATCAACATTCATGTGGCTCGTCCCATCTTGGTGTACAATGGTCATATCATAGTGCTAAAGCTTCAAAGCCCAGCGTACCAACCGCCCAGTGAGATCCTTCATTTTCTTAACCACTTAAAAGAGGCCTTATCAGTAACCACTTTAAAAGAGGACCATATAAGAAAGGGTGGTAATATTTAGCAGCAAGCAAAACGGCCAGGCATTCCATCTCAGTAACACTGTAGTTGCGTTCTTCCTTAGAGATCATCTTGCTGAAATATGAAACAGGGTAATCAACCCCATGCTTATACAATTTCCAAGGTAGATCTAACTGCGTAATTAGAAGTATCAGTAAACAGCATAAAGGATTACTACAATTAGGGTGGCGCAGAATTGGCCATTGTTGCAGAAGCTTTTTAAGCGTTTCAAAAGCAGCTTTTTGTTCCGCTCCCCAATGAAAAGGGTATTTTTAGTTAAAATCCAGACGAGGGGCTCACTGAGCTGAGTGAATTTGGGGAGAACTGATGATAGTACCCCATCATGCCCAAAACACCTGAATATCACGGAGGGTTTTTGGGCAGGCATCTTGGATATCGCCTTGACCTTATCTTTGAGAGGCTGGATCCCATCTGAGGAGATGGCGTGACCCAGAAATTCCAACTTCTTTTGAAGAAATGTACTTTTTTTAGCTTCAGCTTAATGTAAAAGCCTGCAACCGTTAGAAAACTTCCCTTAAGTGAGAATGGTGCTCATTGAATATTTGGGTGAAAATGGTGATATTGTCTTGTTATACAATCACGTTACCAAGTTTTTAATCCTGCAATATGTGATCCATTGCACGCTGGAAAGATGCGGGCGCATTGCACAACCCTTGTGGTAATCAGGTAGATTGGAAAAGACCCTCACTGCAGATAAGCGCACACTTTTCCTAGTCTTTCAGAGAGAGGTCCATTTGCCACTATCCGCTAGTCAAGTCCATGGCGGAAAAGAATTTAGACCCAGAGTTGAACCAGCGCGTCATTGATTCATGGGATTGGGTAGTTGTCCTTCTTGGTGAGGTTATTCAGATTGCGGTAGTCCATAACTACTAGAGGGCAACATTCTTCTTTTTATTAATAAAAGTGGGGATGACCAAGGTCTTTGTGACGGCACCAGCAGCCCAGCGTCCAGTAGCTGTTTAAGCTCTGTCCTCATCTGGAGCTCCTCAACTTTCAATTTCCAATAAGGCTTAAATCGTTTAGGCTTGGCATCACCAACATCAATGGTATTGCATTAGCCCTTCATTAGCCCATAGTCCATATTGGATTTTGAGAAATTATCACTATATGACTCCAGTAAGGAATAGTTTGAATAAGTTAATCAAGAGTTAGATCTTCAGAAATCTGAACGTTTGGCAAAGCGCATATCATTTGGTCAGTGGGTAGTCCCATATCTAGCATAGACCCAATATAATGGACTTGGTGGGTGTCATCCATGGAAAGCAACATGGCTTTTTGAATCTCTTTATGCTTCTTTACAGCCATGTCCATGCCAGTGAGGTTTCCCAGCAGAAGGTTGATGTGTCGTTGGTAGGCAGGGTCTAGGATACCTGTCAACACCTGAGGTTCCAAATGGCTTATTCCATCAATGCTTGTTATGTGCAGAAGGCAGTTGTGGGGGATTTGCATAGTAATTTTGGTGTCTATCACCTTTTGTTCACCCGCTTTGAATACTACCTCCCCTGACGCATACAATGGAATGCCCTCTGAACCATCCACAGTGTCAGGCAGCTTTTTAGTGTTTCTGCCTGATATGGTATAAGTAAGTGTGAGGGCGGAAGAAGGATACTCAACTATCCATGTATATTCCTTCTTCTTAGGATCATCGTTTGTAAAGACTAGAGAAACTTCATAGTTTAGAAGGGAGAGAAATCCCTGTTTCATATTTATGATTCCGTCATACTGAATCATAAATTACGTGCCAATGAGTAGGTTGTAGGCACGTTTGGTTAATGCCACAGCGGGGAAGCCAGTAGGAGTTTCCCAAAATGTATGAGTAAAGAGGAGTAGGCTCCAATAGCTCGCATATTGTTAGGCCCATAAGTTCCAAACTCTTGTGAATAGTCCAGGTCAGGTGCCAACTTAATTTTATTGATGAGCTATGATGAAACCACATTTACTGGAGCACCTATATCAAGGATAGCTAGAACGCGCACCTTATTGATGACAATCTCTACTTTTGTTAATGTGTTACCAAAGGTAGAGGGAAGTGCAAGAACCTCCTTTAGCCAGAGGGTGGATGCAAGGAGCTGAGCCATCGCAGGGTAGTTATCTTTAATAGATTGGAAGGTATGAACCTGCTGGATGGACTGGATCACTGAACCAATAAGCTGATCAGCATCACTAGTGGTATCAATCACCTCTGAAAAACTCAACAACTGTTGAAGATAGGTTCATCGTGGTATAATAGCTATATCAATTCTCTCTGGCCTCAACCTATCCATAATCTGCACTTCCATTAGAGAGCTCCCAAAACATTGTAGCCTGCATATTCACCACCCCCTTTAGACTCATCATCAGAGGGATTGTCAATGACCCTCAACAAGATACTAAGAGAAGGATGAGAAAATGACTTAATATTTGTCAGCGTTACAGTTCTTTATAGTGTCACCAAGATCTGAAGGTGGGTCAAAGCTGTAAATTTGCAAAAATGTCAAGAAGAAATAAAAATGGGGTAAAATACTGAATATTATTAGAATAAAAGAATTTGATATTTATAGGGTGAGTGGGGACATGGTGCCTCGTGGATCATCGCAGCCCCATCCATTAAGGATCTTTCCTGGTCTTCCAGATTGACCGCCTCATGGGCATCCTCAATGTATTTCGCCACCCACCTTCCTGAATCCGTGGAAACGCTGCACCACGTGACTCAGGAATTGGGGAGGAGGATCCTGAAGTCATTTTTGTTTGGATAGGTTCAGGAACAATTTTGGTATGGCTCAATTTGAAAGTGTGGAATTTAATTCATTCATTATCTCAAATCCTGACAATGCCCCCCTCAAGATCCTGTCGGAGGGGGGTATATGGATGAAGAAATTGACAATGCACCCAATTGACCATGGTCCCTTGCTTGACGTCAGCAATGGAGTACTCAGGATACACCCTATTAATGATCTTAGGGTCCTGACCAAAGAGCGTCTAGCTTATTTTGTCGCCTCCAGGTCAATGGTAAAATAAGAGAACAAGGTCACCTAATTAAAGATGTTAGAGGAGGGTCATCCGAGATTAAATCAGGATGTCTCTCTTCCAGTAGTGGTAACAATGCCTTGGGTGGCTAGGGCTTGAAGCCGGACAATTTCTTCAGCTAATGCCCTTATAGTTAGTTTAGAGTTCTCAGGTGTGGAGGTCTCGAGCAATGGCTGGACGCTACTTGGTAGCCAAGGTGCACGCCCATATAGGGCTTCAAATGAGGACATCTTGATGACTCGATGGTAGCTTACACTGTAGGCAAGCAAAGCGCTGTGTAGATAATGGTTCCAACGGGCAGGATTTGATCCAGCTAACTTCTGTAGAATGGATATAAGAGTTACATTAGTGCATTCTACCACCTCATTAGTAGAGGGGTGGTAAGGAGCAGCAAAACTCTGGGTAGTGCCGAATAGCAAGGCAAGTTCTTGTACTACCTGTAAGGTGAAGTTCAATCTACTTTCCAAAGGTAAAGTTTGGAGGCACCCATGCTGGGTGAAAATGGATCAAACGAGGAAGAGGGCTGTGGCTTTGGCAGTGGCAGCTGGGACCAAAATTGCTTCAACCCGCTTGGTAAGTGGTCCATGGCTAGGATAATTTACTTATGGCCATACAACCAGTGGGAAGAGGGCCACCACATCAATAGTAAATACATTGAAAGGCCCAGCCGGGTGACAACTGAGTGTTGGGATCAAGGATTGGCTCAGTCTTAAGATTGGCAAGTCATACATGCCTCCAAGACCTCTTGGATGGTTTCTACCATTTGTTCCCAGTAACATCTTGACTTTAGCCATTGGTGAGTCTTCTTAACGGCCCCATGCCCCACAGTGGAATGGCCTCTAAAATAACATCAGTTCAGGAGGAGGGGTGGACATATGGGAGCCACTTCTTATTGGTCTTCTTGTAAAGCAGCCCATCCCTAATTTGAGTGTCTTGAGCCATCCTACGGAGTTCAGCTTGGACCTCAGGGGTCTCCAACTCCCACTGCTCAGGTCAGCCTATTAGATCATACAGCCGGTCTTCCTCAGGGGTCAAAGCTGCTAGAACCGGCATCCTGGAGAGGTCGTCAGCATTTTGGTGAATTGCGCCTGCATGATGGACAATGATAAAAAGTAGCTCTGTAATTGTAAAGCCCACTTGTCTAGTAAACTATCTGGGTCCTTCATTTGCTGAAGCCACTGGAGAGAGAGTGATCTGTAACAATAGTAAACTGAGTGCTGTAGAGATCAGGCTGGAAATGTTTGATGGCTAGCAAGACAGCCAGGCACTTCCTCTTGGTAATGCTGTAGTTCCGTTCAGCTTTACTCAGAGTCTTACTAAAATATGCCACGGGATGGTCAACTTGGTTTTCATTATTTTGAGCTAGGATATCCCCAACTGCAACATCACTTGCATCTGTAAACAGCAAGAAGGGTTGGTCAAAGTGCGGGTGGACTAGAATGGGTTTAGTACATAGAGCAGTTCTCAAGGCATTAAATTCCTGTTCTTGTTTGGGCCGCCATTTGAATGGCACATTCTTCTGCAGGAGGTAGATCAGCGGCTCAGCTAGTTTGGCAAACTGGGGGATAAACTAACAACAATAGCCCACCATGCTTAGGAATACCTGGATATCTCTTAAGCTTTGGGGGCGTGACATCTTCTCTATGGCGTCGACCTTGTCTGGTATAGGATGGATGCCATCATTGGAAACTTTATGTCCCAGGAACTCCAGTTCTGATTGGAAGGAGTAGCACTTTGAAGGTTTAAGATTTTTAGTGGCCTTTTGCAGCCAATTGAAGACCTCCTGGAGATAATTTATTTGCCCATTAAAGGTTCATGAGAAGACTGTAATGTCATCTAGGTAGACAAGGGCGCATGAAAGCTTCAAGTCCCCAAGTATCCCATCCATGGCAAGTTGGAAAGTGGCCATGGCGTCACAAAGGCCCTTGCATCCTTGTGGGCTCAGATAGTCCCTCATTGGCTATGAGCGTGCACTTAGCTCGATCTTCAGGGGTAAGCTCAACCTGCCAATATCCGCTGACAAGGTCCACGGCGGAAAAGTACTATGACCCAGCAAGCAGATGGAGGGAATTGTCCATTTGTGGCAGAGGATAACTGTCCTTCTTGGTGATGGATTTAAGTCATCAGTAGTCCATCACCACCCAATGGCTGCCATCCTTCTTCCAAACCAGCAGAAGAGGAGAGGCTCAAGGGATGCACAATGGTACCAGGAGTCCAGCGTCGAGTAGTTGTTTGAGTTCCACTGCCACCTGAGCTTCTTCAACCTTGATTTTTTGGTAAATTTGGGACTGAAAGAGGGGAGCATCCCAGTTTCTACATGATGTAGGACCCCATTCATTCTTCCAAAGTCATAGGTTGAGGCTAAAATAAGTCCAAATTTTTCTCCAACTCTTGAAACTTACGTTGTTGGTCATCCAAGAGGTCTTTGCCAATATTGGTATCAACCAAGTTGACCAATGGAGGTGCTTCCAAGCCAAAATCTCTCAAGTCCCCAAAACTTTGGTCATCGACAATAGCCTCCACTGGTAGTAGGCGGACATAGGTGGCAGGACTGTTTGGACCTTTTTTTAGGTTTATCAGTAAGTTTAGCCAACAACACTGAATTAGATACAGCATAATCTGGATCTAGGATCCCTGGGCAAGTTAGCACCTCTTTTGTGGATAGGTTGTCTTGGCATCAGACTTCCAATAGGTATACTGAGGGATGTTAACATGGACCCAGGTGCCAGCAATGACTTGGGACTTTGGAGGTATGGATAGTCGCCCTAGGTAAGTAGATCGGCACGCCCTCTTGCCCATCAACAGCAGGAGGGGGCAGTCGGAATCAGGAGCCCCTAATGTGATATTCAAGCCAATCAATTTGACCTTTACTCTCCAGAAACAACCTCAGCCTTTGACCTAAGTTTTAGAATCACAAGGGGTCTCAAAGATCAGAGGGACCCAATGCCCCAGTAGGAATAGAATGTCGCCATCATAATGGAGTACTGGTGATAGTATCAAAGAAATTAAGTCCCGAGGAGCAGTTCATAGCTTGGGTTATCTAAGGCGACAGTGGGGGTGTTTACAGAAAGCTTTCCAAACCATAATGGTAGAGAGGAATAAGCTCCTATAGATCGGGTACATTGAGGGCCAACCATGCTATACTTCATATAGTGTGGCATATCTGGAGAGATCTTGACACGCTTCATTAATTTGGAGGATATGACATTCACAGGGGAGCCATTGTCAACTATGGCGAGGACTGGTATTTTATGGACCCAAACTGCGACCTGGGTAACCAGACTTCTGAACTAGGGCGGCAGCGTGAGGAACATGGGAGAGTCATTGGAAGAAGAGTAAGCATTATCAATTTCTTTATTACTGGATACCTGAAGCTTCTTCTCCAGACTTGGTAGCTCCAAGTTTATTCAAGGTTATGGAGGATTCTTGAGGCTGGGCAGGGTTGTCAGTATGAAGCGCCTTTTCCTTCATGCTGACGGCCTTTTTCCCACCTTCTCAGCAAGTCATTTCCAGCAGGTCTTGGCACTGTGTCTAAAAAGCATCAGTAAGTGCATTGAGGTCGATGATTTTCTGGTTTTTGACCACATGGACTCTAGGACGGTTAGAGGGGTTGTAAATGTAGCCTTAGAGTGTAGAGTCAACGCAGGGATTTTGTTAAAAGCTTCCTTGATCTCTCAATTCAGGTAACCCCATTCTTCTTCTCAATCATATGCATTTGAACCTCAGGGTAGGATCCCATAGCAGAAATTATGGCGGTAATAGCATCATCCAGGGTGATACGATTCATATTGACTAAGGGTTGTTCTTGGGTGTAAAGTGGTTGAAGAACTCCATGGGGCTTTTTCCCTTATTCAGTTGGATACCCATGAGTGCCTGTTTCTGGTTGGCCAGGGTTTGATTGCTGCTGAACTCTTGGATTAAGGCTGTACAGACCTGTTACCAGGTAGTGCACTCCTTCAAATGGGGGGTCATGATCTCCTAGGCGGTGCTGCCTAGGTAGGAATGGATATGCTTTATCTTCTGCTGATTGGTAGCCTCCTCCATGGAACTCTCATGCGTACAGGAAAGAGGCAATGCTTTCCTGGCCAGGGTGAGCCTTTCTTTAAAACTAGGTTTAAAGTTATTTACAAGCGGAGTGGAGAGGATGTTAACACTGGGGATGGGAGCCAGCTCAGAGATCTCAGTCTCTGCATAGTCACGTGAGCCTTTCTTGTCTAGCCTTTGTTGTAGGCCCTCAAGATCCTCTTGGATATCATCCAATTTTGGTTGATGGAGGAAACAGAAGCCTTATTCGTGAGTTGCTCCTTTAGTGATTGAATATCAGCGCCCTGAAGGCGAAGCTGGCTCTCAAGGGTGATCAAATGGGTTTTAAACCCTCAACAAGTTTACTCAAGCTGAGAGATGCAAGTATTGGTAAGTTTAGCAAAAACACTTAGGTTGCTCATCTCTTCCAACTGGGTATCAATGGAGACCCTAGGGTCTAGGGGGACTTCATCCAATCAGGGTTTGCATCACTGAGTTACATTATGAATTTGATCATGTAGGGCAGCCAAGGCGGTCATCACATCCTTCCACCATGGGTCCTCAGGGCCAGCAGGAGTGGGAGCTGAGGGACCTGGTGGCCCAGGAGGTCCACGGGGATCCTCTGGTCCTTCAGGTCCTACATGCCCTTAAAGACCTTCACTCCTGGAGGAGTAGTCACGAGAGGCCAGCTCCCAATAGTGTTGTTGTAGGGTTCATACCAGATCTTTGACCTGAAGGAGGCGCTGATTCCAAGTTGCCTTGGGTAGTTGGACGTTCTGAGGCAGCTCATCCTCAAGATAACCAGAAATCCCGCTGTCTAACACCACAATTTGATCTCAAACATTGTTGATCAACTGTCAGTTATCAATAATGGCCTTGTGGTTGTCATGAACAAAGAAGAAGGCTTCATTATAAGAATAAACGATGTGATTGTGCGGCCTAAGTGGGCCCCAGCTGACAGGAGACCTCCTGATGGTGCAACCCAACTAGTTGGAGTAGGTGATGGATTTCTGGGTGAACAAAATTGAGAAGGTAGCGTTTGGGACCCAGTGTGATTCTGTTGCTAACAGCTGGGCCAAGTCATAGAGGTCCCGCATGGTAGAGGGACAGAAGAGGCACGTGAATGGTTGGTGCAGGTGCCCACAGAGTGGATGCCATTTATTAGTTGTTGGACAACCTTGTTAAGGTTCTTGTACTGAAGCTGGTAAAGACTTCCATCGATGGAAGGCAGGGAGAACTGGAATGCAGCCAGGAATTCTACCCTTTCAGGTTGAGGGGCAGTATTTCATATTGTGAGGTACTAGCTCATCGAGCAATACTTCTCAACCATCCAGCGGCTTGGTCTTCTGAGCTACTAGTAGTTTCCATTGTGATAGACGTTTTCATTTAGGACATCTCAGAGCCCCCTGTAGTGAGCACCACGTTTGTCAGTGTTAAAGTTCTTTAGACTTTCGCTGAGGTTCAAAGGTGGCTCAAAGCTTCAAATTCACAAAGGAGTTGAGAAGGAAATGAAAAAAGCGTTATAATATCAAATATTTTATTAGGTTAAAAGGATTTGATATTTATAGAGTGAGTGGGGACACGGTGCCTAATGGATAGTCATGGACCCATCTGTTTAGGACCTTTCTTGGTCTTCTGGATTGACCGCCTCATGGGCATCCTCAATGTATTTCACCACCCACCTGACCAAATCGGTGGAAACGCCGCCCCACGTGACTCAGGATTTGGGGAGGAGGATCCTGAAGTCAAATTTGTTTGGATAGGTTTCTGAGCCAATTCAGTACGGCTCAATTTTGAAGTGGGAAATTAGATTCATTTGTTATCTCAAATCCCGACAATCTCCTCACAGGGGAGGGCTTTGTCACTCTCATCTACCCTTTTGACTTTTAAGGGAGTATTGCGGCTGTACCAACTTTTGGGGAGGCGTTGGAAGTGTAATGAGATTAACTTTTGCCATAGGAGTGACTGTCTTGGGTGGCCCCATGAATACATGTTGTGAACTAGGGGCAACCTAAGTTGATAATGAGGGAAATTGTGGCACCAGCTTAGATGGTTATGATATTTAATCCATTTTAGTATACTACTTGACAAGAGGTGAACCAGGCAAAGTGATAACTGCCTTCCCAGGATGAGCTTTTGAACCTGAAGCTGGGGGAGCGCTGTCCCATAACTGCCAAAAGTTTCTGGCTATCCTCAAATAGTGGAGGAGTATTAGGTCGTTGCAGCTCTGCAGCAGCTGGGTTCTAGAGAAATACAGCCATAGAAGAGGCTGAAAGGGTCGGAGTTGCTTCACAATTTAGTACTTTTTGCAGAAGATTAGGCTCCTGAAAATCAGCTACTGCTAGCAGTGCCTCTTTGATATCCCGTACCATTTGAAAAGTATGCTTGACTTCAGAGATATACATTGCTAAAGAGGGATAAGATGCCAAGCTAGCCATAATAGCTGCAATAGCATCATCTAGAGGGAGCATTTTGGCCAGCAACTGAGGTGAGCTTTGCCATAGAATCTCTCGACAAATGAGGGAATTAATTTTCCCTCTTGCAGGCTAAGGCACATAAAGGCCTGTTTTTGCCGTTGTAAACTCTATTGTGAACCAAACTCATCAATCGGCGCTTGTTTAACTTCCATCCAGGTGGTAAGCGTAGCCATTTGAGGAACCATGATATCCTGAGCCATCCAACTTAAGCATGAAAGGATAAACTTGTTTTTTTGTAGATCAGTTGCTCCTTCCATTTCAGATCTATATACATAAATGAAGGAAACGATACTGCACTCACCAGGCGTGAACTTATCTTTAAATGGAGGTTTAAAATATTAGGTAGAGCCCATTAGGGCCATGTGGTGAGTGCTGCTCAAGCCTTTTGAGGCGAGCCAAAGCACTGGCTAGTTGGTTTTCCAAAGAAGCTTATCATGGAAACGTCAGAAGAAGTTTAGACTGGCCTGCCAGTTGGGATGCATAAGCATCCAGAAAGCAAGCCAGAATGCCAGAGGCATTGCTGACTGTACGACTTGATATTGAGCCAGGAAATAGGATACCACAGAATGGTGATGGAATGTCAGGGCTAGGAGTATCCCAACGGCAAACCACACTGAATAGATTTCAGACCCAGGGGTTCTAGTAACAGGGGTAGAAACTACTGGGATAGTTTCTGTGAGATTCTTGGTTGTTAAAACCATTTTGTCGGGGGTGGTAGAGAGGTGAATTTTCTCTTGTAGTTGGTGGACATAGGGCCATAAGATCCCTGTATATTGCTTCCGGAAGGTCATGAGAACAGGGTTGTAGAGCCAAAAATTTTGGACTTGTTGAGCCCAATTGGCAATAGAGGGAACCATAGTAACCAAGAGATTTGGTAAGGTCCACCCAGAGTGCGGAGTGGTGGACCACCAGGGAAATGCCATATGGAATATGGTTGAGAGGAAGGAGATAAAAATTTGGGGTTTTAATAAAATTTTATTGGGGAAATAAAGTAAGAAAATTGACCAACAATCTTCTCAGTGCCTTGCAACTGATTAAATAGTGGTCAATTGGGTAATGATATGATGTGGTCAGGATCCACAAATTCAGCCTAACCGGCGAATTGGATGGTAGTGGGGGTTTATTCTTTGGGAACTGACATTGCAAAATTTGGCGGCGGGTGAGTCTCTGTCAGTTTGACCTCAAATGTTTGGACCCAGGGGTCAATTACGTTTTTGACAGTTAGCATGACGGCATTTGGCCCAACAAGTGATGGGAATCCCCCAAGGCCATCCCATATAGGGATGGGACCATATGGTTGGGAATGGGTTTGGGATGACCAACCCACCCACGCTTGGTCATTTAACCATTCGTTTGGTTAATAGCAGCCCACTGGGCGCAATGCCTGAATTACTATCAGAGGGCTTTGAACTCTTATTGATGGCGCCCAATATTTGTTCTACTGATTTAGGGGTCAAATTGGAACTGTTGGGTGATCCAGGCAATATCTCATTCTTTATACTTTTACAGCTATTCAAATTTTGACCATCAGCCCAATTGCCACCCAAATAAGATCTGACCAATTTCAGTTTGATAATCTTGGCACAGATTTCACTAATTCCCTGCAACAGTTCTGCTGAGTTGAGCGAGGGAATTGGGGGTGGGATCTGAAGCGGATGGGCTGTCACCCATCACTCATCAACTAAGTGGGCGAGATCGCACTGGGTGATGAGGGGTACCACCATCCTCTTCAGTGCTTTCTTATTTGGGAATGGAAAGATAGCTCGATTGAGAGCCAAAGGACACTTCCTGAGACTTACACAGCTAGACTTGGTTCCAGAATAGTTGCCATAGTTAAATAGTTTTTTTGTGGTATACAGGGCCCCTTGTAGTGAGCACCACTTGTTCTATTTTGACATTGGGAGATGCTTGCTTGGTGCTGTTTTTGCCAAAATCCAACAATAGGGGATATATATCACTAATATAATATATACAATTAAACTTTAGAAGATTGAAAAATACGGGTTTTTTAAGATTTATTAGGCACCGCTGGGGATAAGATACAAAACGTCCACCTCAATATCTGACTGATCAGTATAAAAACTGTATCAAGGGTTGGGGAAATTTGACAATTAGTTTAAAATAGCTTAGAATAGTCTGAATTAGGACATATGGTGAAGCAGCCTATTGAAACTTGAGATTCTCACTTCATTTTGGCTGAATGATGGAAGAGGAATTATTATTGGCCAAAACGTAGCCATGGGGTAATGCTTTGATGAACTTCAGCCAATCCCTATTCACAAAATTTATTGCAGCTTGGGAGACCACACCACGCCTATAAAAGGGAGGCCCACGTAGGTGCTTGAAGGGACCTGGTTGTGGCTGGAGGAGTACCAGATGATGGACATCCCAGGGTCTGCCGCAGGGTTAGAGAAATATGACTGATTCATTTTGGGTGTCTTGCCCTTGTAGTATTTGAACTAGTGTTACCCCAATTAGTGGGGTTCCACCAATAATTGGCCAGGGTCATTTGGCTGAATTCCTCATTATTATTATCATTTAAATTGATATCGTTATTGTGGACTAGTCAATGTCCAACATTTCCCCTTTTCACCCAATTTGGATCCACAACATTCTTATCTTAAAGCTGGGAGGGCAAATTCCAACAAAAGGGTTGAGCCAGCTTATATAAGTTATTCTTTGTTCACAGGGTGCATCACTGAATATTTTTTGGCGTCTTGTTTTTGTACATAACCTTTTAGTTATGTTTCAAGCATGCATGCCCATGATGAAGCCTTAAAAATCTTAACAATGGCTGTTCCTAAACACACTGGAGCTCCTATCAACCTCTTCTGGAACTTAGGCTAAGTCCATAATTAACATTAGTTCTTATATATATGACTAAATTTACACCTAAATAACAAAAATTAAAAGCGAGATTGTGTGAAAGAAAATTAAAAGAATAACAAATGTATATATATAAAATCTAGTGATTTTGGGTGTTAAAAGTAGAACATGGTTTTTAACCAGTCAATATACTCTAATAGGCGATTTTGTATTTTTATCTTGGTTAAAGGGTCAAAAAAGTCAAATTGCCTAATTTTCTTTGTTTGACTAAGTTTCATCCATAGATCATACTTTAGAGACCTTTTGCTTTTGTAGATGAATGGCTGTGGATCTGAGCCTAACTGTGGCTCCAGTGGTCCCATGAATCTTGTGGCTCTTAAGGCTGCTTTGGCATCTTGGTCTACTAAATCAATTGTGTTTTTAAAATAGTTTACTTTTAGATTTTTTTAATATGCTAATTACTTAGGGTTTATGAATGAGATAAAGCTTTAATTGGAGTAATGGAATTTGGCCATCATGACGAAAGAATTAAATGGTATAGATGGGGGTTCTTTGGATGCGCCATTTTGGGACATTGGGAGCGAACTCTTCTGAACAATTTATACTAGTTCATACTCTGATGTAACCTTGAGCGGCTGTCAAAATAATACGGCGGTCAGGGGGTATATAGAGGCCTCAGTTGTCAGGAATTTTAAAGTATTTGAAGCCTATAAAAAGGGGATTTTTTTTAAAAAATTACTCTGTGTGGCTTTGTTAGGAGAGACTTGGTCATTATTCTTGTTAGCTATAATATTAATGCCGATATTAATATTAAGTAAATTGAGGTTTTCTAATAGGGTCTTTCTAAAGAGCGAGATCCAACCTCTTGGTTGTGCCTTTCTCATGTGGGAGTTCAAACTTTTTTGTTGCTTGCTGGCGCTTTCTACACCTGAATTACCACAATTATTTGCAGGAGAAGTAGTTTTCTTTACTGTGGATTAATATTATCAGGGGCTATTAGGCCACTTATAAATAAAATACTAACACTTTTATTATAAATAAAGGGTTGGTTTTATATATTTTTTATTGGTATATCTTAGGGGTCAAGAAGCAAACCCTCTTATTATATTAATGCTATTTATTTAAATCTATCAAGGCTCAAAGTGAGTTAGGGCGCAAAAGTTAGATTAGGCTAGGAATAGCCATATTAAAGAATATTAGGTTTCAGCCTATTGGACTCTTGAGACTCTCCTCATTTTGATGGAACGACCAATGGAGGGTTGGTAGCAGGAAGGATAAATCTGTGAGGCAAGTATTTAATATCTATTAACCAATCATTGGGTGGGAAAATATTTGCACCTGATGAGACCCCTCTAAGGCAATAAAAGGGGGTGGTCATGGTGTAGGTGGTTGAACTAAGTTAGAAGGGGGAAAAAGAGGACCTTCAGAACTATTCTTTGATTTTGCTGCAGGTTTGGCGTAACCTTACTACTAGCCATGAGGTTATTCATCTGAGGAGTAGGGCAATAGTATTATCCCAATTTGTGGGTTCCACCAAAATTGACCAGGGTTTTTTGGCCAATTTTATCCATATCAAAACCTGAATCACTATTATTGCGATAATGGACTTGTAATTGTCCATCATCTCAACACTTGCATTTCTTTATGTCAATAATTAAGCTTAAATATGGTATAGAAGAATTGTTTAACTCATACTAAGCATCTTAGAACTCTTTCATCAATATATATATATTTTTTTTAGTACTAGATGGTTCCATCAAATATATTCTTTCTTGAAATTTTTTGGCGATAATTATTCCAATCTGGACATAAGATAAATTTCAGAACAGTTTATTCAAAAATTTAAAATTATCTAAACATGATCCTAAGAATTTTGATCTAAGAAACCTCTTAAGTGTTTGAATATGAAGAAAATTGTTTTAAGCAATCCTGAACAACTCAAATTAAAAGATATTGAATTACCACTAAAAAATATATAGCTAGTCTACTGCACATTAATTGAGAAGGTAATCTAGACCTAATAGAATTATTTAGTTAAGATAAATTATATAAATTTAGATGCAATCTGATTTACTTATCATTAAATTATATAAGAATGTATTTATGTTTACATTAACTGATTTTTGTTTTCCTTAGAAGTATTATTGATCAGTGTTGTGGTTAGTTTGACAAAAACCTTTTTATATACCTCTCTATTTATTTAATCTTATATCTTAAAAACACAAGGGGTAACCAAAAAATGAGGTCTCCATATCTTTTAAGTTAAAAAAATAAAAAAAATTACATGGTTGTGAAGCATAAGAACATATATTATTTAAAAAAGCTCTTTCTGCTAAGCATCACTTTTCAAAAATCAATTCAGCCTTGAAATTTAGCTCCACTAAAGAGATTTATGAAAACTATTAGCAAATATGGTGGGAAACCCCGCAAAAGAACCTGCGGGCTCGGCCAAATGAGCCAGCACCACCCCAAATGAAGCAACCCCCGGTTACTCACCTCAGGGTCAATCAGAATCACCCACTCTCAGGCAGTGGGCGTGAAAGCAGGCACTACCCCCCAGCCTGGAGCTACTTCAACTAGTGCCAGTTCACCTGATCGCACTTCTGCAACCTGCACGCCCAACAGCTCTGCATGCGCTACCTCCCACCAACCCGCTGGGCCCCATCCAACCAAGGAGGCCATCACCCACGCTGTTTTAATGGCGTCTGCTCAGTTTAATGCAACTCAGCCCATCCAGGCATTCACCTCCCCCATTGTGTCAGCTAATTCAGCCCCATCTATTATTGCTGACGCCGTGTTTCTGGCTCCCCCCATGAGGGGCGATACCCAGCTACCTGGCCCCCAAACCCTCGAATGTAAGGTTGGATTAGCCGCACATTCTGGTTCACTAAGCACAAAATTGGGACAATCTACTCTTCCCAATGGGGATTCAAATGGTTCGGATTTTGGAACTTCACACCAGTTCCAATCTCACCCATCCCATTTAAACCCCATAATCGGCACTTCTCAAGTTGGAACTTTATCTCCATATGCTGAAAACGGCCAATTTACCAATCAGCCAGCGAGTTTTGCCCATGAAATCACAGCAAATACTCGGGCTGAATTTACCCAAATAGATTAGAATGGTGATGAAACATCGCCCTCCTCCCAATTGGCTGGATTTAATTACAATCTGGATAGGCCTCCCCAATTTAGCGAGGCCCAACAATCCGCCCCTCAATTCAATATGACGCCAGCAACTGCTGGAATATTCCAGCAACAGGGGAACTCTGCAAACTTGTCCAAACCACCAGCTCACATTCAAACTACAATTGCAGCCCAAAGCAAACACAAATTACCAAAGGAGCCACTGGGGCGTGGCAAAAACCTCTGGCACCAACGCTACCCAAAGCTGATCCCCGTGAAGTGGCGTTTATTGCTGATGTCAAGAAGAAATGGGCTGAAACTAGAGCGCAAAAAGCTCTACCTCACTCAACCCTCTCCCATGCAATTCGCCTTTATTATGGGCATAACCCTGTTGAATTCTATAAGGAGGATTAATTCTCATAATTTGCAGCGATTGTGGAGACATATACAATTAACACCACCATCCATGAATCAGTGGAGGGCCACTACATCGATGTGGGCTTTAACTGAAGCTGCCCTTGCTGACCATGCTGCCACCCTCCAGGTCATTATTCCGCGTGGATCTCTTTGCATCTCCTGCACACGCTCTCACCTGGAGAAAATTTCATGGGTTACTTTTTCCAACCTACCAATGAATGTTGATCCTGAGTCTCTTAAACTGGCGCTCCATCGTGGTTTAATGGAGTTTGGGTCTGTTCTTTCAGTGGACTTTAGCGTCCCCTCTTACTATGCTCCCACTCAAAGAGCTCACACTGCTAGGGCGTCGTTAATCCCCTCTCTCACTGTATCCCGCAACATTGAGGTTATTCCTCATGTGGCGGTAATTGGGGCATGCCCTGAGATCTTTTTGTTGACCCTGATCAGGCGCGCCCTGGTGTTCATGGTGTAACGCCCTTGGACACCTGTATAGTGGCTGCACAGATCGAAAACAAGCCCTCTTAGCCACCACCCAGGGGCCTAAACCAGGCCAAAAATGATCCCACGTGGCCGCAGCAGCAATTCCACAACCCACACAATGGGTTCCCGTTCAAGACCTGTCCCCTGAGGCCTTACGCCTAGCAGTTGAAACAGCTAACCCCACTATTGGTACGGGATACCTTTGCGCTCATGCCCCCTTCCAGTGGGCACCCCCTCCAATCTCCCAGAGTCAACTCCCTCTCTCACCAAGCGCAAGGCATCTCCTACAGGGCGCCCCTCGTCAGCCACCCCCACTCAGGGCTCCGCGGCACCCCCACCAACCTCCACCAGCGATTTATTGCATCAACCCTCAGCTCCCAATGGAGCTATGCCCACCAGCATGGACTGGCAACCCGCGGCCTGCGGTAGAAGTGCCACCTCAAAGAGTCCTACCCCAACCCCACAGTCCATTTCGCGCGGCTCCTTTGCAGTGTTGAAGGAAGTGAATATGGACTCAGACTCATTAAATGGGGACACCGCGGAGGTCGCCGTTGAGCACCCTCAGGTCCTTCCCCTGCAACGGAGTGGGGGCAGCATCCTAGCTGGCTTACTGGGTCCTCCGCCCCCCACCCTCTCCTTCCCCTCAGAGCCCTCGACGCTCCTCACAGATTGCAAATAATAGTCAAGCTAAAGGACTCAAAACTAGCCGCCTCACAGCAGCAGGTTTGAGCGCTGGCAACCCCCCAGGACATGGAGGGGAACAGCTATGAGTCCCCACGGCAGCACCCTGGCCCTGCAATCCATCAACGTGAATGGGTTGCGGGACTTTAAGCGGAGAGCCCGCCTCCTCCGCAACTTCAGGTCAGCACAAATTGACATCGCTGCTGTCCAGGAGCCCCATATCCTCCCCCACGAACAATCTGCATGGAATGAACAGTTTTGAGGCAACTCCTTCTGGACAAACCATGCCGCCCTTATTGTTTTGAATCCTCAGGTTAAGACCCATTCTTTTTCACAATATCTAGGTGGCCGCCTCATACTGGCCAAACTCACCACTCCTGACTTCTCTTTCTTCGCTGCAAGCATCTACCTGCCTAATGCAGGTCAGGAGCAAAACCGGCTCTTGGAAGAGCTTGTCCTGACTCAATCTCCCACACAATACAATCCTCTTGGGAGATTTCAACACAACCATAAGTCGCGTCCGTGACTCTTACCCCCCTGCAGCAATGAAACGCCCTGGATCAAGTCGCCTCCAGGATTTCCTTCGCCTGAGTGGCTTTATGGATGCGCTTCCACCCTCCACGTCTGGCCTAGGTTGCATGACTAGGATCCAGTATGATGGAGGAGCTTTCCAGTCAGCGTCACGCATAGATATGGCACTGATTGGCCCCCTGCTAATTGGCCGCGTCTCCTCTCCCATCTCTCGTGACAACCATCTGAGTGATCACAGGTCACTCACCGTTGTCCTCACCACCACGCTTAGACTGTCGCGTAGGTTCTGGACTAGGGTTGCCCCAGCTCTTCTCAACAACCTCTTCAATAAGGAGAAGCTGTCTATGACCATCTAGGAGACTCTCACCTCCCCCCACCCCACCTGCTTGACTACAAGGCTAAATGGGCGGTGGCCAAGGAGGGCATCACCCGCGTTGCTTACAACTGTGCCAAAGCCCAGATGACCGCATCTCGCGCCAGAGTCAAAAGGGCGGAAGCCAGAATCAGACATCTGGAGCGAAACTGCCAGCCTTCGCCCTCTCCCAGTTGGTTGGAAGACTGGTAAGCGGCGCAGGAAGCACTCCGCTTGGAGCTCACACTGCAGGAAGAACAGGCAGCAAACTTTACAACATCTCGTTACTATGCTCAATGGGAACGCCCCACCCGCTTCTTCTTTCAGAAACAGAATGCCTGATCAACAGCGCAGGATATTACTGCACTGAAGATTGGCACTACAACCACTTCGGATAAGGAGGAAATCACGCAGAAACTACACCGCTTCTACTCCAGGCTCTTCCATGCCACCCAGGTGGACTCTTCAGACATCCAAGACTTCCTGTGGCGGGCTCCAGAGCCGCCCATTGACCCACGGGCTGATGAGGCTCTACTGGCGCCTATTTCCATCCAGGAAGATAGAAACCCTTCTGAAATCCCCACGGCTTAAAGCCTTAGGCGCAGATGGAATACCCTTCGAGGTGTACCTTCTGGAACCTGCAGTGATAGCCAGAACCCTCCGCGACCTCTTCGCTGCACTCTTGGTGAATGGCGAGGTCCTCCCAGACTCCAGAGGCTCAATCACGACCCTCATTCACAAGAAGTCAGACCGTAAAAAACTGGCGAACTGGCGCCCCATAGCGTTGATCAACACAGACTACAAGCTCTTCACAAAGCTTCTGGCCAACCGCATCACCAAATGGTTGTCACCTCGCCTCTCCCCATCCCAGCACAGTTTTATTCCGGGGAGGTCGTTATGGGACAACTATAATGACTTTCACGTGACTTTGACTGCTAACTCTTGTAAGGTGAATGGCTTTGTGGCTCTCCTGGATATGTAGAAAGCATATGATCAGGTGGCCTGGAAGTATATTGATGCTTCCCTGGCCCGCTTCCATCTCCCCCCCGCAGCTAGGCGCTGGATATCAGCGCTTTATGACCAGCTCCACACCAGAGTCCTGGCGCCAATGGGTTTTACAGTGGCAGTACCAGTTGGACAAGGTCTCCGTCAAGGGGACCCTCTGAGCCCTATCCTTTTTAACATCACCCTCGACCCACTCTTGGCCTCCTTACAGGACAAGCTAACAGGGATTCTGGTCCCAGGTAAAGCCCCCACCCGCACCATGGCATTTGCAGATGACACTGCCATTGCATTTGGCTGCCCTGAGGATGTTGCCCTCGCTGCTGTGACCATTGAGAGGTACACCAAGGCGTCCAACGCCATGATCAACACCTCCAAGACAACAGTTGTACAGGTCGGCTCCCCCACCTTCCCCCCAGCATTTGGTATCAAACCTGTGCGCGGTACCTTCTGTCACCTGGGCGTTCTCACCAACCAACAAGAAGTTGCGCTAAAAGACAATGAGGACTTGCTCCTTGCAGCAGTTAACTCCAGGATTGCCAGCTGGAACCAGTGGCACATCACTCCCCAGGGTCGAGCTCTGATGGCCAATGTGTTCCTCCTCTCCAAAGTCTGGTTCCTAGCGCACATCTGCCCATTCACAGATGCCTTTTATACGCGGCTCAATGTACTCCTCCGCTGTTGGATCTGGGGCTCAAACCATCCACCAATGGCCCTCTCAACCATTGCCTGACCCTGCAATGAAGGGAGCTAAGGCTTCTGAACACGCGATCCCACGCCACCACAATCTTCCTGAAGTTCCTATGGCCGATTGTCTGCTGGGACGCGACCCCCATGCCCCAATGGGCGCCCGCCCTCCGCCAGTCAGTGTCAGCAGCTCTGGGTCTTCCTAGAGCATCTCTGACCTCATTAGGGGAGTGGCTCACAAACCACCCAGGCCATCGCCTGAAACCATTCTCATCCCCCTACTGGAACCAGGCTCTCCTTGCCCTGAAATGAGTAGGAGCGCAGATCCACCATGCCTTCCCATACAGAAGGGAAGGCCCTGGCCTCAGCCCCCGTCGCCATGAAATTGTGCACAATGGACAAGTTGTCACAACTCGCCTCAACCCCCAAGATCGTCCTCCCATCCGCCCAAGACTCCTTGAGCTCCTCCCTCCCTCCGTGAGATTTGACCTTAAGGAATTGTGGAAGGACGTCTATCACCCCGTCCTGTCAGCAAAGGTGTCCAACACCTTATGGAGGGTGCTCCACTGTTCATACAGGACAGGGGACTGGACTGGCCCTACCTTCCAGCACTGAAGCTGCCCACGCTGTGCGGAGCCTATTGACTCCCACCTCCATCATTTTTTTACCTGTCCAGGTGTCGCCGCATTTTGGCCAAAGGCCCGCGCGCTCCTCCATGCTCAGCCCTGGTCTGGACACCCTGTGCAAGGCCTCATGTTCGAGCAAACGTTGCCTGGTTGCCACCAACCCCTCTGTGTCCTCGCCTATGCCACAGCCATCTGGACCATCCATAACTCCTTCCTTCGTGCTGCCTTTGACCAGCAGGTGTGGACCCTTCCACACATGATCACCCACTTTCATGTACATTTTGAGATGGCCCTGAAGGTCTGCACTATGTCGCCAACCCTCCCCCGCTCAGTTGTCACTGCAGCAAATCTCTGGCGCGCAAACCCCCTCCCTTTCTCAATGCCTCCTCCCTCCCCTTCCCTCACCTCAGGCTCTTAGGAGTCCAGGCATAATTTAGAAAACATTGATGAATCCCCCCCTTGGGTTGAGACCATCTAGTACTAAAAAAAGAACATATATTATTTTTCAACATAATTGCTGGTATGTTTAATGCATTTTTGAGTCAATGTGGCAGTTTTAGTATGCCAGTGTTTAAGAAACTTGCCACCATGTCACTGAGATAACGTTTGGCCACATCTTTCATCTCATCATCATTGTAAATTGCATAACCTAGATGTTCTCTCAAATATTTAACAAATGATAGTCACAAGGTGCCAAATCTGTACTATAGGGGGTGGGTGATTATGTCCCATCCAAAATGGTTCAGTTGATTTTCAGTTGCACAGATGACATGAGGGTGAGCATTGTCATGAAGAATGTACATGCTCTTGGTGAACATTTCTATCTCCAGTTCTGAATTGCCCGATTGAGTTTTTTTAATGTCTCACAATATGCGTCTGCATTTATTGTGGTCCCAGTAGACATGAATTCAATAAACAATACACCTTTTCAATCCTAAACACAATTGCCATGATCTTGCTGTCAGACCGTGTTTGTTTGAATTTTTGCTACCTTGGCGAAGTTGGATGCCGCCACTCAAGTGATTTTATGGATTCAGGTGTGAAGTGGTGAACTGATGTTATATCACCTGTGACAATGTGATAAAAAAAGTCTTCTTTTTCTTCTTCATAGTGCTCAAGAAATTTGCAGGCAGCTTTGACACATGCAGTTTGTGGTCTTCTGTGAGCATTCATGAACCTCACCTTGTGCACACCTTCCAATATTTCAAATAAATAGTCACAATCCTCTGAATGGTGGATTTTGAAACTTCAGGAATGAAACAAGAGAGCTCATGGATAGTTACCCTCCAGTCTTCATGCACGACTTTGTCAAGTTTCTTGATCATCTCATCAGACACAGATGGTTCCCTACTTCTTTCATCATAATAAAGTTATGTATGACCAGCCTTAAACTATCTACACGACTTGCAGAAGTTTTTGACATCCATACGCCCCACACCATACACTTCAGTCAACTGTCTATGGATTTTAAAAGTCTTTACACCTTTTGTGTAAAGAAATTAAATGAATTAGCAAAGTCCACACTTGGGAGGAAAAGCAATTTGGTGCTTAATTTTTAACAGCTTCCAAGCCAAGATTATTTGACTATGTGAGCTCAGAGATTTCTTGTTTGAAAGAGAGGAGGTGGCCTCACACAACAGTGCTGCCAACTGCCACCCAAAAGATTTCCCTTCAGTTCTAGTCTTTTGGAGACCTTACTTTTGGGTTACCCCTCATATGTAGATAAATGGTTCAGTTGGTATGACATGCCAATGTTAATTTATAAGATTATTTTTACTATTGAAATCTTTCCCACGTCCAAGTTTTTATATCAAGTTACCAAAGTTGTATTAGATACTATCAGTAATATTGCCCAAATGACTTCAAATATGAAGGGATATCAAATCCCTTAACCCCACTAATGCAATTTTTATAATCCCTAATCCAATGTTCAACTTACTATATAAGCCTGGTTTTCATATCCTGTTTTTTGTTATTTTTATTTAACTATCTTGTCCCCACACTGGCAAATACTTTCCTATCAATAGGGTTTTACTTTTTGCTTTGGCCATTCACCAGTGTCTCAGTTTTAATTGTCTTAGTGCTCTTACTTTGTAAATTTCTCAAAGACCTAGTCATTCATATCCTGATATTGCTTGAAAACTATGCAACTATCTTGTAATTCTCAGGTGCTTCTTAATTGCACTAACAATAACCTTAGAGATTAAAAAATATATCTTGTGGGATTGCAAGTCTGAAGGGAACTTTTTCTTTTATAGTTGCTTTGTAAGTATACATCACAAAGATAAAACCCACCGTCAAAAAGCCATTGGAAGTATATAATACTGCTGTCTACTTTTTCGTATATATAAAAAGTTTATTTTTGACTATTTTGAGAAAAACTAACTATTTTTATGGCATTTGTCTTCATACAAATCGCCTATTAATTAGTGAAAATTTACCTGAGCTGTTATAAATCAACGGCTAAGTGATAGTTTCAGTAGCAAGTATTTTAAAATCAATCTCTAATAACTTGATACCTGGAAAGCATGATTTTTGTATTATGTTGCCATTTTTTTACATATTGAGGCACAAATAATAGATGTAATCCCATTATTTGTCTATAGAAGCTCCCCTTGTGCTTTCATATTTAGTTTTATCATAATACTTCCTTGACATCATCCTCTTTTATTAATATATAGCTGCCTGCTCTGATGTGATATCGTCTTGGATGTAGTCATAGATAGGCTATATGTTAATTAATTGAGTCTCTGGAAGAATTGAGGAAGTACCAGCCAAGACCCAGGATGTAAGGTTAAATAAACAATTTGGCAGACATTTTTAAAGATGCTCTATATGCTATCATGCTAAAAGGTGTCAAGAACAATATATAATTTCCACTGAGACTATAGCATGGGTTTTAACTAATGAGGCTATAAAAGGGGTCCCCCAATCAGTTTTAAAATTGGGGGTCAAAAAATAAATAAAGCACTTGGTTTAGATACCTTAATCTGGCGCCACTAAGGAAACCAAGTTTATCAAATGTAAAAAATGAAGCGCCATTTTTAGTTACCAGGGATTCTACTTATTAACAAAAAGCTGAGATTGGACACAAAGAACGTAAGCTGCCTGGTTAAAATAGATGTTTAAATTCAATTCCAAGCTAATGTCAGACTTTGCTAGGGATGAGTCTAGCACCAACCTCCAGGGTTGTATATCAAGGAATAATATATCTGATTATGATTTGGAGTTTTAATTGAGTCTACAATGCTACCATCAGACTATTGCCATTAGATATTTAATTAATTATATAATGAGACGCTGAGTGAACATTGATAAGGAAAAATATTAATATATAAAAAATTTATAAATATAAAGTTCCTCCAAATAAGAGTGAGACGTTGAAAAACAGTGAGCTGGACAATTTGGTTGAGACAGTATTGGAATTATGTAAAGTTGATTTATAAGGATGAGACATCAAAAAAGTGATATGGACAAATATTGATAGAACAACATTGCAATTATGAAAATTGGTCAATAAGGATGAGACGCCAAGTGAACAGCAATATAGACTGAAATTACTTAATTAATTTAAGGTTGAATTCAATAAAACTAAAAAATTGCATCAGTTCACTTTTCAAGGTTGAAGGCCAAAACAGTATAGTTCACACTGGATAGATTTGGATAAACTTTTTCTTAGATTCAGAAGCAATAATCAAAATTACCCTAAAATGGAGCTAATGCCTAACCAGCACTAAGAAATTAATTACTAATTTAAATTATAAAAAATTGATTGGAAAATAAAAGCTGTAGATGCCCACCAGCTATTCCCATGCTATGAAATTTCTTCAATTGCTTCTGTGCAGCACCAGAAAACAAATCCAGTATGCCACACTTTATCCTTTAACAAAATTATTTCAAATATATTTCAATCCACCGGCCACCCTGATTAAGAATTGGCCCTAATCTAGATAAAGAAACACCATTTTCTCATCTGTTTTATTATAGTGGTATACTACTAGCCTTGTGAAGGTGGATGATTGGGAGGTTCCCAGGATGTGGGAATCCCCATGTGACAACATCTTAAAGTGTGTGTTTCCCAACTACTTGAATACCCTAAACTGCGAGGAAACCCTGAAAGGGCAACATACTGACAGTGAGCTGAGGACAAGGGATCTCGCAGGGGTCAGACCTGTGTGACTCAGGATTGGGCAGTTGCCAGGCCACCCATTCAAGAGGGCCAAAGATGGGTTTTAGGCGCTGGGTCTACCAATTATACTGGATTCACCTAAGTTGAAGTTGCTTAGCTGCGCAATGTTCAGGCTTTGGCTTCTTGCAAACTTGCAGTAAGAGTAGGTCAATGATGGAAGATGATAAAGGGTCAGCAATTGCCATATCATCAGCCTAGTGCACCAGCGGAGTCTCTCAATATTGCAAATTGCAAAATTTGTGACAATGAATCTACTATGAGATGAAACAATCTTATCAAAGAGATTGAACAAATGGACTACACAAAGGAGGCATAATTGAATAAGTGGCTGACCTGTGTTTAAATGTGGCAGCTACACATGTTTGTGGGGGATTCATATACTCTATAAAAATGCTTCCTGTTTAATGACAGGGAGCGTGATATGATCTGATAAAGGTTCAGTTATAGCCAAAAAATAAAATAAACAATTTACTAGCAAACTAGTAAATATATTTGAAGTTCTTTTATTGGAAATATCGTCCTCATTTATATATTTTTATTTATTTGAGGATGGCCAACCAGGGGACTGACACATCCAATATGTGGAAAAGGAAAGTAAAGAGGGGGAGCACACTAAGTATTGGAACCAGAGGGTCAGGACAAGACATGGTACACTTGGGTGTGGCTAGTAGCCACAGGTTGTGGGTGACTATGGCCTTGAGAGACTTGACAGCTCAAGGGCTAGTAGGGTGTACCGCCTATAGAGATTGTGAGGTTTTCAGTGTCGCATCAAAGGAACCAGATTGGGAGCCAGTTACCCATCTGTTTCTTCCATTTATGTTTTAGTGATCTGAATATCCAGGCTTGGAAGTGGTTGGCCAAGTGGCTGTGGAACCTGACGATAGCTTGGTTATTGTTGTGGAAGATCCCGTTGAAGGCATCAAAGGCAATTGTGTGAATGGACCATATTGCAATACTCACAATTAAAGCCCTTAGCGTCTGGGGGATAGGTGAGATTGTGTTGAGTGCTAGGATATCGCGGGATAGTTGGAATTCAGCTGATGGTGATTGTTGAATAAGTGCATCACATTGGCCCAGATAATCTTGGACGGCGGCCACTCTTCCAGGCGGTGGGCCAGCATGTTGTGTCTGCCACATATGGCGCATGACTTGGACATTGAGAAGGTGCAGTCAGCTGTTCTAAATATGCAACGCATGTAGCGCCACACTGTGGAGCTCACTTGTGGGGATAAAAGGGGGCAAGTGATGAGGTCCCACACCTTCTTTTGGGTGCTCAAGTCATATGGGACATCTTGGTAATCTAGATAGTCAATCCGGGATAGAGGGAAGGGTGGCAGTGGGGCAGGTGCGTTGGTCACAGTTTGTCCTCTGTAGAGTCGCATATACTCTACTGGCGGGTTAATATCATCAGATTGATGTGCATAGGAGAAACTCCAACCCCCTTGTCTTAGGGTGTACAGGACGCGTTTGAAGTAGCGGTTGGTGTTGTGCAGTCCTGTGGCTGTTGGATGTGTTGTTAGGTACTTCATCAGTGTTGTAGGGTTGGATGGGCACCTCAAATGTAGTGCCCTTGCAAAGTTAGTTTGGGCTGCCTTGGCCCAGTGGGGGGATGGCGGGTTGGGTGACGTTGTCATAGCTATCCAGGAGCCAAAGATTTGCGTTGCACGTTCTGTGAAGTTGAGCAGCCCCATCCCAACTTTATTCTGTGGGCCATACATGGTCTCCAGCCTGACTGGTGCGCGGTATCCAGACCACAGCCAGTTCTGCAAAAGCTTTTAGACTGCGTTGGTAAAGTTTGTGGAGAAAGGAACTGATGAGCAGCAAACAAAAGCTTTGACAAGATCAGGGAGTTGGCTAATACAACCTTTCAGCTAAACTATCTTTACTCCTCCGCATGCTTGTCATTCTTTTTGTGATGTTGTCCAATATAGTGGTTTCAATGGTATCAAGTGCATATCCTCCAGCCTCAAGCCATATTCTCAGATGACGGACTGGGTTGGTGGCAGGTTGGGGTGCGAAAGGTAAGCATAGTGGTTTTATTGGGGTAGGTCTTTATCTTGTGGTAGGATGTGCAGTGGGTTGGTTTTGTCAGTTGTGGGTGGGGGGGGGTCCAATTTGAGTTGAATTTGCCCATTACAATTACCTCTGTTTTCTGTTTGTTCAGCTTGGCATTACTCAATGACTTGTATTGGTGGATAATGCGCTCAATTGCTCTGGCATCCCTATTGCCTGAGACGCCAACTACACAGTCATCAGCAAAAGCGAGCATTTTGGTTGGTAGTTGCCCTTCCCATTTTGATTCCAGAGAGCTTGGAGTTTACTATACGGAGGAGAGGGTCAAGGCTGAAATCGTATAGTAGGGGGCTAAGCGGGTCGCCTTGTTTGAGGCCCTTTTGTGGGTTGATGGTGTCAGTTAGGAAGCCTGGTCCTCTGATTGCAAACCTGGACGAGCGTTTTAGGAGGAGCGTCCAGTTTATAAAGCGGGGTGGGAGGTTGAAGGCCTTTAGACATTGTTCCAAGTAGTCTCAGTGCACTTGGTCATATGCTTTCTTTTGGTCCAGGAAAGCAAGGGCGCCTGTGGGGTTAGCTTGGCAGATGTTGGCTATGGTATGATTGTTATCCCAAATTGAGCGATTGGGGATAAAGCCATTCTGATGGGGAGAGGGCTGTCTGTGCAATGCATACCAGACGCTTAGCTAAGATTTTTGTTTATATTTTAGTATCGGTGTTGGTGAGAGCAATTGAACGCCAATTGTTTAGGTCTGCCTGGTCTCCTTTTTTGAAGAGTGTGACCACATATGCGCCTTGGCCGCCAATTAGAAGGGCTGTGTCTTCTAGGCACTTGTTCATAGTTGCTAGTAGTACTGGAGTGATGTAATCGAAATAATTTTTGTAAAATTCATATGGGAGGCCATCAGGCCCAGGGCACTTGTGGCGCGGAGTTGATTTCATTACCTCCCATAGTTCCTCTCTAGTGATGGGTTTGGCAGGGTCTGGTTTATCAGCTATATTGTCAATACTAGCAGATGATAGAAATTTTTTTATTTCAATAGGTGCCGCAAAATCCGCCGTGTACAGGTCTGTGTAAAACCAGTGTAATTTGGCTGATATTTCAGATGGTGTGGACGCCAGTGTGTCATCCGCTCAATGGACCTGTGTGCAGGTTGCCAAGATTGAGATTGGTCTAAAGCGGCGGAATAATTGGGCCATGTGATTTTCACCAGATAGAAAGTATTTTGACTTGTGCCATAGTTTGATATAGTGCTGGTGTTTTCTGAAGAGGGAGTTGACCTGTGCAGATGTTTAGAACCACAGGTCTCCCCATTGGGGGCTGTATCCCTCGTGGGGTGTGTTGTTCTCTAAGTATTGGAGCTGTCTGATAGCCTTATTGATTGTCACGGACGTCGCAGCCAGTTTTCTGGAGTTCAAGTGACAGGCTTTCTTGGTTACTCTAGTCTTGAAAAATTCCCACTCAGCAATAGGGTTCCCTGTAGGTGGTCGTTTTTTTGTTTGTGTTGTTATCACCTTCTCGATCCAAAGTTTGAGGTCTGGAAGGTGGATGATGCTTGGATGAACCTTGTGCCAGGTCGGTGGCTTTTGGTATTTAGCCACAGATGATAATTTTATTGAAACCATTTGGTGGTCAGAGAGGGGGATAATTATTGTTGTAAATTTTGATACATGGTGATGGAAGTCTACAGTGGCTAGCATCAGGTCAATCCAGGTCATTGAGACCAATTGGTTGCTGTTGTAGTGGGGCCTCGTCATGTTGGCCAGCGTGGTGACTTGTTTGGGAATGGTGTCATACAGGCCCAGCGTAGCCTTTAGTATGCAAAGTTCCGTGTGGCCGCGGGGTATGGCCTTTGTTTTGGGCCAGCAGTCAGTTATGGGATTAAGCCAGCAATTGAAATCTCCCACAAAAAATGTTGTCTCAATGAAGGGGATCAAGAGGATATCCGAGAAAAAATTTTGGTGGTTGTTTGGATCATTTGGGGCATAAATGCATGCCACGGCAAAATTTTCTCCATTCCACTCAACATCCTTTAA
Organism: Massospora cicadina; assembly: GCA_022478985.1. Taxonomy (NCBI): domain Eukaryota; kingdom Fungi; phylum Entomophthoromycota; class Entomophthoromycetes; order Entomophthorales; family Entomophthoraceae; genus Massospora; species Massospora cicadina. The sequence goes on from JAKSZP010017154.1 coordinate 165,016, forward strand.
ATGCAGCCATCCCTTCAGGAGGGAGGATGTGCTTTGGATATTAACTGGGGGATTGCAGTTGAATTGAGTTACCACCCCACAGTGGTACGTCCAAAAGGATTTAGCCAGAAGGAGCATGGTTGATCATGACTCCTCCTCCCCCAGTGGACAGTGGGGTTCTTGGATGGCCAAGATGTCCACGGGGATGTTGCGCATTAAAGCCATTTTTTGGCCCAGGACGTGGGGGCTTTGGCTCCCATGATGTTGAGCGTCCCTGTGGTGATTGTAGTAATCCACACATCAGGAACGTTGGGGCGACCCACTGGGGTCACCCCGTTCCTTAGCAGTGCAGGTCATACTATGAGTTTGGGGCCAATCAGATATGATGGTTTCAGCATGTTGCTCGGTGGTCATAGCATCAGTTTTGTTTGGTTTCTTTGGGCTTGGATTACTCCGTGGAGCTTGGCTCTGGCGTTTATTGTGTTGTAATCCACTAGCGTAAAATTTTCCGCTACTTACCTGTGGGCTAGATGTGTAGAAGCTAGGTGTTGGGGCAACTGGGTTTTGTGCAGGAGCGTTGTTGCTTTGTGATTGGCTGGGATGATCTTTCATATCATACTCATGGACCACGTTGTTGCTGGATGCATGTGATTGGCTAGGAGTATCCACAGTGGTGCTAGGTGGTTCTGCTTCAGTGTAATTGGAGGCGTCTGATTGACTGTGTTTAAAAATTTTCTTTGATTTTGTTAAATTTTATGTGGGGGGTCTGAAGGGTTATTTTGCCATGCTGCCGTGGCATCTGACTGGATCTATTCTGGGGAAATGTGGTGTAGGCTTGGGTTTTGGAGATACTTGCGTCCTGCTTGTGGGCGGCGTGTGTGTGACGGTGATACTTGCGTAAAACAGGTTTGACTAAAGTGATTTCAGCTCTTTTGCCCCAGTGGAAGGCGTAAGTGGCGTCCTTCATCTTATAAAAGGTTGGGCTTGTTTAATCCATATTGTCCTCACAAAATTCTGGTGCTTCTACCCCGCATTTGATGGGGCACACGTGGTCTTTGTGGCCTAGAGCTGAGCAGAAGCCGCGGATGGGCGGAGTGTGTTCTGGTTTGATGTGGAAGGGGTGAGATATGCTGACATTAGGGAGGTTGATGGTCACCGTGCATGGAATGAGGGTGATATCTTCTATCACGTCCTGGTTGGGTTCAATAATGGCTATTGCCTTCCCTGTGCATAGGTGGGACAAGAGGGGGAATTTTTTGAATTCAAATTTTTTAATTTCGCCGTAACTTTCTAGGCCCACATGGAGCTCATCCTCGAGGTTGTCTTGGTGCATGGTGCTCAGGAGTCAGTCAAATACAATAAACATGTCATTTGCCTCATTCCATCATGTGCACACCATTTGGATAATGTGATTTTCATTGTTAATTTTTATGGAAAATTTTGTTTTTGCTGCGTCTGCTGCTTCCTCCAGGTCATGAACCTGACATCCACCCATCCTCTATGTAAATTTTTTAATTTGCCAAGACGGTGTTTGGTAAAATTGTGGAGAAGGCCTCCCCATTTTTTATAATGACTCAAGGGAGGTATCGCTGACCATAATTCTAAGGCTGTGCTTGAGGGAGGACAAGGGTTGGGAATGTTCATTTTTTATGAAAGCGCCCATTTTTGTAAAAATTAAAAATTGTAAAACTCTGGGTTGCAGCTGCTATGCTCACCCTTTTTTTTTGCCCAGCTGGTGTTGGTGCGTTGTCCCATTTTCCTGGTTGATTGTCAAATTTGGATAATTTGTGGAGAATCATGTCACTAATAGTAATATTAATGGGAAGAAAAGCTGTCTTTATATATATAGTGCTGCTGAGTCTAATAGTTGGAACTTCATCAACACAAAGCAAAATTTTCTCAAATTGACCATGATTGGTCCATTGAACAGGTTGGGACTTATTAAATCAAATTTAAGCGTCAGAACTTTTGGAATAAACATAATCTTTTTTAATATGACGTGTGCTCCTCTGTTCAAGGCACCCTTTTTCAGGACAAAACAAGGCATACAAAACAACATTGTTAATATGGAAGAGATATCATTTGTACAACCCCTCTCCCTAGGTGACATTTATTTTCAAAAACTCTGGCAAAGGCTAAAGTAAATTGATTTGCGAAACTGATATAGTTTGTGCCATTTTTCTTTTTTCTTTCTGGCTATCATCTGCATGCTCTTAAAACTCATCATGCTTTCTATTTTCTATTCTCTCATTGGTAAGATCCTTGATGGTATAGGCATCTATTTCTACCTTATATCTCACCTCAAAAGATCAAACGCAGCGCTTGTCCATCTTACTTTTGCCCAGCTGGTGTTGGTGCGTGAAAAAATGAATTTTCTCCTCATTTTTCCTGGTTGATTGTCAAATTTGGATAATTTGTGGAGAATCATGTCACAATTTTGGGATTGGGAATGTTTACAAAAACAATGTCCCTCCTTCCCACCTCCCACCCCAAGTTTTATATAATCAGTTGAAGAACTCAGCCCAACCCAGTAATATTAATGGGAAGAAATCAAGCTGCCCCAATTCCCTGGCTCTCCTCTTTAGTCCATTATTACAATTATAATGTCTTTATATATATAGTCACTAGTGGTATAATAATTCACACCTATCAAAAATCATAGCATTGGTTGCGAAATTGCTTCTATTTAAACTAGATTACATGAGGGCAATCATGCTAATTTAACTGCTCCATTATGAACTTGGAACTAATGTTGGCATCCACTTGGCCAAAGCGCGTGTTTTTCTACAATAAGTCAATTGATTGATAGCAACAACAATGTATTGGCTTTATAATCTACTCATGGTTAATGGTCCTATTACATCGATGGACATTGTGCCAAGCAAACTCACGCTTCACTAGCCATAAAGTGGTTGATTTTTTATAGGTTATGTGTGCCTGACACATTGCACAACAAGCAAAAAATTCTGCAACATCAAAGTTAAGCAATTCATAATAGTAGCCCTTACAAACATGCTATAAGGGTTTTTGTAGACCTAGAATATAAATTATTGGAATTTTGACCAGATAATGCGTTTTCCTATATGTTTTAATACTAGTGATTTATTATGAAATAGCCCCAGTATGCTTTATTAGTGTTGAAGAATTTTAGGCTTCTAAGGAGAAAGCTCTAACGTAGTGTAATCATTAAAGCTATTTCAATGGCTTTTAATCTCCTGATGAGGAGATCCAAATTAGCAATTATAATTATTATGATGATCAGAATTCCATTATCTATCAGGGATTATCCTCATTAGTTTTAGTTTACCAGACTCAAGGGCACATTTTCCAACGCTTGTACATTAAACCAATGGAAGTTCTGATCAATAGCATGTTAATTGCTGTAAGTCAATAGATAGTAGTAAAGTTAATCTCTAATGACTGATGCTGATATTCCTGATAGGTGAGCATTAAATTGCAAAAGATGATCTAAATATATATGAAAATTACATCCCTATTAAATTATCTTGTTCCAGTTCTTTCTAGATTTGACTAATATTTAGTTTATTTTATTGTTGGTTTGAAGTGACTAAATATTTTAATTGGACAAAGATCAAGTTTTGGATGAACTATTACTAGCTCATATTTATGCTTCCTGTCATTATATAGGATGCTTTATTAGTTAAGTAATAAATCCTCGTGAAACTGTGTATCAACTGCTTTTCAACAATAGCTTCTCACTACAGGGTTTTCTGAGACAACGTTGTCTGTCAGTAAAGAGTTAAGAGTATGAGCGGAGAACCGTCAAGTGAAGAGGGGATCTGTCAGGTTGAGGCTGACGAGGGCCAAACCCCTAAAAGTGGACTTACAATATGTTGGAATGTAGACAGCTGTAAAGATCCATGAGTCAATTCATTATCTCAATAAGCAGCAAAAAGAAGCCAGGAAGAGATCATAAAACTAAATTTTCTAGTTAGTTGTATGAAACTTTTAATCAGGGTGTGATTATAGGAGGTTCGGCTGAGGTATCAGCCTCAAAGTTAAAGCTTTTGTATCAATATCCATGAAGCAAGGATAGGTACTGATGGGAAAAATTTGAAGTCATAATGAGTATTATGATGAAACAGGGTTCAGACCTAGTTGAGATGTAAATAAACATGATGCTAGGGTAATAATCATAAAATAATGCTGAAAAATGCCATCAAGGTACTAAAGAGTTGGAGGGACCGTGGCAGAAGTATTAGAAGCTAAAAGCATGGAAGTTGAATGAAATAAATGGGAGAAGGCCTTCACTGATCATCTCGCCAAGGTGGAGTGGACCACTGGACATTGTCCCAAGAAACCCAAAAGTGCATCTGACATGTTCATAGATAGTTCTTCATCTGGGGAGGACAGGCTTAATGTCCGGCCATGGGAACTTACAGAAGGCGCCTGAAACTCTGGCTTTTTACAAGTACGTCGCCCTGTTTCACCAAGTCAAGTAACTATCTTATGAGGGATTACCAGCAATAATATCCTCAATCTTGTTAAATTCCAACCAATTTCAAAGCTGCTGGAGTTTCATAGAAGCAATATTCCTACCTTCTTTTAAACTTTCAAAATGACCATGCTAGGGTGTGAGGGGATCATCAAAAGGCGGTGACTGTGATCAACTGTCTTGATACAGCAATTTAAATCTTGTCCTACCCCATTTGCTGCCAATGAATGGGCTTATGCAGAAGCCAATGATGCCATTATTGAGGAATTCAGCATCTTTGAACATTTCGCCAACTGGAAGTAAGAATTTATGGTCATTAAATTACAAAAAGGATGAGACTATCATAACCTTGGCTGATTGATTTTATCAATAATCCCAGATACTCGCTGAGGCAGGAGCGTTGACAAATTTTTACGCGTAAATTGCAATAAATCTAGTGGTGTGGGGCCATATAGAGCTGAACTGGGCCATGATCTCCTCCTTGAATGCGAATATAAAGCCTGCTCAAATGGTAGAGTTTTTGCGGTTTTTTGGGCCACCTTTGATGCCCCCAACAAACAATACCATAATTCCAATACTAGCACTATGGTTTATGTGGGAAATGCCCCATTATGAACGAGCAGTAGCCAACCCCAAAGATAGGATCTATTGTTTGATAAAGTCTGAAAAAACAACATAAGAAATCAGGTTATTTGTTACAAGTGTGGCAAGTATGGACATGTTATGATGAGCTGCTGAAATAACTGGATAAGGTCAATAAAGTTGTACTTGCCAATGATCAAGTGGCTTAAATGGGAAAAGATCAGCATAATAGACATGAAACATTCTAATTCCACCTATGCTCAAATTCCTCCTGACTTAGTAGAACTGTAAGTCAAGAAACCAAACTTCATGGGTTAGAATGTGGGAAGTTTCCTTACATAAGAAGGAGTTTAAGGCACCTGTGGAGTCCTTGGGTAACTGGTAGACTTGGTCGATGTTGATGAGCGTTGGGTAACTGCTTTAGCCCCCAAAATCCCGCTACTGTATTCCCCTTTCCTGCTTCTTTCCTTGCGAATAAGATCAAGGGTGTAAGGTTCCAAGAACCAGCTATTAAGCTAAATAGAACCCTACACCCCTTTATAACTAAGAGAGGGGCCAATCCTAAGGCACTCCCCTTACTCATCTCTCTGATCTAAAACATTCCCTGGATGAGAGATGGGTAGCAACTGCCCCACCTTTTTGCCTCCTTCAACCCCCAGTGCAACTCTCCAATCTACTCCAACTATTAATTCAGAATCAGAAGAACACTATTCAAAGAAAATTAATTGGTTTTGTATTGATTTTAGAACATCTCTTAATATGATGGTTGCAGTGGCTAAACCCCTTTCCAAACAGAGGGCTCCCACAGAGGCGCCCTCAATTGAGAAAGCTATGATGCCAGGGGTATCCCCTTGTGTGAAAATTTTATCTAATAAATCCCCCCAAGTTTCGACCTTGGGTGCTAAATCCAAGCCACAGGATCTGATCCAGGCGAGTTCAGGTAATAGAAAAGCAAATCTGATGATTGTAATGAAGTTCAAACTTGCTATCCAATCAAACAGAACTGTTTCTCTTTATCAAAATGGGCAGCTAGAATCCCTAAGCGATCCCATTGATAGTAACAATTTCCAATTGGGCCATCGTTGATGACTTAAGCCTCCCTTCCCATCAATCTACCCTTAAAAGCCCAGCACCGTTCCTATAGTAGGGTGTTGGGTTGTTGGTTTATCTAATTTCATTATAAACCATATTCCCAAAATATTCTGTTTTCCCTATTGTTTTATCAAAAATTATGCTAAAACCACGGGTTTTGTGTTTCCAAAGTTGACAACACCCAAAGGTCACGTCTGATGGCCTTAAGGATGGAGGAACCCTTAGGTGCTAGCTTAACCCCAACTGTTAAAACCTTCAACTTCTCAATGACAAGTATCCTCGCCCAATCTTCCTCAATTAATTCTGGTAAAGCGCAGCTCAATAGTCTGTGCCTGTTGTTGTGGCTGCTAAAGCACCAGCTACTGGCCATTATTCTCTTGGCACGTACTTATCCTGACAAAGGGGTTCTATTGATAGGTAATTCTGAACAGAGCCCACCAGCAGGATTCTCACCCTCATCTAGTCCCTACCCTGTCATCCCCCACCCCACCCCCAGAAACTATAAATTTGATCTTAAAAACACTGGAAAAAAACAAGTCAGAAAAACCAGTTCAGGCCAAAATATATGAGATTTTAGGTCACAGAGTGCCATTCCAAGTTGAGAGTTCATTCTAGACAAATTTTTAGTTTTAATAAATCTTTAATATCATTTCTGCTGAAAACATTTTGTTGAGCGTACAATCTGATCAAATCTGCTCATGTTTGGATTATAAGTGTGCCCCCACCACTGATCCAGAAGGTCTGTTATCAGAGCTTCTACAAACTCATATGTGAGCTATCTGACAGCCCCTCAAACCTAGGCTGCTCTTTGCAACCTTGTCCCAGAAGATCCAGCTGAGAGAGCATGTCAGCTGGCCCATTTTAAGCCATCCTCCCAATTTCTTACCCATCTTCAAGTAAAAAGACAACCACCCTCTCTAAGGTGGTGTCAGTTTATTCTTTTGTTCGTTTTTAATAAAGTCTCAATTACAAAAAACTTCTCCATGGACTCCACCAGCTTACTTTCTACCAATATTCTCTCTTTGAAACCAACTAAACAGGCAGCAATAAGCATTCTGGGACTGATTATAATTGAGTGAGCACTCTGATACATCAATCCAGCAGCTCGCCACGCACTAGTCAAGGTCAGCTGAAGTTATGTTCCTTACCTGCTTCTCCAATCTGCCATACTGGAAGGACCCTGATCCAACAAATCCGTTCTTTGATCCAACACTGGTTCAATATGATCTTTCCAACCAAAAAACCTGCAACCTCTTTCTCAGGATGGCCATTATCATTTGCCTAACTCGCCTCACTGACCCACCACTGGTTTGGTATGATCTGGAAGAAGTTAGGACACCCAATACACCTATTTTGATAAATCATTTGTGGGCAATGAACACCAATCTCTCACAACCTGGAGGCAAAGCACAGTTGCTGGATCATCCAGAGCATCTCTCCTTGGGAATATTTCCTTGATTTAAATTAATAAATCAATCCGTCGTTTCAATGACTTTTGACTCCATGCAGCAGCTTAAAACCCCCAACAACTGAGAGATGATGCCCAAGCTTACCCCTGTCTTAAATCAAGCTAATTCAAAATGATTAGTAAACTTGATCCTTATTTTCTCATGTAATTAACATTTAATGAACCCAAGTATTCTTATATAAAATATTAAACCTAGAGATTTTGGGACTAAAATCAAAGGCCAGCAACTACAAACTTAGGAGAATTGTTCATTCTTCATTCATCTCCCACCCTGGGGTCTCTCCGGTAAGACCTGCATTTGCTCCATTGCAGCCATCTGGTTTGTTATGGGGCCTTTGGTAAATTACTTAACTTTTACTACCTTCACAAGAACCATAGGGCGTTCCTCCTCCAATTCAATATGGCTGTTATACTACTGGCATTCTGGGTTTTTCACTGGGTTGTCACACACCAGGACTGGAAGCCCAATCTTACTTTACTTAGCACGATCCATGACAAATAAATGATTATATTTAATCCCTGAGATTAATAGAGAGTCTCTTGTGGCTACCCATTTGCAAGTAAAGGCCACTGAGCCTGAAATGATTGAAAAGGTGGCGCAACCATATGTGGAGCAGCCTCAAGCCATGTAAGCGTACATGGAGGCTAATAGCAGTACCCTGAACAATATTAACATGTTGATTTCCATGGCACCATTAAGGAGTGATTCCCCAATGTAGCTGTTCAGCTTTCCCAATCCTTATATTTGTCTTTTGATGCCACATTTTTAAGTAAACAATATTTCCTCTTATTCTTATTGCACTTATGATCATATTTGGGTAAATTGAGTAAAGGTTTGAGCCATCATCAACAGTAATTCTCCACCAGATATTGTTTCTATGAAGTTAGTGAAAAAGTCATGGCTTGCACCTGATGAGAAATATAATAGGGTTTATTGTTGGGATTTTTGCCCATATTCCCAGCCTTCTAAGTTACTAGGAATCGCTAGGGGATAATTCCTTAATGTGAGGTGAATTGGAAACCGGTTGACCCTGATTTTGGGGTAACTATGTTTGGGAAATTTTAGGTTATTTGCCTGGTCAGATCCATCATGGATTGATCCAAACAAATGCTTAACATCTTGTCGGGAAGAATTGCTAAAAAAATAGGGGCATCTAATAGTGATTAACTATCAGGTGTACCAATCTGGATTGGTTGGGTTTCATCAACAACTGATTGGTAATGTAAGTAGTAAGTTGCAAGGCGAGTGATGCCGCCTGCAACTAGAAAATCAATCAGTTGGTTCATGACCTGCCTTAATGGGTAACAAATCCCATTACCTAAGCAGGTCACTTGCCAAATATGGTTGGTTCGCTTGGATTAAGAGGAAAACGTTAGGGACACATTTTCTGACTCTTTCTGTTTTGGGTCTCTTAAGGATGTCCAATGACAGAATCCTAGCCAGGATGGGGAAGACCATTACTGCTGAGATAAGGATGGGTGATTTAATGGCAATGGCTGCTGTTTCATCAAAGAGGTGCCAATCAAGCGTTAGACAGCCAAATCCCCAATATAAATTACCTAGAATTCACTTATAGTAAAAACAGTCTACAATTTATATGAGTTTATACAATATAGTAGATATATTAGTGTAGTAAAACTCAAGCAGCATCCATTTGTTCTATCCTTTCTCAGGGATATTATTGCTGTGTGCGATAATTGGTAGAGTCTTTAAGAAAAAGAGTAATGATCTGAGTGGAGATCCAGAGAAAAAGCGGAAACAATTTGGGGATTGCTGTTGACTGTGTGTCAAACTGGAGAAATTGTCAACAGAAACCTAAGAGAAGATTGGGTTAGACAGTATGAGGGAACGAATCCCTATTTCAAGACATCACAATTATTTTGAGAGGAAATACTGGCTGAGCTTTGGTCTAAGAATTAGGACTTCCATTCAACTAGGGATACTAGTTGTCATACTATCATCAACCAATTATATCAAACAACTATACAACGCGGACTTATTGCACAAAAACCAAACCTGTGCAAGTAATAAGTTTATAGGGGTTATTGGCTGATAATAATCAAGACCTATAAATTTTTACAAAAGTGGTGCTCACTACAGGTGTGTAGTTGAGTAGAAGAACTTAAAACATGATGTCCTATGAAGAAGTTTCTAAATCTGAATGTTAAGTGGGTATGTTCATTGGCATTCACCCAGCTCAGAAGCGGAGATCCAAGTGAAGCAAATTTAAGATACTCATTACCAGGGAAAAGGACTTGCAGCCTAGATATGAAACTATCTAGTGCTGCAAGAAAACCTGTTCAACCTTGCATCTATCTGAGATGAAGAGTTCAGTAGGGCCAACTTGTGTTGACATTGGATCCACTTGAAATAGTCCTGAGGAACAGCAGGATCAACTCAGGTTGAAACTGTGTTCGCTTTAAATAGTCCTGAGTAGTGAGTGTTTATATGAAGCATTGGATGAAATAGGAAGCAATCAATCAGGAGAATTGGCTTTCTATACCAATGAAGATATTAAGTCAAAACAGGAAATAATTGAACCAAGATAGTGGAGAAAATCATTTGAATTAATAACACTCAACCAATGATCAGAAGTCTCTGGAGACGAGTTCAATTCAGGAATAATTGGATGAAGCTAACGAGGCCAGAACGACCTGTGTAATTAAGGATGGCCACAAAGGTCAAAAATTGTTTCAGGAGAAAACGATTTGAACAATTGGATGGAACTTTTGGCTAATGAGATTCAAGCATCAGTTGCCAGAGATATGAGATTAAATTAGGACCTGTTGAATGAAAAACCAGTCAGGATTAAAGGCCTAATATATTCAAAAGTATTTCCAAAGTCAGCAAGTGTAGCATATACGTGAAGAGACAGCGCTGCTTACTGTATAGTGAAGAATTTTGATACTAAAAAATCAGAAAGATTAGACCTAAGAGAAAATAGTTGCAATATTCCCAGCGGACCTCTGAACCACTAAATGGTTATTCCCTGATATTTTGGTCAAGTCCCAGAAGAGGACCACGGAACCAAATGGATGTTTAAATCTTAAGAGGATAAAATTTTGAACCATGATAACTGGTAGGTTAGAGTATACTTAGGACCCAGTTTGGATAAAGGGGAAAAGAAGGACCTCTGAACCTTTTTGTAGGTTACAAGCCCCAATGCAAAAAAAATACAAAAAATATATATGTAAATGATATAAATTATTAAAAATTGATTTAATTGGTCCATGAAGTTTACACCTAGAAAAGTGACAAAAAATCACAATGGCTGAATTGAGAAAATTTATAATCTTGGGACCCTCAATGAGATGGGATTACCAGCCGGGGTAACCAAGAGTATTAACCTATTCGTTGATTGAGAGCAGCTCACTGATCTGACGGAAGGACAGCAAGTAGAGGTGCTCAAATTGTTCAAAATTATTGGGAAGTATTTGCTCAGGATGACCACGATTTGGGATGTGCGAGAGATGTGATCCATAAGGTTGATACTGGGAAAATTTGGCAATCAGGATGAGACTGATTCAATGGTTGAAGGCGGCTGAAGCGGTAGTGGAAGAAGAAATCAGCAAGCTAGTGAAGCATGGGCTTCTAGTTCTGTCATCAAGTCCCTGGGAGAGTCAAATTCTTATTGTGAAGATAAAGGATGGCTCTAATTGGTTGGTGATCAATTACCAGAAGCTGAATAAGATTATAAAAAAAGGATTCATATATCCTACCAAGAATTGATGATGCACTAGATTGATTGGGAGAAGCAAAGTATTTCTATGCGATGGATCTGATCTCAGGATATTGGCAAATTGATTTGCCAAGATAAGACCAATAAAAATGCGCAATTATTACTGCACAGGGGCTATACCAACCAATGAGGATGCCCCAGGGTCTATGAAATGCGCTTGCAACGTTCAAGAGGGCCATGAACGCTATACTGAGTGACTTGAAGTTGTCGTGCATCCTGGTGTACTTAAATGATATCAATGTGTTCAGTAGGACGTTTACTGACCATTTACACCGCTTGGAAGAAGTATTCAAGAGACTTTCCACATCTAACCTGAAGATTTTACTGAGAAAGTGTCACTTCTTCAAGAAAGAGTTGGAATATCTGAAATTCGTGATGAACTCCAGTGGATTGCAGCCGCAAGCCCAGGTTATTGAATCCATAGAACGGATGGCTGTGCCAAAGAGTGTCCAAGATATCCAAGTGTTCCTTAGAATGGTCAGATACTACAATGATCTATTCAGGATATTGCCAGAATCGCCGAACCCTTATTCCACCTGTTGAAGGATCCAAAAAAAGGAATCATATGGAATGAAGAAGCACAGAAAATCCTTTGATGAGTTACGCCAATATTTAACAGATTTTTTGATATTGAAATATCAAATTTGGATTGAGAGTTTATTATAAAAACCAATGCTTCATTGATGGCGATTGGTGCCATATTAAGCCAAGTAGATGAACTTGGGGATGAACATCCAGTGGCATATGTGAGCCAAACACTCTCAGCCGCTGAGAGGAACTACACCATAACTGAGCAGCAATGCCTTGTGGTCATTTACGCTTGTAAACAGTTTCAGGTGTACATTCACGGAATGCACTTCAAAGTGGTGGACCACTTCTTGTTGCGTTAGCTTCATAGTTTGAGATAACCAGAATGACGACTGGCCTGATGGGCACTTAATCTACAGGCTTATGATTATGAGTTTGTCCACTGAGAAGGGGCTTCTCACCAGAATGTGGATGGCTTATTGCAGTTACCAATGGTCCAGATGGTATACCAGCAGGCGGATGAGTTATTCCAGAGAATGGTCAATGGAGAAATTTGGAATGAGCCCTGAGAAATCCAAGGTGCGCTTCAAAAAGCAATGGAAAACACATAGACCATGGATTGACAAGTGTTTAAGATGATTAATGGGAAGCGGTCACTATTCCTAAAGCTATCAGAAAGAGCAGCTATCGTTCAAGCCGCTCATAAGGTTGTCAGGCATGGAGGCCTGAGAAAACCAACTGATCGTATTTTCCAGTATTACTACTGGGATTCAATCAACTATGATTTCACAGACTATCTAGCTTGTTGTGTGGAGTGCCAGTTGCACAAACCACATAAGAATACAATTGGATACTGACTGGCCCACCATGGATTTTCTTGGCATATGGTGTCCATCAATGTGATGGAACTGCTGACAATAAGCACAGGGGGAGTCAAGTACATAATAGTTGCTATTGACCATCTGATGATATGGGTTGAGATGAAGGCCCTGGCAAAAGTGGATGCTACCAGCACCGAGAAGTTCATCCTGGATCAAGTAGTATACTGACATGGATGCTCACAGGTCCTGCTTAGCGATATTGGGACAAACTTCACATCTCATGTGATCCCACGGTTGAATGAGATTATGGAGATATGAGGAGTAGTGTCTGTACCCTACTGGATGAAGATGAACAGACTGGTAGAACAAGTGAATGGAACGCTGGCCATGACTCTGAGGAAGCTGGTCGCAGGAAGAACTTCCACATGGTGAATGTACCTGAGTTTGGTGACATTTGCCCACAATATCAGTCATCATACAGCAATGGGAAAAATGCCAATAAAATTGCTATACAGGAGGAAGGCCGCATTGCCACTGATTTTATATTTGGTGGTGGAACCAACTTTGGGGATGAGTGCCAAACAGTACCTGAACTGATTGATGAATATCCTACTCAAGATGCAATTGCAAGCATTCAATACTACGTTAAAAAAGTAAATAAGCGAAATCAATGGACAATAAGAACTGACTAGCCCTATCAGAAGATTGAATAGGTGAAAAAGTTGCCTATTGTGATATGCCTGGTTTCAGGAGAAGAAACAAGCTGGATGCATTGTAGTTGGGTCCATTTGATTTTGTCGCTAAGATGGCAATGGACGCCTACTCCATCAAGAACCTCTTGGATGTAAGAGTAGTAAATCAGGTCCATGCTAAATATTTGAAGAAATGGATCAATGAAAAAACAAAAAAGAGTTCCCAAAGGACCAATGAACCATTAAGTTGGTTATGTCCTGATGATTAGGTCAAGTCCAAAAAAGGACCTCTAAACCATAGAAAACTGGTAGGTCTAAGATTACCTAGGATCCGGTTTGGGGGAAAAAATAAAAAAGATGGACTGCTGAACCAAAACAAGGTCAAGTCCCATGTAAAAAAAAAAGAAAAATTTGATAAAGATATTTAAAAAAAATATAAAAAACCGCATAGAAACAAATATATTTTATAATTTTTATTTTTAATGATTATCCTCAATTCAAGGATGATTCTGCCTATGTCACCTCTTGGGGGAGGGAGGATGGATCGCAGTAGTAATGAATAACCCATGAAAATCTATGTGAGAGCAGATGCTAGTGGGGGCTAAACCTACACGAAACTAAGTTCATTGAGTGGACGCAGATCCCTGCAAGAAAGTGACTAGAGGAAGGGAAATTGAGATGTTGGAAGAAGCTAAACGCAAACCCCCAGAGTGGGGAGGGAAGCAACATTACAGAAAGAGGCAGTCAGCAAATAACCCCAAGTAATCCCAATATGGTACCAGAGCCAGAAGATTAGTCTTGAGCGCTTGCTGACGGGCTTCATCAAGAACACTGGACATATGGGCTGGCAGTGGACAAGGGATGTTAGATTGGGGTTGTCAAATTATGCCCCCTATTAAAGCCATCAGCAGAAGATACTGGTGGGAAGCGCTGGAAATGAGATAGTTGTGCAAGGAGAGAATGGCATCCTGCAAGCAATGACTATAAGCTTCTAGGAAGATGAAGCAGAAGGAGAGATGGAACCCAGGAGAGGCTGGAAGCTTAATGGCCCAACTTCAATGAACTTGCCCAGAAAAATGAAGAGCATAAGAGGCGATATTCCAATCTAGGTTGTTCTCAAGATCAGAGGGATTCAGCACTAGGGATAAAGCCTCAATGACTTGGGCCCTCAATTATGCGTAGGGGGGTTTGAAATGAATGCTGTTGCTGATGGTGAGCTCAGTGGCCAAGGCAAATTGTTGAGTAGCTATTGATACTATGACTCAGAATTTGACATATGAGCTGGACAAGAGGGGGAATGTCAGATTGATATGATAGTTGATATTATACACTATACAGTCAATTAAGCTCCTATTTTGGAGAAATTAATTTCAAAATTAATGGGATAAGCTCTCCAGAGAAGAATTAAAAATGATATGAGGCAAGAGGTTATGAAAAGAAGATAGCAGGGCAAACATAAATAAGCATTCTTAATTGGGCTGCAAAACAAACATTGACGGCAATAGTCTCCTGTCAATCAAAGGAGAAAATCAGGAAATCAAGGACGCCACACCAAGAATACTGAATATGACAGCAAGTCATATGCCCTGACAGGGGGAAAACTGGATCCCGGATTAATATCATCATGAGTAAATTGATCAGCCCACCACAACAGTAGATCATGGGGACTGCGCTCTGAGTAGGTGGTAGTGAGGAGGAAGAGAAAGAGAGCCGCATGCCAAAGGTCATCCCAAGCAGCATTGAGTATTGGTGAATTTACTCCGCTTGAGCAAACTGAAGTGTTTGACTGAGTTTCTGAAGCGATGTTCTCCTGCCCCAGTCCTTTTCTTGCTGTAAATCTAGGCAAGAGGGTATATGTGTTGGGATTTTTACCCATATTCCCAGCCTGCTAGATTACCAGGAATTGCTAGGGGATAATTTTTTAATGCAAGGTGAATTGGAAATTGGTTGACCTTGATTTCAGGGTAACTATGTTTGGGAAATTTTAGGATAGTTGCCTGGTTGATCCATCAGGGATCAATCCGGACAAATGCTATAGATCTTGTGCGGCAGTATTGCTGACGAAATAAGGGCATCTTATAATGATTAACTATCAGGTGTACCGATTGGGATTGGTTGGGTTTCATCACCAACTGATTGGGAATGTAAGTAGTAAGTTGCAAGGCGAGTGATTCCACCTGCAACTAGCAAATCAATCAGTTGGTTCATGACCTGCCTTAATGGGTAACAAGTCCCATTATCTAAGCAGGTCACTTGCCAAATATGGTTGGTTCGCTTGGATTAAGAGGAAAACGTTAGGGACACATTTTCTGACTCTTTCTGTTTTGGGTCTCTTAAGGATGTCCAATGACAGAATCCTAGCCAGGATGGGGAAGACCATCACTGCTGAGATAAGGATGGGTGATTTAATGCAATGTCTGCTGTTTCATCAAAGAGGTGCCAATCAAGGGTTAGACAGCCAAATCCCCACTATAAATTACCTAGAATTCACTTATAGTAAAAACAGTTTTACAATTTATAAAAGTTTATACAATATAGTAGATATACCAGTGTAGTAAAACTCAAGCAGCATCCATTTGTTCTATTCTTTCTCAGGGATATTATTGCTGTGTGCGATAATTGGGAGACTCTTTAAGAAAAAGAGCAAGGATCTGAGTGGAGATCCAGAGGAGAAGCGGAAACAATTTGGGGACTGCAGTTGACTGTGTGTCAAACTGAAGAAACCATCAACAGGAACCTAAGAGAAGATTGGGTTAGACAGTACAAGGGAAAGAATCCCTATTCTGAGACATCACAAGTATTTGAGCGGAAATACTGGCCAAGAGTTGGGCTGGAAATTAGGACTTCCAATCAACTATAGATAATAGTTATCATACTATTATCAACCAATTATATTAAACGATTATACAACGCGGACAAATTGCACAAAAACAAAACTTGTTCAAGTAATAAGTTTATGGTGGTTATTGGCTGATAATAATCAAGACCTATAAATTTCTACATTTATGGAACGGCGGGCCTGCATACCACTACTTCTCAGGGAGCATATAGCGCCTTGCCTCTACAACTTGTTCACTCCTTGTCACCACACTGGCAATAGTCTGCCTAAATAGAGTTATGAGATAATGATTGGAAGTGACTTCAAGCTACAGTATGAGGTACAGTGTGCTTTCCAAGATAATACTCTCAAACTTTTAGGGCAACTTTGCTGCTGCTTTACAACTGAAAAGGGGACTCACCCCCAAATAAAAATGAATATCTTAGTCTGTTTTTTTCAGATGGGATCATCCTAGTGAAGTATCAAAAGATTGGTAAACATTATAGTCCACCTCCAGTTTAAATAGAATGTTAAGGGATTCCTTAAGGGCACAAAAGCCTATGTTGTGCTTCTCAAAGTGCAATGTATTATAATAATTACCCTTACTATGGACATTCCTGAATACCTGTATGCTAGAATTCACGCATTGTGGCAGAAAGATAGGACTGAAACCCATGTTGCATTTGGAATTTTAATTCCTGATCATGGCGAACTTCAGGTTCTAGTTACCAAACTATTGGATATGCCAATATGGATAAGAAAAAACCTATTCTCATTCTATTCCTACTACTAAACTTTCATCCTTTTATGCCTATAATCAGTTATGCAAAATAGGATTTCCCAATGACCTGAAATTCCAGGCATTATTTTCTGTGTTCAATTGTGTAAAGTGATCAGATTCTCAGAGGAAGAGAAGAACAATGTGCTTATGCTATTTGAATGATATTCTGGGGTTTGAACAAGATGATTATGACCTTAGTTGCACCAAAGGTATATTTCATAAGGTTGATATTGGAGATTAACTGTTGATTTGTAGGCAACCAACCCAAAGTTTGTGGGAGAGTGAGGCCATAGTTGCTGATGAAGTTGCCAAGCTGCTCATTAATGGGTTAGTAGTTACATCTTCAATCCCTTTTACAAGTCTAATCCTAACTGTAAAAAAGAAAGATGGGTTCAACCTGGTTGTCATATTCTAAGTCATTGAATAAAATAACAAAAAAGGACCCATACCCACTTATGCAGTTTAATGATGCTCTGATTAATTAGAGGGGCTTAATTCTCTTTGGCAATAAATCTCATATCTGGGTACTGGCAATTTGAAGTACCAAAAAGGATCAAAAAAAATATACAATTATTACCAGCTATGGACAATATCAGCTGATGAAGATGACACAAGGTCTTTGTAATGTGCTGGCAATGTTCCAACAAAAAATGGATACTGTGTTAGGCGATCTGAAGTTGTCATGCGTTCTCATCTACTTAGACATTATCAATGTTTTCAGTTGCACTTTTACAGATCACCTTGAGCACCCTAAAGAGTCCAAAAACTGTTGGGGTCAAATCTCAAGTTGTAAACTCAGAAATTGCACTTCTTTAAAAAGAAGATTGAATACTTAGGTTTTGCTGTCAATGATAATGAACTACGCCCTCAAAACCCCAAGGTGAACAATTTGGGCCATGTCCCAACTGAATAATGTTCACAATGTGCAGGTATTTTTGAGAATTGTCAACTATTATTACTGGTTCATTAAGAACTTTGCTCCTATTGCTAATCTACTTCTATAGTTGTTAAAGGATCCTAAGAAAGGCTTTGTATGGAATAAGAATTACCAGGACTCCTTTGATGCTCTTATGATACCTGATAATGTAACCAATATTGCAGATAAATTGTGATTGGCCGATTATTATTCAAACTGATGCATTCTTGATGGCAGTCAGTGCCATGTAGAATCAGGTGAAAATTTTGCAATAAACCCTATAGCATATGAAAGCCATACTCTGAGTAAACAAGAGCGAAATTATACTGTGACTGAGCAGTAATGCCTTGTGGTAATATATGAATGTAAGCAGTTCAGATTATATATCCATAAAGTCCATTTTACTGTGGTGACAAAACATTCCTCTTTGAGATTGAAGCATAATTTCAAGGAGCCTGAAGGATTGTTGGCTAGATGGGCTCTAAAGTTGCAAGCATATGATTATGAGATTGTGCACCAAATGGGGACCAGTCATCAAAACGCCAATGAATATTTGTGGTTACCCACCGTTCTGGTGTTGCAGAGTGAAGTGGATGCATTGTATGATAAGATGCTTAATGGGGATATAATGGACCAGACACCAGATATCTAGCAAGCATTAAAAAAAGTGATGTAAAATATGAAATCATTAAGGTACAATTGTTTAGAATTGTTGTGGGAAGACCCTACTGTTTTCACTGCCACCTGAGCGCACTGCAATTATCAATGCTGCTAGTAATGTAACCAGTCATGCTTGCGGAAAACTCTGGAGCATGTTCAATGGGATTAGTACTGTGAACTTAATTTGATGTCACGGAAAATCTTTGTTGCTGTGCAATGTGTCAGGCACACAATCCCTTTATTAAAGCCACTACTTTTAAGCTAATGGAGACTGAATTTTCGTGGTATACTTTATCCATTGATGTAGTATGGACTTTGACGCTGATTATGAAGAAAATATGATTTTCATTATAGCAATTGATCACCTGACTCAGTAGGTAGAGATTTTTTCTACATCCAAAGTAGATGCCAGCAGTACTGCTAAGTTTATAATGGAGCGGTTAATTTAACAGCATGGTTGCCCTCAAGTTATTTTAACTGATGACGGCAGCAACTTTACCATGCATATCATTCTAAATTTAAATGACTTAATGGGAATATGAGGAGTACTGAAGACTACTTACCATCCAGAAACCAATGGGATGATTAAAAGGGTGAATGGTACTCTGGCTGCTAACTTGAAGAAGCTTGTCGCTGAAAACCTTTCATATGGGTAATTTATTTGTTAGTGATAGCTTTTTTGAGACTTTGCTATCATTCATCATTGAAAGAAAACCTTTTAAATTGATTTATGGGCGTCAGGATTTTTTGCCCTAATTTTAAATTCTGCACTTGAGCTGAGTCCAGCTATGACGCCTCTACAGTATTTTTAAAGCTTGACAAAAGATTTTAAAGGTTTACAGTCCTCCACTATGCCAATACTCTCAAGTGGAAGATAAGGCTAAGGAGTATGAAAAAAATAGCTAGATTTTATGACTTTTAAAATTGGTGATAGGGTTACTATTGTGACACCCATGGCTTTGGACAATGAAACAACTTATAAAATCTCTGGGTTGGACCCTTTGAGGTCATTGAAAAGTTGGCATTAGATGCTTACGCAATTAAAGACTTCTCCAATGGTCTTAGTTTGTTTAAGGTACATTATAATTTTTTAAATCATGCAATTAACTATCAATATGGTTAAAAGTATCTTTATTTTCTTACATATATATTTAATCTTACTAATATCAGGATGTTTGTTAATTTTAGGTGGCTTAAAGCCATCAAGATCTTCTTAACTGGTTGCCACCCAATTTTTTACAGCACTGCTGTCATTTTCTCTTCAAAAATGCTGCCAGTATTTTCCACTTTGTTTTTTTGGCAATGTAACTGCCATTGGGTTTCTGCTGCCTCTAGGATGCAGGGGTGCATAGAGGTCTGCATCAATAGACAAGTTTGAAGAAGATGATCTAGTAAAGTGGGGGAATGTGTTGGTTTTTACACATATTATGCTTTTCCCAATATGTTCTAATGTTAGTAATTAATTAGGAGATGATTTTAATATGAAATATTAGTGTCAATAACTTTTAGGCTTCTGAGGAGGAAGCTCCAACTTAGTATGTAATCATTCACAGTTACGTCAATGACTTTTATACTCCTGATGAGGGAGCTCCAAAATTAACAACTATGGTTAGTTCAATGATTAAAGTTCCATGAGTTATCAGGGATGATCCCCAGGTAGTTTTAGTTTACCATACTAATGGGCACAATTTCCATCACTTGTTTGTTGAGCCAATGAAAGTTCTGACCAATATTATTTCAATTGCTGCAGGTCAATAGATAGTAGTATAAATATTCTATGGTGATCAATGTTAATAATTATAATAGGTGGGCATTGAGCGCCATGAGTAACCTATACATATTATAATTAAATCCCCAATAAAGCTATCTTGTTCCTAATCTTACTAGATTTGACTAGTAATTGGTCTAGTTTATTGTAAATGGAAGTACCTAAATATTTTAATAGTTAAAGGTCAAGTTTTGGCTGAACCATTACCAACTCAGATTCATGCTTCCTGTCATCATACAGAAAGCTTTAGTAGTTGATGCAATGGTAAAGATCCTAACTGACTGCCATATGCTCCTTAACTTTAAGGTAACCAACAAGTGTATGTAAAAATGATTTCACAAGGTCAGCCATGAAATTTAAAAAAATTGAGATGATTCAGTTTTTGAAATAGTATATGAATAATTTTTTGATGAATTATTAAGGCTGGCAATTCAAAATTGGAGATCAGATTTCATAAGCATGCCTAAGTTTGAAATTTTTCAATTTTGAAATGCATTAATACTACTTTAAGCTCATTTTTTCAAAAAAAAGAATTTCTTAAATTGTTATATTTTTTCTATGGAGTGCTTAGCATTCCCCTGCATGTATAATACAGAAAAGAAATGTTATATTCTCTGTCTTTATTTCAAAATTCTCTATAGAATTAAAGATTTTAAATTTACTCTTTTATTTTATTCTTATTATATAACAAATTTCAAAATTTATGAGGATGTTGAGTTGGCTCAGGCTCTAGCTTCTCTTTGTTCCTTTTTTCAACATGACAGATAACACTTTAGTAACAATTATTTGGCCACTATCTTACATATATTAATAACTGATCATGTCCTTAATACACAGAGCAGGAAATTTCTCTTAAATAGTTTCAGCTATATGGACTGCAACATGGCTTCTTTTTTCAATTTATTTGCTGAATACTGAAGAGATACTGAACTTCACAATAAACAAAGCTTATACAATTTTATTTCACTAGCTTTAAGGTGCAACTACAGAACTAGAAGTAAATTGATCCTAATATGGTTGTTGCTTTTCCGTTGGTAGCTGCCCACTGGAGCTTGCTCTTAGAAAACCTAGTAATACCTTTATCTATAGTATGTTTAGTACGTCATTTATTCTTGAAATGGGCTAATGTTTTTATCAAGACCTGTCTATGTGGTGGACTGATAAAGGGTGATTTTAAACTTAAGTTGATATAGGTGGTAAAAAGTGCTTTGTTTAAAAAACAGTATCACTATTTATATTGCTGTGATATACAAAGATTATTATAAATAAAGGGAAATGATGATATTAATGGTATAATCTGGATATAACTTAGATTTTATGGATTTAAAAGATGTATTGTTTTCTAGCGTTTTTTAGTCTGTCTGATGATTAGGAAAGGGATTCATCAGACAACTCTTTATTGTACTTCATATAGCAGTAGTCATCGCCTGAGTACAGTAATATTTATACAACATCAGGAAGCTGATTTAAATTGTATATTAATAAAATAGCAATGCATTTGCGATTATGAGAGGTAAATTTTAATCATAATTTATCCATTTAATAATGGTTAATTGTTTATTAAAAATGTTGGTCACTGGGATACCTGCCAGTGTTTAATTTAATTGTGAGTCATCTATGCTTCATTTAATGAGGCGTTTCTGCATATAAATTGTATATATGATTTGTTAATTTGAATTAACTCATCTGTTGGTGAAGCATTGAAAAGATGATTATCCTAGCTTTGTTTAGTTGAGAATTTGGCGTTATAAATTTTTTGATGCTGTTTAAATTAATATCAATATTAAAATTGGGCCATAAGCCCATTATAGTTTCAATTGATAAATAAATATAAATATATATAGGCTACTATTATCTAATTAATGCCTGCATCAAAAGCCCTAAATTTAAGGCTTCTCACTATAAGGGCAAATCCTAACACAGCCCCTTCCAAGCCTTGACTGGGGTGGTAATGATTTCGCCAGGGTTGTCCATCCACTTTAGGGCCCCAAACTACCAGAGTTGAGCTGGAGGTGATAACCAAGTTAATTGGGTTAGGTGTCATCCTGGTTAGTAAAAGTTGGTTTCCAGTCTCATTTTCTGTAGGCAGTCAGTGGTAGGACATATATCTCATATATTCATTTGCCTTAAAGACTTGATTTTGAAGAGGTGGGGATCTTAAGGTATGGTTAGTTCACCCTGCTTAGAGTTGGCAACCTTAGTTTTGGCGTTGGGATGGAAGAGCTGAGTGTGATGATAAATTTTAGTCAGTTTAGGCTTAGTTTCAAAATTGGTTCAGCTTTGCATTTCTTGAAAGAGTACACATTAGTGCCAAGATATTCAATAGTACCCGCTTGAGAGTTAGGTAGACAAGGGACAGAGGAGTTTAAGTAGCGCTTGGACATTTCTGGCAAACAGGAGCAATGACAAAGTAGAGGTGAGTGAATGTGAAACTGACAAAAAGCTACATAAAGCAGCTGTATAGATATCTTCAACCAACACTGCGATTAAACCCAAAAGTGGCTCCAGAGATAGAATAAGAATTATGTTGCAGGGAGAAATCTTGACATTTTCCTTGGAAACTTTAAGGATGAGTTTTTGGACAAGGGAAGATGTGGCAACATGAGGCCAAGGCACAACAAGATTTAGATTGGGTGCGTTAGCTTTTAAAATGGCAGCAGCTGGTTGTTGTTAAACATTTAGAGTTAATAAAATTATAAAGTCCATCTAAATTCTCGAGTTTAAAGCTGATTTGGGCAGTGGATATTCACTGGGTAGGCTTTGATAACTTGCTTCCAATTCAGCTTAAAATTTTGAACAACACTGAGGTTTCTGAAATGTTCTGATAGAAAGTAAGAGTCAAGATAGCAAAGTGAAATTATTTATGATTTTTTAGACAGTTGATACAAATGCAAGAATTTTTGATTTTGGCCTCACGTGAATTTAAAACTTTGGCTAATTAGTTCACAACTGATTCTGTCTCCAGGATAAATCATTATACAGAAAACTGAGGAGGTGATAAATAAGGCATATTAATAGCAATCAGAAGGTAGTTTGGTTGATAGGGTTGACTAATGCATCAAGGGTAACAGATTTAAAACAGCTTCACATAAATTTAAAAAGGCAGTCAGAAAGCAATTTTAATATCCTTTAAGTTATATTGAGTTTCATCAGGGAATTTTAATTATCTGACGTCAGTAGGAGATCCTAAAGTTTAATTAGAAAATATTTATTAATGATAAAATAAAAGGTTTAAAATAATAAAATGGTAGGAGAGGGTGATTTGGTCTCAAGGGCACTTGGCTCAGCTAATATGAGTGATTTGTTGAGATTTTTAGTCAACTCAGCCAAGTAAAATAAATTTGATGCCAAAGCACATTGTTTGGCTAGCCCGTTTAGCAGCTGTAAGCCTCAGAATCTGGAAATGAAGTACTAAGGCAGTCATTTGGTTTGGATGCTCCACTTGTCTCATCCACAGAAATAAAACTTGAGTTTCTATTGTTGGGATTCAGTGTCTCCAGATTTAATTATTGGAGCAATGAGGAGCTTAAGCGCGGTGAAACAGCAAAGGTGCTGAGGAATTTGGGTTGGCAATTCCAATTTTTTCATAGAAATAATGAGGAGCATCAGTGCAGAGGAATGAAAAGGGCGCTGAGGCATTTGGGATGGCTGTTTTGTCAGTGAACTTTGGGAAGTAGTGGTGCAGAAAACAAAGTGGTCACTGAGGCATTCTGGTTGGCTGTTTTGTCAATGAAACAGCAAGGGACGTCAGCACAGGAAAATGGAGAAGGTGACGAGGCATTCAGGTTGGCTGTTTCATCATCAAAACAGCGAGGGGTGTCAGTGCAGGTAAATAAGAGGGCTTCAAGGCATTTTGGTTTGCTTTAATGAGTTTGTCTTCCATTAAAATATTATTTATTTTGCTTGATTCTTTTTCTTAAGTCTCTTTCCTCCAGGGAGAGCTTATTGTCCAGATACTTAGTTTGGAGCAAAGATTCATTGTCCTGTGGTACTTCAGTATAATTATAAGTGCAAGCTTCTTGGCGCAGTCTCCTTTAGTGGAATAGTATTGTTGAAAGCGTTCAAAGTTCATTTTAAAATAGGTAATAGTTTTCACCATTCCATCTACACAACCTCAAAGCGTGTTTGATAATTTTGCATCACTGGTGGACTTAGGCTCTTCATTATAGAACCGTGTTAGAGCTTCCTCAGGATATCTGCTCATAAGATTTGGTTGCTGCTGAGCAAAATGGATAGGCATTTCTGTTCCTTTGGGCAGCTTCTTCCATTCTCATAATATTCCATATAGTTTTTTAATAAACTCAAGAAGTTCTTAGGTCATTTTTACTATGTTTTTGTAGTACCTGATTGCAAATAAATGAGAGTTGATAGGTAGCATACATCTCATCCCGCGTAGAGTGGAGTAGAGGGGATTGTATTTTGGTGCATTTCATTAAGAAGGACTTGACTGATTCTATATTCTAAGGTGAGCACCAGTTGTCAGGTTTCTATTTGGTATCTGCTCACTGGTGCTTGTTCTTAGAAAACTTGGTGATAATATTATCTGTGGTATGCTTAGTATGTCACACATATTTTTGAAATGGGGCCAAAGTTTTACCAAGACCTGCCTGTGTGGTGCATTGATAAAGGGTGACTTTAACTTAAATAGATACAAGTGGTATAAATACTTTTTTAAAAAATAGTCTCACTATTTATAGTGCAGTTATAAAACAAAGATCACAATAAAACAAAGGAAAATGATAATAATAATGGCTTAATCTGTATATAGCTTAAAT
Source organism: Massospora cicadina (assembly GCA_022478985.1). NCBI lineage: Eukaryota > Fungi > Entomophthoromycota > Entomophthoromycetes > Entomophthorales > Entomophthoraceae > Massospora > Massospora cicadina. The sequence continues at coordinate 190,092 of JAKSZP010017154.1, forward strand.
ATTTAGTAAAATAACAGAAAGGATCGTTTTCCAGCGTTTCCTTAGCCTGTCTGATGATTAAAAAGGAGTTTTATCAGACAATTCTTCCTTGTACTTTATGGAAAAGTAGTGAATCGCCTGATTACAATAATATTTATATAGCATCATGAAGCTGATTTAAATTTAAATTTGGTAAGTAATGCATTAGAGATTCTGAGAGGTAAATTGTGATCAGGATTTTTCCATTTGATATTGATTAATTAATGAATAAAAATATATATGTTGCTTTTGGTATATTGGCCAGTGGATCTAAAAAGTGAGTCATCCTGGATTCATTTAATGAGGCATTTCAGCATTATAAATTGTACAATTAATTTGTTGAGCTGATTTAATCCTATCAAATGGTGGAACACTGAATGTATGATTATCTCAACTTTATTATATTTGTAAATTCAGCGTTATAAATAGTTTGATGCTATTTGACTTAATTAATATCAATTTTGGGCCATAAGCCCATTAGATAAATTGATAAACAATTATATATAAATTTTGGATAATATTGCCTAAATAAATATTTGCATTGAAAGCCCAAAGGTCAAGGCTTCACACCTACAAATACAAATATGACACTGTATAGTCACGCTACCGCAGTCTTGTTGGTGTGTTTTCTTTAGCTTTCTTTATATATGAGATCTTCTGCATGTTTATAAGTCAACAGAAAGTAAGAAATTTATCTTCAATAGCTGGATAAGAGATTAGTAAATCCTCATTGGTTAGTTAAGAAGCCTTAAAACAACTAATATGATTTAATAGGTAATTATGATAGAACTTCATGATCATATCACAGTAGCAGATAATGTTTCAATTTCGATTATAAACCAAATTAAACATTCTATCAGCACTTCCAGACCATCTGGCTTCCTGGTTGTCTCAGCTTATTGATATGTAGACATTACTCCCTACCTTTTTGAAGAAGTATAAGTCTGGTGGATAAGGCCGCTACTCCTGATGAGACACAGGATGCAGTACAGGCTGCATTATTGGCTTTGAGACAACGTCCCCATCTTTTCTAATCATATGCACACTTGTTCACTCCATTGGGTAAGACAGCCAGAGTACCAAAGTCACAAATCCCAAATCTATCTGTCAACATCTTACTCAAGATTTACCCTTATCACTAGTAGAGTCTCCTTATACAAATAGTTTTGCAAAGGAGCACAAACTAGCCCTATAAGTGGAGAGACAGCAAGTATTGATCAATTCCTATAAGGAGAATGAACATTTAGTCAACTCAATGAAGGAGTCAGGGTAGTTTCTTAGAGCAATTTCAGAACCATTTAAGTCTAATATGGATAAGGGATATCCCTTATCTGACCAGGAAACTGATCCTAAAGTCCAGCTGAATCAAGATCATGCACCAAGAATTTAAAAGAATGCTTTATACAGTCTTCATGATAAGAATTTTGAGCTCAAAAATTAAACCATCATACTTCTGTTTACCCCTATAACTTGATTTCCTTTTCACTGAAACAAGAGTTTTCAACTCAGTTGATCAATATGTTGGCATTGGTTGACACAAGAGCAGATGAAGATTATATTGACTTTGAGCTAGCAGAACTCTTAGGTCTAAAAGTCCACCAGAAGGGTACAGTAACGTTGGCAGATACCATCAGGTTTCCAAAAAAAATTTTAGAAAAAAAATTTCCGCTAACCCTAGATCAGAAGAACAACTCATTTGGAGATGAATTTAGTGTTAAGAAACCTACCTTACCACATGATCTTGGGTTTAAGATGGTGGTATCGTTTTGTTCCATCTTTTGACCTAAGTTCCTTAAAGTAATTCTCAATCTGGCAAATGACGAGCTGGTTACCTTGTAGTTTGAGGTAGATAAGTCAATAATTTTGAGTATGGGAGTGGCATTAGAAAACAACCCACATAAACATCTTCTTAAAGAATACTGAGAATATGCACATATTTTTGAGACAGAAGGGACCTCTTCATCACCAGCTACAAGCCACCTAGCATTTTTGTTCAAGTTTAAGGAAGGAGCTGTATTACCACAAGGTAGCCCAGTATACCTACTGAACCTAAAATCCAAAGATGCTTTTAAGACTTATGTAAAAGAAATGACACAGCAGAAGTTGATTGCCCCAAACAAGTATTCATTTGTTTTTCAGTCTTATTGGTTCTAAATTTAAATGGAAAGTTATGCTCTTGCATTGACTATAGAAGACTTATTGAGATAACTGAACCTGATCCATATCCAATTTCCTTAATGGAGTATACGCCCATGATCATAGATTTCAAAGTTTTCACAAATATTGATCTGAAGGACACTTTTAATCAGATCCCAGTAAATCCTGAGCACCTGAAATACAGTCCCATCAAACTTAATTTAGGAGTCTATAATTATCAAGTAATATCATTTGGCTTACACAATGCCTCTGCAGTATTCCAGATAATAATTGATCAGTCACTTGAAAACTTGGTAAGGTAGTGTTGTATAGCCTTTATGGACAACATCTTGATATTCTCCAAAGTATTAGAGTAACATTACAATGATGTATGCTCAGATTTAAAATAAATTTTAAGTGAACCTAAGACTGAAATCATCAAAGTGTGAATTTAAATAGGAGTTAGTGCCCTTCCTAGGTAATGTGATCTTCAAGGATAGACTAGCAATTTGGCTAGATAAAATTCGTGCAGTTAAGAAGAGGAAGGCTCATGTTGATTAAACAGGGGTATGCAGTTTTCTTGAAGTGATAAAATTTCTTTGTCACTTTTTTTTAAATTTTGTCAGAGAGATTGGCTCCTTTAACACGTCTTAAAGGTAATGTTCCTTTTACTTGGGGGGAGGCTGAAGAGCTGGCCTTCCAGAAAATCAAACATCGTCTTATGTCAGCACCAGTGCTGACAGATCCCAACCCAAATTGTCCTTTTATTGTTGAAACAGATGCATCCTACTTTGCATTGGGTGTAATTTTCCTTCAAAGGGGGTAAGATAATTTAAAACATCATATCTGTTTTCAGTCATAAGATGATCCCTGCAGATACACATTACCCTATCCATGATAAGTAAATTCTGGCAATAATTTTTGCTCTCAAGGAGTGGCAGAATCACCTACTTTATGTACGTCAAAACTTTATCATTTGCACTGATTACAAAGCTTTTTATTTCTATAAGAAACCACATAAGATTGATAAAAGCCAGGAAAGATGACATCAAGAGCTTTTACAATATGTGTTCAAGATTGAGTATAAGTCTGGGAAAGGGAACATTTTACCAGATATAATGAATAGGGATCCAAATTTATCTTTTTCAAAAAAGGTGCTTTATCATTACAACACAGCGAATATGCTCACTTCTATTCTATCTGCGCTGATTGGTGAAGATTTCATATTTTTCAAGAGGAAAGTACATAGAGCACAGAAAACATCAGAATTTGGAAGGAAACTTCCCCTTGAACTAAAGGTTGGTACTTAGTTAGATGATCACCAAGATTTTTCTCTACAAGATGGAGTTATCTACCACAAGATTAGGCCATGATACCCTTCTAAAAAATTTAAAACTTAAAGTAGTTAAGGCTTGCCAGGACCATCCTTTAGCAGGTTATCCTGGGGTTGAAAAGACGCTTGAACTTATAGCCCTTTACTATCCTTGGCCAGGTTTAATTACAATTGTTCATAAGAATATATCATCATGCCTGACTTGTTAAAGATTTAAGCCTTCACACCAACAACTCAATGAGAAACTGAAGCCTTTACTGATCCTCTTCAGGCCATGGTCATCACTTAGTGTATATTTCTTTGTTGGCTTACCTAAAACAAAAGGCTTTAATTCAATTATGGTTTTAGTAGATCAGCTTGCTAAATATGTTGAGTTTCCCCTTGTAATGAGAAGATTAATGCAAGAGGTGGGCTAATTAGGGTAAGCTGGGTCCTCCACGTGGCACAACTGGGGAAAGCCTGTGGAAACATGGGTGAGTAGCTAACACCATAACCCAGAGAGGCACGTTGGTTGGGTCCTGTAGTGGCCTGAAAGAAGTGCGGGATGGTAGTAATGACTATGTTGACCTGTTCTTGCAGGTGTCTAACACTCCACGAGGGGATAATACAGGCAAGAAGGGGGTACAAGTCAGGCAGGGCGCCTGTCAAATGGCCTCCCATGAGCTGGGGTTGCGCAGGTGCGGACCCCAGGACAAGGGAGGGACAATCCTGGTTGGCTGCACTTTGGTGCACCTGCCTACAATAAATGCCGCAGTTTGCTGAGTTGGCATGAAGCTTAGCTAGCTTCCAGTTCAGTCATCATGATCCAGCTGGTAGCGAAATAGATCATGCAAGAAAATTAAGGCTGATATAAAAGGACTCCAAGGCTTCCTGGACAAAAAGGGGCCGGAGAGCTTAACTCCACTAAAAAAGAAGGTGACAAAGGGGAGAGCTTTGGCTACTCCCCCTCAGGGGCCTTAAACCTGGGGTCATTGGGTCTTGTCCCCCACAAGGGGGATGAGAGGCATATCGCCTGTCCTGGCTGGTGCAGACGAACTGCCTAGTACTTAAACAGGGCGGGCATATGTCAGTTTAGGGGGTAGCATGAGCTACTCCCAATTGCAGTCAGGCCCACATTTTAAGTGGTGCTTAGATTTGCGCAGCCCTAGTGTGGGAGGGGCAGTACCCCAGGCCTTCATCCCGCAATAGTTGCCCACACTAGGAGCCCCTTGGGGCTTTTAAAACTCAAAGACTAATGCAGAAGATTCAGAACATATTTATATGGAAGAAGTGTTGAGTGGACATGGTTCCCTGATAAAAATTGTCTCATAATGCAGACCTCAATTCATCTCTAAATTCTAGCAACATTTATTTGCAATTTGGAAATTAAACCATGCTGTTCCTTTTCATGCTACTTACAATTTGATGGCAAATTGAGGGGGTCAATAAGGACTTAGAACAATACATTCACTGTTATAAATCAGCTTACTAAGATGACTGGGTAAGGTGGATCCATTTTTTGCTCAATTTTCTTTATAACGACCATTTCCACTCATCTATGGGTGGGGCTCCATTTTTTGAAAATCATGGCAAACATCCTAGGATATTTGAAGGTGAGGTTTAAAGAAATTCAACTTCAGACAGTTTGGTCCAGAGCATCCATAAGAGCATTAAATCTTTGAAGAACAACCTCATAAAAGCCATTAGTTATTGTAAGTTCACAGCTGAAAGAGACGTTCAAGTATCTATGCTTAAAAAAAGGGGATTTATTTTTACTAAATGCAAAGAACTACTCACTTCCAGTTAGATGCCAGAATCTGGACCCCTGTATGCTAGGGCCATTCAAGATTATTTGTCCTAATATTGAGGTGACATTTGAATTAGACCCCCCAGAATCACGTGCTCATCCTGTGTTTCACATTTACAGCTGAGGAAGTTTGAAGGTAAATCTCAAGAAAACCCAGATCCATTAAATCTAAAGAATTCAGAGAGTAGGGGGTGGAAGGTGAGTCAGTAAGGGCGTATGGCTACCAACCTTAAGGTTGCAGGTTCAATTACCGCCCTTTGCACATTGATTGGGGTGCCAGCCAAAGGAAACTATTGGAGGTTAGTAGGTATAATAACACAAAAACCTTACCCATGATGTAACCAGAAAAATTTGAGTCCTGATCCGGAGGTGGAAAAACTTTCTTTGATGGAGTTGACCCTGTTCAGGTTTCATGTCATTTCTTTCTTTTGGTAATGCCTGTCCCCTGATCAGCTTGCCTCAGTTAAATAAATAATAAATAAAGAATTAAGAGAGTGATTAAGTTGAGGTTTAAATGATATTAGACTCCAAGATTAAGAAAGGAGATGGTACTTCTTAGTTAAATGCTGGTTGCTCTGTTGAGAGATCAACTTGTAAATTAGAGGAAGATTGTACCCATTACCCTCAGAAGATTAGTGAGATTTTTGCATGCTCAAATCTCTTGTCTTAGGGGGAGATGTAATGGTCAAGGTCCTATCTGACCACCATATGTTCCTTACCTTTTAGGATACCAACAAGGGTATGGAGAAGGAGCTTCCAGGTTCAGCCATAAGATTTATTCATATTTATGATTTGGATTGGAAATACAATATGAATAATAATTTTGATTAATCATTTAAGGCCAGAAATTGGTTTATAGATTTCAGATCTCAAAAACATTCCAAAGGTCAAAATTTTCAAGTTCAAAAACAGCGTTAATACTACTTTAAGCTCAATTTTGAACAAACCATTTATTAAATTATTTAAGCCTTTAAAACCATAAGAGTGCCTAGCATTCTTTTGCATATATAATACAGGAAAATATAGGATTCTCCAACTATTTTTTCTTAATTCTGCATACTAAAAATTAAAAGTTTGAATTTATTTTTATTTTTTATCCTTAATATATGCCAGTACTCAACATGTATGAGGATTTGAGTTGGCACAGTCTCTAGATTCTCACTATTACTTGTCTACAGGACAGATAGCACTTTTGTAAACAATTATTTAGCCACTATCTTCCATGGATTCAAAACTGATCATGTCCTTAATACAAAGAGCAGAAAATTTCTCTCTTGTATAGTTTTAGCTATATGAACTGCAACATGGCTTCTTTTGCTAAATTAAAGGGTTGCATACTGGAGTAAACCTGTTTGTCACATTAAGGAATGAATAAAAACCTGTGAAGCGACCACTTCAACATAGGTTAATTTATGAGCTGCATAGATGATTGCAGTCCGCTATAAAGGCTTTGGAAACATTAGGGATTTTTTTAAAAAAAATGATTGTTAACCTATGAAAATCTTTGTGTTTTCCATTGTCTTGGTCAATGCAGGCTGAACCTCCAGTGGCTGATTTATTGATATTACCAGTAAAAATGTTTTCAAATAATTTGCTTGATTCATATTGTATAACAAGATTGCTTAGCAACTGCAATAAACCATCTGCATTTTGATGTACTGTAACTTCTCAGTGTACAAGCTCAAAATTATAAGCTTTTACTTTCAAGGCCCATCAGACCAATCTCTCTTCAGGATTAATTAAATTGCGCAACCCTATAAGCAAAGCAAGGTATTTTATCACCTTTTAATGTACCCTATGAATATAAACTCTAAACTGTTTACAGGAGTATATCACTGTGAGCCAATTATGCTCTGTCACGGTTTATTTTCTCTCCTATTTTCTCAAAGTTTGTCTTACATAAGCTACAGGGTGTTAATTTCCAAGTTCATCCACCTGACTTAATATGACACCAATTGCCATTAGATATGCATCTATTTGTGAAATGTAAAGCTTTGTAAAATTCAGTATTGTAATAATTCAGTCATTAAATACATCTCAGATTCATCAAAAGAATTTTGGGCTTCCTCCTTACATTTGAAGCCTTTCTGGGAACCTTTTGAAAGTTGAAAAAGGGCTCAGCAATGGACACAAAAAATTTATAAGCATCAGTGTCATATATCAGGATATCAAACATAGTGGGAGGAATATTGAACATTTGACTCCCATGACAGAATTGATGCCTAGACCCAAGAAGGTGGTTAAAGGAGTTACCTCAATTAATCACTTTGGAAAAATTGATTTTTGATATGACATGAATTAGACTTGAAAAATTATGTTGGGCCAAATTGAGCTTAAGATACCTGAGATGAATCCTGCCTAATTGCAATGAAGGATCATCAGAAGGTAAGGCGACCATTACTAAAAGTGGCACATATTGTAACGGTTGGAAACGTCCCAGTTTCTGATCACCATCTTACCTTAGGTTTGACATAATTCACGCTGAATTTCCAGTGTGAGCTGGACTCTCAAGGTAGTAAACCTCAGAATTAGGGAAATTTGAAGCAAGAAAAAGATGAAATAGGTAAGCAAGGTTGCAAACCCCAGAATTAACCTTATTTTATTTAATATCAAATAAAAAGTCACTGACAAACAGGATCCTAATAATCTGATGCCGCAAACACACCAAGGAAAAGACAGGATATTGATGGAGATCAAACCCCAAAAACCCAAGTTTTTGTTGATGTGACAAAAACTTGTTGTGCGTGGATCATTAGGTAAGATAAGGTAAGGGTGGCCCCGAGGCTACCAGAGAGAAAGAGAGAGATAAAATTCCAAACAAAGTTCAGAATTGCACAGGCTCAACCTTAAAGGTCGCCCTTCCAGGGCCTCGCCTGAACCTGACAAACACCAAAAATCTTTTTAAACAAATCGATTTGGATTTGGAAAATCCAAACCCAAATCAAAATCAAAATGCAACGAACAGCTTAATACCATACATTGCATCACCCCCCACTAAAGAAGGGCCCCTCTCCAAAGAGGGGCCTCACAATGGGAGGCTGCCACCAAGAGGGCTTCCTGGGGCAAGTTACCTCAAGCCCTGGGAAAATTAGCCTGGAGAAATTCTGGGCCCCTTGCAGGGAAAAAGATAAACGGCAAGAGTGATCAGGACTGGGCTTCCAGAATCAGCCCACCCACATGAGGAAGCATGCCCATTGCTTGGCTGTAGTGCGCCTCCCTCCCACGCCCCAGTTGGTGACAGTCTTCCTATCCCAACCAGGAAGGCACTCTCTCCAACTGAAGCGCGGAAGGGGCGCATGGTCCAGCGTGGCTAGATGGCCGCCCCCATACCAAATGGACTGTCCGTAGGTGAGGGAGCCCTGCTGGGCCAGGTCCCCTTAGTGCCAACTAAATCCCTAGTGGGGGAAAGGCCCCACCAGAATTTTGCACCAACAATTGCTTCAGGTCCAGGGTTGGCCATCAGTCACTGGCTCCCTCCAGTGCTGGTTACTTGACAACTGGGACCTGATGTGACCACTGAGTCCAGCTGAACTGGGGATCTGGTGGCGTGCTGGCAGCACATGCAGTTCAGAATATTGTAATGGTTGGAAACATCGCAGTTTCCAATCGCCATCTTACCTTAGGTTGATGCAATTCACACCAAATGTCCATTGTGAGCTGGACTATTGAGGTAGTAAACCTCAGAATTAGGGAAATTTAAAGTGAGAAAAAGATGAATTAGGTAAGCGAGGTTGCAAACCCTGGAATTAACCTTATTTTATTTAATATCAAATAAAAAGTCGCTGATGAACAGGATCCTGAAAATCTGATGCCGCGAACATACCAAGGAAAAGACAGGATATTTGAGGGAGATCAAACCCCAAAAGCCCAAGTTTTTGTTGGCATGACAAAAACTTGTTGTGCGCGGATCATCAGGTAAGATAAGGTAAGGGTAGCCCTGAGGCCACCAGAGAGAGAGAAAATTCCAAATTAAGTTCAGAATTGCGCAGGCTTGACCTTAAAGGTCGCCCTTCTGGGGCCTCACCCAAACCATTGGTTAGGCTCACAAGAGCCTAATCAATAAATCAGGTGAGGCACAACCCAGCGCCTGAACCCAACAAACACCAAAAATCTTTTTAAATGAATTGATTTGGATTTGGAAAATATAAACCTAAATTAAAATGCAACAAATGGCTTATTATCATTTGTTACACATATGGCAGTAAATTAAGACAAACTTGCAAAAGAATAAGAACCAATAATCTACTCAATGATCAACTTAAGTGATACCAAGTCTCATTTGACTTGGTGCATTCAACAATTATTTTTATTTTTTTAAAAATATACTACAAAGGTACTATACCCATACTGAATGCATCGCCTGACCAAAATCATGCCATCCACTTTCCCTTTCTATTGATTTTATTAATCTTTTTTCTTTTGAGGTTTTTATTGACAGTATAAAATATAAACCCCTCTTTTACACTATAATAAATTTATGTCAATAATTATATATCCCATTTTGGTATTTGACTTCAATAAGTCCAGATCTCTATACTTACCATAGGACAGATACTCTAGTTGAAACATAAGCGGTGACTTAGCACCCTGTAAAATAAAAATATACTATTCATGTGTCATAGATGGCTTCAAGTATTAACTGGCAGGCTTCTTGGGCATAGCACCATCAAACTCTAAACGGAAGCCCAACAGGCTGGTGTTCAATACAGGGGCTCATTCAATGCTTAATTATACCTGCACCTTTTTGATTGCACCATGGAAGATAATCTGAATGATAGTGTTACAATTGAGTGCATAATGGTAATGGTGAAGATAATGACTAAATGGGAAGTCTACCCATCTTCAAATTTGAAGAAAGTCAAGAAAATCCTATGGAGATTTCAGAATCTTATCATCTAAGATGGATTTCTAATGAAGGAGTTCAAGACTTACTTCAAGTGGTCAATAACCCAGGAGAAAGAGCCAGCTGCAAAAGGGCATCTTCCATGGAAAGAACTCCCAAGAACCTATATGAATTCAGTGCTCTCCACAAGAGCTATGGATCAAGTGCAAATCTATCTCTCTATATCATAAAATTTGTACACTCTGCACTCCATCATATTGTGCATTCACTAGTAGTACATAATGAGGAACTCTACCATCATATAAATACCCAAGGGGCCTTATGGATGGCCTATTAACAGTTATATAGATTATCATCACAGAGTATAGGGGACATTATCAGTTAATTGAAGTTAATTATCCCTATATCATTCAACTCCATAATCAAATGGGGACGGACAACTCTGGTTTTATTAAGTATGTGGAGGAAGCTATGAAGCTTCTCTGAAAGGACATCTCGGAGTTAAATGAAAATATAAAAAGATTACTTGACGCCTTTGCTAAAGAGCTCCAAAAAAAAGATAACAAAGCCCATGGTGAAATGGCAGCTCAAACTTCTACTAGTCGCCATCAGGAGGATAAACAGATCACCCTCCTCAAGGCCCATCTAGATCAAGCCCTACACTTAATTGATAAGTTTGAGGCCCATTGAACCTCTGAGACCTCATCATTAGCTCAAAACATTATTTCTTGAGTGGCCCATGTTATCAGGACTATAAAATTGTGAGACTCAGACGTCTAATTTTTCATTACTGAGCAACTCAATAAATTGAAGATCAATATGAGAGACAAATCCCCCAACTTTAGAAAACATTTCCTAGTCTACCATCACCTCAATGAGACTAGTAAATGCTGAAACACTCTCAAAGAAGAGCTGAAAGCCAAGACTGACAAGCTTCCTCAGAGCACTGAATGCAAGGAGATGAAAGAGGACTTGAATTAGTGCATTGGAGTACAAAAGGATGAGAACAAGCTTTTGCAAACTTACTGCTCATCCACTCTCCAACAAATTCACAATCTGGACATTCATGTTAAAAGCTTGTAGAATAATAAAAGTTGTTCTCAAAAGAAGAATTAATCTGCCAGATGTCATTCTAAGACTTACCCTGGAGGAAATGGAGCAATATCAATCCCCTACAGGATCAATTATGTTGACTCACATGTCAAGTTATACAGAGTAACACACATACTTAAATTTTATTAAATCTGAAGTTCCCAGGGTATACATAATGAAATTGGAGGCCACTACATTTAAGTCTACATTCAAGTACAATTTTATACCTGGAAAAGGGAGTAGCAGCTTTTTTTTCTACATCTATGAAGCCACAATGGACGGTGCAACTGATCATCAAAAGGGTAAGCATATTTTATCTTGTTTAAGCTGTATGGCTTAAGAGGTTATGGTACCTCATATGGGCGACCTGCATACCTGGAGAGAAGTGAAGGAAGCGCTTTTTAAAGAATTTGGTCTAAGCAAAGCCTGAGTATGAAGATACAGGCCTTTATGAGAATCACGCTGTGATGAAATAAAACACTTACTATATTTTCTAATCACTTCTATATAAAGGCACAAACACTGTTGACCTCAAAAAGGCTTACATTGGACGATGCCATAGCTGCTGTAGTTGCTGTACTACATAGTAACCCTGACCTAGCCATGCACTTCACATCTATCAAATAAAGTTTTAATTTTGCCTTAAACATTAAAGAATTCTTGCTCAAAGTTGTTGATATACATAAGCCAGAAACCTCCCAAAAGGCATGGCTTCTATTAAATGGCCTCCCCACAAGCTGGGGTTGTGTGGGTGCAGACCCTCGGATAAGGGAGGGGCAATCCTGGTTGGCTGCTCTTCTGTGCATCTTCCTACAATAAATGCTTCAATTTGCTGAGTTGACCTAAAACTTGGCTAGCTACCAGTTTGGTCATAATGAGCCAGCTGGTGTCAAAAGTAATCATGCAAGAAAATTGTAGTTGATCTAAAAAGACTACAAGGCTTTCTGTACAAATGGGGCTGAAGATCACAACTCCGCTAAAAAATTAGGTGCCAAAGGGGAGGGCTTTAGCTTCTTACCCCTCAGGGGCCTTAAACCTGGGGTCATTGAGTCTTGTCTCTTGTAAGGGGGATGATAGCATATTGCTTTTCCTGGTTGTTGCAGATGGTCTGCCCAGTACTTAAACAGGGAGGGCATATGTCAGTTTAGGGTAGTGTAAGCTACACCCAAATCATGGTTGGGCTTACATTTGGTGGTGCTTAGGTTTGCGCAGCCCTAAAGTGGTGAGTGCAGTACCCCAGACCTTCATCCCTCAAAGTTGCCTGCACTAGGAGCCCTTTGGGGCTTTTTAAAGCTCAATGAAACCTCTTAAAAAGCCTTCACTAAACTCAGAGTGTATACTGTGGAAGAAGTGAAGCCTAAGAAGGAGAAGAATCTATATATGCAACTACTGCAAAAAGAACAACCATACTGAGGATATGTGTTTTAAGAAGAACCCTGCCCTTGCTGAGCAGGTAAAAGGAAGGCGGTTTAGGGTCAGATACCTCTAAAGCTGACCAACCCAGAGTACTTGAAAGAAAAACATTGCCAGTTGCTCATCTTGCGTGCATAAGAATGAATCCAGTGATGACTCTGAAGGGGTTATGAGGACACAGGCTATTATATTTTAAATTAACCTGATGAGCTTGACATTCTGGACTGCTTGAATACCAAAAATACTGATGACGTCCAAGTTCCCAAAGGCACTTAACTCAGTCAGGTTATTTGGTGCCCTAGAATGATTGATAGGCCAGCAGTACTGAACAATACCTTGTCCTGGTTATCTGACCCATCTTGGGCTTTCACAGTCTACTGGAGATAAAGAAGAAGTATCCCAAGTCTTCCCTTAGTTCAATGCAACATTACGCTATAAAGAGGTTCAGTCCTCCATCCAAAGTTTAGAGGAACCATTAACAAAGTATAAGTGGTAATTCAGTTGGTCTGAGTTATAGCTATCTTGAATATGAGATCACCTATCAATGTTTCATCCTGACTCTTCAAGAAGATCTAGCTCGCCCCTGACCTCAAATACATTCAAAAGTACAGCACCGCAGGTCTGAACAACACCAAAGCAATAGGTACATACTCATCTCTGCCAATCCAGGTTGGCAAAAAAATTACCATCTCCTGCAGTTGCCCTGAACAATAGCCAGTATGATGCACTTATTGGGACTCAGTTTATTATTAAATATGAAGGAATTACCAATCTGAAAGAAGGATACTTATCACTCCTCAACTATGAAGTTCCCCTTGTACTGGATATTAAAGACTCCAGCTAGAAGGATTACTCTTGTCTGGTTGAGTACCCCATTTCTGCTTTAGTTTGCAATATTTTAACTCTGGAAGAAATACAAAAAGTCTACCTGACTCAGTAGATTCAGCAGAGGTCATACCATTTTATGCCACTGAGGAGGTAAAATTCAAACCAGGAGAACAAATAGTAGTTTTTACTAATATAACCTTGAGTATATTCCTGAACTGTTTGCTACATATTACAAGTGTTAATGAATTAAGTAGGTTTGAAACAAGAGTTTTACCAGAAATTCTAGATCCAGCTTATTAGCGGCTATTACAGAGGAATCTATCATCAGAAGACTAATAAAAATGTGAGTTGATATTCATATAAGGATTTTTCTAACCTAACCAGCTCCCTCAAGAATTATGAAATGCTTTCACCTCTTTTCAACAGGCGATGGATAACACCATGCAAGATCTTAAACTAAGCTGTGTGATTGTGTACCTAAATGACATAACAGTATATTACAAAACCTTTAGCAAGCATCTAGACTTAAGCCAGTTTTTCAATGGCTGAGAGAGAATCTCATCAACTTAAAACCTGCAAAATGTACCTTCTTCCAGCAGGAACTGGAATTTATAGGACATGCCATATCATGGGAAGAAATTTACTCTTGTATGATAAAGGTAAAGCAATCTACAAAATACCTGAGCCAAAGATCATCCAAGACATACAAGTATTCTAGAAATGATGGGATATTACCATCAATTTATTTTCTATTTCTCTCAACTTGCTGAACTTCTTGTCCGCTTGCTTGCCAAAAACACCCCTTTTGTTTGAGGATTAGAGCAAACAACTGCATTTGAGACTATGAAGGATTTCTTGAAGAGAAGATATTTTATATGCATCTTGATTATGAAAACCATTCATCATGTTTACTGACGCATCTGACTTAGATGTAGGTGTTATCCTCTCTCAATTGGATGATGATTGCATTGACCATTTAGTGTCCTATTGCAATAAAACGCTTTCCAAAGCTGAGAGAACTTATAGAATCACAGATAAAGAATGCTTAGCTGTTCTCCTGGCAGTGAAATAACTCTGGACCTTCTTGTACAGTACAAACTTTAAGCTGTTATAGATTACATTTCTTTAAAGTGGCTGCAAAGATGAAAGATCCAACATAAAGACTAGCCCACTGTATCTCAAAATTCAGCACTATGACATGAATGAAATCCAACCATTCTGAAATAAAGCACATGAACAATGATGGACTGACTCAACTGTCCTTACTACATCTAGACAGTAGCAAAGATAACAGTTACATGACCTACTCATGAACCCAGACTCTTGGGAGAACAAAGATGAACCAGTTCAAAAGATGCTAAAATGACACACTCAAAATATGAAAGTTCTTGAGTATTGCTTTACAAGAAGGTATGAGTCAAATGGTTATCTTACTTGCGACCTTCAAAATGAGTACCAATTATAATGGAAACCCACAATACCTAAGACATGTAGGATCCAGAAAAACTTATAAATGGATCAAGTATTGCTACTATTGGGAGGGAATACTGGACTTTGTAGTGGAAGTTTTAGACGCTTTCATCACTTGTAAGAAGCAGACGCCACATAAGGCCAAGTACAAGTATCAGCCTATGACCCCTCAGCAGACATCTCATACCATCATTTTAGATGTCATGGGTCCAGTACCTAGATCCACAGAAGGAAATAGATACATCCTTGTAGGGAGTGATCATTTCACAAAGTGGGTCAAAGCTATCACCATTTATGCACAGACCACCAAGACTACACTAACTTTTTATACCAATATATATTTACTAGGCATTGCTGCCCGCAGGTACTGCTATGTGATAAATGGAAAAACTTTACTTCAAGAGTTATAAGGGTTTTAGCTATGAGCATGGAAACTAAACAACTATTCTCAGCGCCTTACAACCCGTCAACTAATGGAATGTAGAAAGAGCAAATGGAACGTTGGTTTCAATATTATGCAAGATGACCACTACTAATTAATTAAATTAGAGCAATATCTCTTAAGTACATTGATGGCTTACAGGATAAGTTTTCACCAAATTATCAATATGTCTCCATTTAAAGCCTTATACAGTGGAGAGCCTGGAATTCTGGCTCTATTAGTTCTTAAAGTTACAAGTGATAATACCAAAGAGCCTGCAAAAGTGCAAAGAAGGTTATCCTAAAAAATTATTCAACTTAGATCAGAAGCAATCATAAATCTAGATAAGACAATTACAAGAGAAGATTAAGCAGCAAATGCAACTTCCCAATCTTTACCCGCCTTTGAGATTTTGGATTTAGTCCTATATTATAATAATTTTATAGCACCCCAAGGAGGAAAATTAGATTCCATCTGGGATGGGCCATATGCTAAACTTATAAATGCGGGTATGAATACTCAATCAAGTCCTTAGAAGCTTGAGTAACTATCAACTGCGTATATAGCTTATTCTTGCATTTATACTCCCCTGCTCATATTTTTGAAGGTGGTGATTTTGGATATCAGGGCATCAGACATGGTGGAAATAATATTGACCATCTTATTCCCATTATTGAATCAATGCCTAGATCAGAGAAGAGGTTAAGGAAGCTTCCTTGATTAAAGACATGGAAAAATAAATAGTTGGAAAGTCTCAAACTATACTAGGAAAATTCTTTTAATAAATTCAAGCCTAAGATAGACTGCAATGAAATCCTGCATAATCAAAATGGAAGATCATCAGAATGTCAGGTGACCAGTACACTAGGTGGCACCCAGGAAAATAAATTATAACCCACAAAAGGATAATAATAAAGAATCTTCCCAACGATCAACCTAAGTGATACCAAGTCTCACTGACTTTGTTCATTCAAAAATTATTTTTACCCTATCAAAAATATGCTACAAAGTCATTATACCATCTGGAATGCATTGCCTGACCATGAGCCTGACATTCAGATTTTCCATCTAATGATTTTATTAATCATTCTCTTTTGAGGTTTATATTGATAGTATAATTTAAACCCAACTTTTACACTATGATAAATTTATGTCACTTATTTATCTCAGTTTGGGTACTTGACTTTAATAAGTCCAGTTCTCCATACTTACCAAAGGACAGATACTCTAGTTGATGGGACATAAGCGGTAACTTAATGCCCTTTAAAATAAAAATATACTTGTCATGCATCTAAGAAGGCTTTATGTATTGACTTTCAAGAATCTTTAGCATAGAACCATTGAGCTCAAAACAGAAACCCAACAATCAGTAATACCTGACAACTTTAAGAAAACTTAAATGTCCTAACCATTTTTTTGGTTTTTGTCATGGCACAAATAAACTCAACTTTAAATTTTGGGGCTTTAGTTCTCAGCATCTACAGTAAACTCTACTCAATTTCTTTTTTTAAGAAAATGACATTTTAGGGCTTGATCTTGAGATTGGAGGTTGATAATCTCTTAAAAAATCTCTTCCAAATGCTTTAGGTAATATGTAAAGATGCGACTAAAGATATTGATGTCATCTAGATAGATGAGAATGCATTCTAATTTCAATTCTCCTAATATGACATATAGTGCCCATTGATTTGTAGTCAGCACATTATAAAGACCTTGCAGCATTTTAATTGGGAAAATATAATAAGGGGGCAGAGATGATTGCACATTTTTTCTGATCCTCCTCTGGGAGATCAATCTATTATTATCCTGATATAAGATTTATGTCTGGGAAGAATTGAGTCCCTCCTAGACAATCTAGAGCATCATCTATTTGTGGCAATGTATATGTGTCCTTCTTAGTTATTTTTTTCAGCTGACGGCAATCAAAAACTACTTGATTGGATCCATATTTCTTATAACAATTAATATCTGCTTGTCCAAGGATTTGAAGATAAAACCAGTTGTTCCATGTTCTAGTAGTTTTCCAATTTTGTAGGCAACCACAGCTTCAAGTACTTGCAACCATCTGATGGGTCTCATTCAAATTATTTAATCCCAACCTTTGACCTTATGATCAATTACTTTGGCACATCCAAGGTCATAATTGTCTTTGGCAAATACTTCAGAATATTTCTTAAATAATTGGAGGACCTTACCCTTGTGCTCATTTAAATATAGGTAAATTTATTTTAATAAAAATGGTAAAAATTGCATTAAAATTTTGGATTGTTTTATAATCCATATTGCTTAACAGGCTAAAGGCATGGAATGGCAAAAGTTCCTTAGTCATAATCAAAAAAACATGCTGCTAACTGATCTTTTCTTATCTCTATTGATCTATCCTATAGGTTGTCAACCAATACCTGAATCTCACTATGGCTAAGGATTAAAATCCTGGGTGTAACATATGGTTCAGTTCTAGTTTTCTGTCATGGTACATGAAATTTGCCACTAGATATTCTAGAAAATTCCAATGTAATGCCAGTTACTTTAATATGCTGCTCTTTGAATCACATTCATTGGTCTTTGCACCTTCAAATGAATCTCAAATCGCTCTTCAATCAGATCAGATAGGTTTTTAGTATAGAAACTTATCTTTTTGATACTTAGTTGGGATGATTCATCTGCATATACTAGATTAATGTATTTATTTTTCCAACTTTAAGTGGGTTACCCTTCTGGTTATAAAACAGCGGCAGCATTTGATTTCAAACTTTAAATAGTGTTTTCTTAAAAATCACACCAAACCCCATACCATCACATAAAGTTGGTGCAATTAATATCATGTAATTCTGATTTGTAAAATAATAATCAGTGTGGTGAAAAAAGTGATCTGAACCATAAAGGCAAAGCATATTAGGCTCTCTTTGAAGTGGTTGTTTGTAGGCCTGCAGTCAATAAAACTTATTATGGTATATATCTAGGTCAAGTCTTGTTTTTTTCACCAGCTTGTAGAGACAAATTTATTTGAATCTTCACTATCAATTATTTCTTAAATTTTTATTTAGTTTTTCCAAATATTTGAATAGTTACAATTAGAGTACTGAGAGATACTGTTTACATGTAAAATATCAGCATTGTTGGCTAAATCAAGTGATTAAAAAAGTTTTGGGACCATCTAGTACTAAAAAAAAGTGATTAAAAAAGTTATTCAGAGATATTGGGAAAGTTCTCACTAATGTTAGTCATTGGAGCTGCATTATTTTTGTGGATAATGAAAATTATCCAGCTCTATGTTCACTTGCTTGTCCTGAAGTTTCTTCACATAGGTCTGCATCACTTTCTTTGCTAATGACTTAAACTACTTGATTAGAACTGGTGAAACTTGATAACAGGCAGAAATAGACTGTTCCTTTTCTATTATGCATGGTCTTTTCCCTGATAAATTACTTGATTCATCTTGGCATTAGGGGTAACTAGGGTAAAGTTCCATTTGATTTCTTTTTATCTTCAAAACTTTAAAATATGTCCATCCTTGCTGCATTGATGAAAGGTGAATTTAACTTGTGGTTTGAAAATTTTCCTTATTTAATTTACAGGTTAGAGCTTAATTTGGGTGTAAAAGGTTGTTCCACAGATTCATGAAAATTCACCCATCTGTGAACATGTCTTAGTATAACTATGGTAGCAATAATGGCACATTTTATTTTTATAGAGACAGAGTGTCAATTTTATTAATATTATGCACCTAAATCATTCAGTGCTCCCAACCAATGAGATTTGAGCTTTCTAGAAGAACTTATTAGCAAAGGTATCTATAGATTCATCACTTCTAACTGAATGATATATGTTTTTGCTTTTAATTTGTATGACGCTTTAAGCTGCCAAATCACTCAATACATCATATATTGTCTCACTTTACATCCATTTGTTAGCTACTAATTTGGGTAAGGCAACGTTTAGGATCTCCATATCTAGAAAATTGATTATAGTAATTGCCTTCTGATGATCACTGCATCCCATCATAGTCATTTCATAAAGCTTATTAAATGTTAGAGCATACTTTTTAAAATTCTGGCAGTCTGGGAGTTGGGAAGATTTGTTGAGTGTATGGAATTGTTAACAATAGATTTCATACATTACAAAATGGCAGTCAATACCATGAGAGTTGTTAGTATGCCTTTTTGATACTTTCTAATAAAATTTTCTTATATGAGAAGCTGTCAAATACTTCAGTCTTATTGTATTTTTTCTAGAAATGGCTTGTATTTTTTACCAAGCTGGATAATTGTGCTAACTTTTTCTCTACCCATTCTCTTATATTTAACTTCCAACTTTTCACCTTTTAGATTTCAAGGCGCGTCTCTTCTAAAGCCTTAGTCAGGTGACCAATCTTGGCATCACTCATTTCCAAAGCTTATACCAAGACAAAAATTTGCTCTTGCATTTCAACTAGTTCTTTATGCACCTACATCTTGAAGTGGGCAGGGCTCTTTAAGCCAATTGACTCACCTCCTATTATATTGAATACTTACCACATGCTAATTTGGTTTGGATGCCCCCTGTAATGAGAACCACTTGTTGTAAAGCAGTAGCTGCACAGGTCCAAAGGGCTTTTAAAATTACACATATTGATTACTGTTTTCTGACAGCAAGTGAGATCTTAGACACTGATTGGTTTAAGAAATCTGTATAACCTTGATATATTATAAAAATATATAGACAACCATTGTTTACTGTTGCAAATCTTGTAAACTGCAATAGTTGGAAGCTTCATTGGTGCACCAGGCCTACAATATGAAGATTTTCAACCCTTTCTCATTGCCATCATAGAATTACCCCTAACTGTAAGTTTTCAAGAAGCCTTATCCTAGACGTTATGCAGCTAAGAAACTTCACCTCAAGGGAGTCCAGATTCATTGGCAGATCAAACGCCTAACACCAATCCTTGGCCCTCTCAGCCTGTATGGCCTGAAAACTCCCTAACTTGAGTTACACAGGGCTAGACCTTGCCCAGTCCCTCATCCTTAGCTTGCAGTCAGAACGCTTCATCTAAGTTTAACACATTTTAAGATATGTAAGTGGTTTAGTAACCTACTTTTCAGAATCTAATCACTCATGGATGCCCACACCTAAGTATCTCTCTTCACCCGCCTTCAAAAGGCTAAAGCAAAATACTAGATAAAATTAAGATATTTAATTTGATTAAGCCAAACCATATTTAGGGTAGCCATCAATATAATAAAATTTATTAGGGGTATTTGTTATAAAGGATAGGGTTTGGTGTACTGGGGTCTTTTGCTACTACTTTACAGAAACAATCAGGAAACGCCACAGCATGGGAATAGTTCAGTGAGAATCTACAGTTTGAACTATTCAATTAATCAAATTATAGTATTAGAATAGATGTTATCTTTAGCTCTGTTAAGGCAATAGCTTAATATATGATAAACTGGATCACTTCACTTATAAAGCTGAAAGCGTCACCAACTATATCAGCCAGTGAGTTGTAATGGTATGCTTTCATATGATTTGTTGATATTGTTTCTCTTTGGTCAATTTATCTTTATCAATTTACTAATATTTCAGTATGACTCATCTTTGACACCATCTTTTGGCTTTTCTTGTCATTGGTCAAATTTTTATAAGTTAATTCAGATTTTCTGCATTTTCATTCACTTGACATTTCATCCATTGGTTACTTTTTCATTACTAAGAATAATATTAGTCTGAGTTAGTCTGTGTTACCATTTAGTCAGTTTCCCATGATCTGCTCAAATTAATTATCAGTTATTAATAGTTTGTTGTTAACACTGTGGCCTTACTCACAAAATTTAATACCAATCAGATGGCTAAAATACAGATCTCTAACCCCAGAAGTTGGTTTCAGGATCAGCCCTATTAAGGCTAATCTTATCTTATAATGAAGTTATAACAATTAAAACAAAATAAAATAATCTAATAGAAAAAGTAGTAAATAAGAGCAAAGAAGCTTCTGAAAAAAGAATTAGGTGATATATATTTGGATGACAAATGGCAGTTAAATGCACACTTATCAATTTATTATTGCATTAAATGTCAAAAAGTAACTTAAAATCTAAACATCAATTTATAACATTTGTTCTGTTAATAGGGCCAGAACTTACTTTGGAATGTTCATAAGTTTGCATAAATTATACCTACAATAATTAGCAACACTAAAAGTAATTAGCAATCAAGCCAAATATCTTATTCAAGTTTAAAAAATAAACTAGCTACAATTGATTAATTGATTGTTAAAATAAAGCTAGTTTAGAACTTATTGTATGCAAACTAAAAACATCATAACTAGGTTAGTAAATTGGAAAATACACCCAACTAGATATAATATTAGTTTTGAGATATATTGGAAGAAGCATAATCTGGTTAAAATCCTAACAGGGTGGCATGGGGAAGAGGCTGTAATATACAAGGGAGGCATAGTAGGTGAGGTTTGACAGAGGTATAGCATTCAGAAAGTTGAAGCAAGGTATGGGTTGTGGCAGAAGTGGAAGAATGTTGCACAGTCCTAGGGGCCTATAGGGAGTTTCACATATTTTAAACTACAAAATGAAGGAAAGGGTTAGAGCTGTACTTGGCTTACCCATCTTGCAGCTTATGGTAGAGCATCTAAGAAGGGAGGTGAGTTAAAAGGTCAGAAATTTTGATGAGAATTGCATCTTTTGGTAGCATAACTTAGTGGTTTACTTAATCCACTTTGTACACCAGAGTAACTTAGGCTGCTATGGTAGCTTCAGCCTCACATAACATATAAGTTTTGAATTTTATTTATAAGGATAGAAGTCAATCAACATAGCCAAATCCATACCAGCCTGGGCCATTTTATTAGATTTTTTGCATGAGTAGAAAGCCTTGTATCTGACCTGTAAGCTGTAGTTTGTGTTGCAGTAGGGGTGACTAATTAAGCTAAAATTTAAAGGCTAAGTTCTTGAAAGGTGATGGGTAAGGTATGGGGCAGGACAGGATAAATGATCACAATTGTTGTAAATGGGACCCCACCCAAGAAAACTATTAAGCATATTGAATCACTGCTGCAGGCAGTGTGCTGCTACCCTGTATAGTTGGTAATTGTTAAAATTATACCACTAACAAAGAAATGAAGATTAAATGCAATACAACTTTAGTTGCATAAAAAATTCAAAAAAATTGAAAAAATTTTGAGATTAGAAAAAAATATGATCAGCACAATATAATATTATATCTTATTGCTAGTATTTGTAGTATAATCATATATAGTGATGTCTTAGATAAAGCCATTTATAACATATAATACATTGCCCTCAAGAAGAAGTCTTTCTGATAATCAGCAGAACGCCTGAATTTAGTTTATCAGAACATTTAGAAAGTTGTGGATTGAAGCATTTAATACCATTATGGTCTGTGACAGACTAAATAATTTTCATCTTAGTTAGGTCAATTTATACCCCTCAGCTGCAATAATTTGATAGTAGGTGATGACAATATCAGGATATTTTTATGACATGGGGTGACCAAGATACTTTGATACCTGCTGATTTTAGAAGAACTAATCCTAATGTCACTGATAGCTGAATGACCAATGCTTCATCTAAAATGAAAATATTAGTCCAAATATCACCAAATAATCTTTTATATCAGGTTGGGTTAACTACTAATTTTTGTTAACCAAATGGATTCAGAGTCTAGATGCTTTGAGATGGTGCCACCAACCAAACTACAAGCTCAAAGTATAAAAGGTCAGTAAGCTATTAGAAAGTTAAAAAGATATTTATTAATTAGTCTGTGGTCTGTTGAAAGAGCAGCATTGCTAGTAGCTAGTCTTGATATCTATTTGAAAGAGGTACTTGCAAAGAGAACAGTTTTTGAAGTTTAGGATTTACAAGGTAGAGGTTGGTCAAGTGTCCATTGTAACTTATCTAGGTGGCCAATAAACAATGTTATCACCCAAAGTGGTTACAGACTGTTTAGAAGAGTTTGCCATGGTAAAAAACAGTACTTTTACCAAGGATTACTTGCTGCAACACAATAAGATAGAAATTTATCTATCAAGGGTTGTTTTATCTCTCTAACTCATCAAACCCACTTATAATGTCCAATATGTGCATTTTAAACCTTAATTGGCTACTAAGCTACACAATTTACATAAACTGATTGAGCCAAGGCTGATAAGTCAACTAGTTGTAAGGTATTCTTATCTATATGATATAGATAACATCACAAAAATTAGCTAAGAAATCAAGTCAAGTCTAAAGATTAGTCTAATCTAGATAAGCTACTAGTAAATCTTCTCCTATCTACTTAGCTAGGTGACAGGTCATATATTTATACTCAGGATGGTAAAGTTTTTACTCTATTAAGTATCCTTTAGCTAGTAAGATTCTCATATAGGCTTATTAAATTATAATAAGTTAGATTTAATCTTATTGTTATAACTTATTAATTTTATTGGTACAGTTTAACCCTTTCTTAATGGTATTCTATTGTCTATTGATTAGTTTCTTATGACAAAATTAAAGAATTTTAATTATATATTCATATCTCTTATTAACTATATGTATATAAAAAGATCAGATGCCAATTTTTATACATGACTTTTAGTTTTGGATTATGATGTCTCAACTTATCTAAGCATAGTAATATATAATATATCTCTAGTGTAACAGATTAGGTGGTACCTGATCTGTACATTGCTATGGATCAGTTAGTACTAGATCTGAATATAAGAAGAAATTTGAATGAGAAGGAATTGGAGTGAGGGAGATTTGACAGACCAAATCCAAATTGCATCCAAGTCAATATGACGTTGGACTTACAAGTGTTTTGGATGATGATTCCATGGAGAATGGAATCTTTACCCAAGATGTGAAGAATGGTTCAGAAGAGCTTGGCATAGTGGAAAGCCTATTGTATATTTGAAAATGCACTATATATTTGAGGATAGGCTGGCTTGAATAGCCAGTTAAGTCTTCTACAATAAACCCTAAAAATTTAATAAAAATTTGGTTGCAAGTCAAAAAGAATATTTTATTTAAAATAGAATATCAGATTGAAGGCATGGGCTCCAATAGTGGGCATGGTGTGGTGTTGGCATGTAACTTGTTATCCTCCAACAGCGTGTGGACTTGGATCCAAGTACATGTGGCAATGGTGAAACTCAGTGGATGGGTTTGGGGATTGGCTCAGGCAGGCTGGTCCCTAGTGGAGTCAGTAATATGGCTCTTACTTTCTGATTCCCTTGTGGGATATTGGTGTGAACCCATTTGTTACATCTAGTTTAAATTCAAGTGCTTACTAAGGCAAAGTCTGAAAGGATATATATATAACTTGTTCATAAGTTAAATACTATGTAATCTTACAACTACCTAGGACTGTAGCCTGATAACCTATATTAATATCAGCCTGGCAAGTTACTAGATTATAAACAAAAATAACTGACATCTTAACAAAACTTTACAACTTTGGTTTAATTAGATTAGGTTTAATATTATCATCCAGTCAACTTGGCATTTTAAGTTACATAACATTCTGATATAGTTTTTTTAAAACAAATTAACTCAAAAAGGATATGTCAATTATTAAAAGGGGTATCTTAGAAACTACAATCCTAACTGACCTAGTCACTTCACAGATATACACCATCTTTAAGAAAAGTCCAATTTTAAACAATGCTTAAACTATTGGCTAGACTAAAGCAGCTAACCTAGAATTAGTTCTGATAGTTTACTATGAGCATCCAAGTTGTTTTAGATTTAATGACATCATAGGAATGGCAGATTCTCATATTGTTAATAGATTATGGATGACTTATTTATATAGCCTATTAAATTTATTCTTGGGATAAATACTAATATAGTGTACTTTGACTAAGAACATTATGCAAGAAAGTATGGGATTGGAAACTTGGACTACTAGGTGACCCATGTGAATGCTTCACATCACTTCAGATAATAGAAGTCCTTATATGACTATCCTATAAATAGTACTTAATCAATAAAAATACATTATTGCAAATAAATGATGACAAACTGGCAAAAACATAATAAAAATAAAATTTAATTTTTTAGATAAACTAATTTTGGAGGTATAAAAAATTACTAACAAAAAAATTAGTATATATAAATATTGTGATAAATATTTCAAAATAAAAATTTATTTTTTGTAATTCAAATGCAATAAATATTTATCACATTATTTGTATATTTAATACTTTTTATATCAAAAAGCTTACTAATTTTTTATCAAAAATTATGACAACAAACGCTTGCTACCTATATATTATTGAGGTTAGAATAGTGCTCCACTGCTTTTGCAAATGCTGTATTACTTACTTGTTTTAATTTGATTGACACGTTGTTTATATGTTGTTTATACGTTTATCTATTCTAATCAGAGACTTCAGCGCCATCATGACACTTTATATATGTAATTTTTTAATGAAATTTTTAAAATGTAAGTTTTAGTATGTAATTTTTTAATGAAAACATTAATTTAAGATATTTATTCTATTTTTTGTCATTAGAGGGAAGAATAACCTTCAAAATAGCATATCAAATATTAATTTTGATACAGTATTAAGGGAGATATTTCATACCAACAAAAAAACACCTTTGAGAAATAATATATAGAGATTCTGCAACTATAAATACTTTTGACAATAGAATGTAGAACCCGCCATCTTGAACGCTTCGTAAAATTTCGCTTTTAGCTTTATATTCCAAACCTTCAAGAAGCTGTAAAGTTAAAATATATGATAACCATACTGCCAGAAACTTTTATCGGCCTTACTTGCTTAGATGATCCTCTCAATCTAGCCCAGGTGGTTTGAATAGAGGCTAAAGCTAGGGGGAAACTGATAAGATATAATCTATAGTTACTAATAAGGCGAAAGGGCATCAGGTTTGAAGTTGAAAAATATAGACTTGGATGGCGATAAATTTCAACCAAGCTGGGTGATGATATTATGGTGATGATATTATCGACGCAGACTAAAAAGCTGGGATTAAACATCTTAAACGATATGATGATTACTGAAAGCTATCACCTATGCAACCTTTGAATTAAGTTCTTTTGCATAGTAATTTTTAAACAGATTTCTAGCCATCAATCCTTGGCTTCACGTGGGCAACTGCTGAAAAGGTATTGAGAGTTTTATAGTATAGTAAACATAGTTTGGGCGAGCTAAGTTAGGATTTTATACAGACTAAAGGAACCCTGAAAGCTATCATTTAGATTTAAGATACATGATCATACTAAGAAAGGTTTCTTAAAAATATCTAGCTAGCAAAACCAAAATCTGAGATAAAAACGGATCTATTTGAACGTAAAGTATATTTTAGCCGGATGCGAGCTTAGAGTTTATCGTAGAAGCGGTCGAGGGGCGGGATCTCCTCAACCAAGCCCTTGCGCTTACGCACCTCCTTGACGATCTGCTCAACCTTGGTGCCCGCTTCCAAGGGCGAACCATTCATCAGCTGCCAATGGTCAAAGACGGCCTGGGGGAAGGCCTGACCGCCCGTATTGGAGCGCAGGTCGGCGGTGAACCCAAACGACTCGTTGACCGGGAGGTAAGCCTTGACGTTATACATGGGCGTTCCGGGGCGCTGGTCTTCTTGGAACACATGGCCACGACGACGGTTGAGGCAGGAATAGATGCCTCCCAAAGCCTGTTCGGGAGCCTGAATCTCAACCAGATAGACGGGCTCGAGGAGGCCGGGCTCAGCAGTCAGAACCGAGGCGTAAATGACGCGACGGCAGGTGGGGATAATCTGGCCACCGCCGCGATGGATGGCATCGGCATGAAGGGTGACGTCGAGGATGTTGAAGCGGCAGGCGCGCATGTTCTCGTCGCAAAGGACGCCCTCCTTGGTGGCCCACTGCACGGCGGCGACGCACGAGTCCTTGATTTCGTTGAGGTACTGGACGGCCTTGGTCTGATCCACCAGCAGATTGGGTCCGGTGGTTTCTGGGCCAAAGCACCAAATCTTGCGCGCATCCGTGACATCCCACGAATGATTCTCGGCGAGATGACGACCACGCACCTTGACATCGTCACGGGGGGTGACCTTGCCATCCTCAATCTCCTGGGCCAGTTCCATCGACAACGGCTGGGCCTTCATAAAGATCCGGTTGTGCTTGTTGGGCGACTTGGAGAGGCAGACTTGGCTAGATTCGGCCTGGACCGTCTCACGGTAAGACACGACCGGATCCCCCGTCTTGATGGGAACTCCGGCATGGTCCTCCTCCAAGTCCTTGAGGCAAATTTCAAGGTGGAGCTCGCCGGCACCGGCAACGATGTGTTCGCCGGAGTCCGAAGTGAAGCACTGCACGCAAGGATCTGACTTCGAGAGACGCTTCAGGCCCTCCACCAGCTTGGGTAGGTCGTTGGCGTTCTTAACCTCGACCGCCACCTGCACGACAGGCGACACGGAGAACTTCATCACCTTGAGGTTGTGAGCGTTCTCACTCGAAGTGATGGTTCCCGACTTCAACAAGAACTGGTCAACCCCAACCAGACCGACAATGTTTCCGGCAGGACAGTCCTCGATGGGCTCGATGTAACGCCCCATCATGAGGATGGTGCGTTGGATGCTTTTGACGAAGAGATCATCCTTCTTGCCAGGCTCGTAGTTGGGACCCTGGATGCGCACCTTAAGGCCGGAGCGCACGGTTCCCGAGAACACACGCCCGAAGGCATAGAAACGGCCCTTATCGGAGGTGGGCACCATCTTGGACACGTACAACATGAGGGGGCCGTCTTTATCGCACTTGCGGATCGACTCGCAGAACTCGTCGTCAGCGGGTCCCTCGTAAAGCGATTCGGCGCGGTACTTCTGGGCGGTGACGGGGGAGGGCAAGTTGATGACAATCATCTCAAGCAACGCGTCCGCGGCAGGAAGAAATTTGCGCATGACAACCTTTAGCAAAGCCTTGCCGTCGAGATCCTTCTCATCATTTTTAAGAACAATCTCGAGCTTCTCTAGAAGGGTGGTCGTCTGCTCCTTTTTGAAGTTCATGATGCTGTCAAAGACGCGGTAGATGGGATCAAGGACAAACAGGTTGAAGGCGCGCTCAAGCGGCTTGCCATCGGCATCGGTAGACTTGGTGGTCCACTTCTTGGTTTTGGGGTTAAAATAGTTCTCCCCCCAAAGTCGCCCCATCATCTTTTCCTTGTCGACGCCAAATTTCTTGGCATATCGGTCGGCAAACTGGCGAAGGGTGAAGCCCCAGCCATGAAGTCCAGATCCAAAGGCAACCGTCCCCTTTTCGGGATACACCTGGCAATCTCCCAGCGCCTCATCGACATAGGTTGCGATGATCACATTGACGCTCTCGATGGTGCGGGTGAAGGAGGTGTACAGATCCTCCTTTCCCACCTGGAGCTCGAGCAGAGCGCGATCTACCTTGTTGATGATCACCACCGGCTTGATCTTTTCCGTTAACGCCTGACGGAGGACGGTTTCCGTTTGAACACACACCCCGTCAACACAATCGACCACAACCAAAGCTCCATCGGTAACGCGAAGGGCTGCCGTAACCTCGGATGAGAAATCAACGTGGCCGGGAGAATCGATTAAATTGATGAGAAATTCGTTTCCGTCAGTTTGCTGTTTGACGTCCGTCAGACTCTCTTTGGGCAGCTCAAAGTACATGGAGATGGCGGTGGACTTGATGGTGATGCAACGGTCCTGCTCATCTTGGCGGGTGTCGGTGTATCTCGCAGTACCGGCGTTGGCGCTAGAGATGATCCCAGCACGCGATACCAGCGAGTCGGTTAAGGTAGACTTGCCATGGTCGACGTGCGCAATCACCGACATGTTGCGGACGTTCGTGACCCTGTCCATGAGCTTCCGGATCTGGTCCACTGTAAAATTAACCATCGTAAAGTAATATTGAATTCAAAGTAAAAGAGAAGGGTTTGCAAACTGTGGTCTTACGTACTATCCTCAACTCCAATGGTAGATTACGTCCGTTCCTATTAGCTTACCACGGCCACCGTATTCTTTACATCCAATCAAACCCTAAGCTGGTAAAGTTTTAGCCTATCATATTAAATATCTACCTTAATAGATTCAAACGTACCTTGCCTCGAGTCAGATCGTTTCGAAATAAACTGCTCTCACCAGTAACCAACCCACCCGCCTACCACCTTGATTTTGATTCGTTTCAATCACATCCACACTTCACTGTGTAAAAAAGTAACCCAATCATAATTTGCCATACCTCGATGAGGTCATCACACCCCTCGCCCGTCATAACTTTCGTATCCAGTTACCACATTCAGTTTCACACCTGCGGATAAATTTGAGCTGCATCAATCTAAACAAAAAACCTTCCTTAATAACACTAAATAAAATAATTGCTCTCGACAATTTTTAACCGACTTTGAAAAAGAAGGTTATCAATTCGACCTGTAAGTATGTTTTTTTCTTTTTTTTCTGTTTGTTCGCGCATAACTCTGGAAATACTGGACCAATTCGGATGATCATTCCAAAAATCGAGGATGCTCCAACTTAGGTCCCATTTTACTTTTGTAAGTATTGGTCTAGTATCTGCCATTAATTTAGTAAATAAAAATGGGCTCGGAAGCGATAGATTTCAAGTGTGAGTATGTTCATCACTGGACAAATTTTATTCCGGCATTGGTGAAGTGATAGCTTCAAAGCACTTTTGATATGTCCTATGGCTGGGGGGTATGTTCAATTCAGTCAGTATGAGCTCATATCGGGACGAGCTTAAATCATTATAGATAACTATCATATTTGCATAATTTGACCAATAAACTCATCTAAATTTAATAAAAATGAATTATTTTGGATAGCGATCAATAAATTTACATAGATTGACTAATAAAAGCAACCAAATCTAATAAAATGAATTACTGTAGATGGTGATCAGTAAATTTGGCATGCGTTGACCAATAAAATCTTCTAAATTTAATAAAATGAGTATTGTAGATGGTGATCTGTAAATTTAGTATAATTTGACTAATAAAATCAACTAAATTTAATAAAATGAGTTATTAGTATATTTGTTTATAAGATACTATATATATATCTAGTACTAAAAAAATATACTATATATAAACCTCAGGTTGGGACCATCTAGTACTAAAAAAAGATACTATATATAAAATATATAAAATGAGTTTTATTTTTAGAGAAATAGTAAGGGGTCAAAAAGGATATATAAAGATAATAATATTTAATAAAAGTGGGGAAAAGAGCCACTTTTAAAAATGCATTGATTTTTTAGGGGAAAAGAGCTGGGAATAAAGGTTTTTGGGAAAAAAAGAACATCCTTTAAAAAAAGCTCTAAAAAGTATGAAATAATTGAGAAATTAAGCCTACTCAATAAAACCCTTTCTTGAAGTTGGCGCCTTATTTTAACAGACTTATAATAGCTATTTATAATTTATATACTCAGTACTATCTATTCTAAGTTACTTATAGTTTATACTTGGACCCAATCCAGATATCTACTTAATAAAACACATTCACTGACTGACTGACATCTGAAACCTTCGAGTCTGATAGGTTCAATCTATTTGGGTGAGTGGGTGAGAATTGGCAAATCTTATCGAATCTGAAATTATCGAGCCTGATGGGTTGATATATTTGGGCGAGTGGGTGAGAATTGACAAATATCATTGCATAATTCACCAAATTGCTCACCTGAAGCTAATCGATTCTAATAAGTTTAAACTATTTGGGTGAGTGGGTGAGAATTGGCAAATAAGATCGAATCTGAAACTATCGAGTATGATAGGTTCAATCTATTTGGGTGAGTTGGTAAGAATTGGCAATATCATCTAATAATTCACACTTTGTCATCTGAAGCTAGTCGAGTCTGATAAATTTAGTCTATTTGGGTGAGTGGGTGAGAATTGGCAAATAAGATAGAATCTGAAACTATCGAGTATGATAGGTTTAATCTATTTGGGTGAGTTGGTAAGAATTGGCGAAAATCTATCTATATATATAAAACAAAGTCGGGTTAGTTATACCATTTATAACTCAAGAACGGCTGGACCGATTTTTATGATCTTTGATTTGTTGGATTTGTCTCCGCCCCAAATAGCAGAATAACTATTAAAACATGGGAAAAATATCGTAAAATGCAACTGAACGAAGTAAAAAATC
>JAKSZP010017155.1:0-220257 GCA_022478985.1 Massospora cicadina
AAAGATCTTGCTGTGTCGATTCACATGCAGCCAGCTGCAAATTATAGTTCTCCAATATTATTTTTGGAGTCTTCTTAAAATCTACAGGGAAGTTAGGTATAGGAAAACACTCACAAAGTAACTTAATTGCTGTATGGAGGGCTTGGTGGAGGAGGGAGTTGGTGGAGGAAGCGCTGCATAGACAATCTTTTGATGAATAATTTAGTGAATTGGGATCTGCCATGAGGATGGAAACAGTAGTGGGGATCTGAATTGAGGGGTTGTACAAAGAAATCTGACCAATCAAATTTAGGATTAATTCCGCAGTAACAGTCTGCATCATCAATATATTTTAGAGGATCAAAAAGGATTTGCTACTACCAGCGCTGGTTAAGCCTTAGGAGTTGGTGGGATGGCGGTTTCTGATTGGGCGCACATAGGGGCCACAGCAAATCCACTAGCACGTGAGCAGCCATCTCCTCAGGGATGATTCTGAAAGTTGAGCCTTGAGTGGGAAGAGTTTTGGGAGCAGCACGTAGGAGAGCAAGGGTGGTGAAGTAAGGACCAATCCCCAGCAAAAAAATAGAAAATTAAAAGTGGGGCTTCCGCCAGAGGGAGGAGCTGCGGAAGCAGCATTGGCGGAATGTGCTGGGCACTTGCACTTTGAACGGTCAAGGGCAAAGCACAAAGGGCAAATGATGCAGCCGTTTTCAAGCATTCCCAAAAGGGATGATCAGGGTGGATCTGATCATGGTGCTGGGGTATCATGAGCTGGGTTTTATGAAGAATGGGCGGCATGTTGAATATGTGTGAGGCCCAGAAAGACAATTGGCGCCATTTTGAACCACAAACTGCAGCGTGGGGTCAGCGGCTTTTACAGCAAAGAATTCTGTGATCTCGCAGTGGAGGCATTTAGGGGAGAGGTGGCAAGGCAAGCCAGTGAACTGGACCACCAATGTGGCTCATCTGGCAAGTAAGTTATGATCAATGGTAATGGTGTAATTTCATAAATTAATGGCAGCTATTCTAGAGAATTAATCTCTTTCTGCTAAGCATCACTTTTCGAAAATCAATTCAGCCTGAAATTTAGCTCCACTAAAGAGAGTTATGAAAACTATTAGCAAATATGGCGGGAAACCCCGCAAAAGAACCCGCAGGCTATGCCAAACGAGCCAGCACCACCCCAAACGAAGCAACCCTCGGTTACCCACCTCAGGGTCAACCAGAATCACCCGCTCTCAAGCAGCAGCCATTAAAGCAGGCACCACCCCCTACCTGGAGCTACTCCAACTAGCGCCAGTTCACCTGATCGCACTTCTGCAACCTGCACGCCTAACAGCTCTGTGTGCGCTGCCTCCCACCAACCCGCTGGGCCCCCTCAAACCAAGGAGGCCATCACCCACACTGTTTTAATGGCACCTGCTCAGTTGAATGCAACTCAGCCCATCCAGGCATTCACCTCCCCCATTGTGTCAGCTAATTCAGCCCCATCTATGATTGCTGACGCCGTGTTTCTGGCTCCCTCCATGAGGGGCGATACCCAGCTACCTGGCCCCCAAACCCTCAGATGTAAGGTTGGATTAGCCGCACATTCTGGTTCACTAAGCATCAAATTGGGACAATCTACTCTTCCCAATGAGGATTCAAATGGTTCGGATTTTGGAACTTCACACCAGTTCCAATCTCACCCGTCCCATTTAAACCCCATAATCGGCACTTCTCAAGTCGGCACTTTATCTCAATATGCTGAAAACGACCAATCACCAATCAGCCAATGTGTTTTGCCCACGAAATCACAGCAAATACTCGTGCTGAATTTACCCAAATAGATTGGGATGGTGATGAAACATCGCCCTCCTCCCAATTGGCTGGAGTTAATTCCAATCTGGATGGGACTCCCCAATTTAGCGAGGCCAACAATCACCTGGCCCCCAAACCCTCGGATGTAAGGTTGGATTAGCCGCACATTATGGTTCACTAAGCACCAAATTGGGACAATCTACTCTTCCCAATGGGGATTTAAATGGTTCAGATTTTGGAACTTCACACTAGTTCCAATCTCACCCATCCCATTTAAACCCCGTAATTGGCACTTCTTAAGTCGGCACTTTATCTCCATATGCTGAAAACGACCATTTCACCAATCAGCCAGTGAGTTTTGCCCACGAAATCACAGCAAATACTCGGGCTGAATTTACCCAAATAGATTGGTATGGTGATGAAACATCTCCCTCCTCCCAACTGGCTATAGTTAATTCCAATCTGGATGGGCCTCCCCAATTTAGCGAGGCCCAACAAACCGCCCTTAATTTATTATGACGCCAGCAACTGCTGTAACATTTCAGAAACAAGGGAACTCCACAAACTTGTTCAAACCACCAGTTTACACTCAACCTGCGATTGCAGCCCAAAGCAAACACAAACGTACCAAAGGAGCCACTGGGGCGTGGCAAAAACCTCTGGCACCAACGCTACCCAAAGCTGATCCCCGTTAAGTGGCGTTTATTGCTGATGTTAAGAAGAAATGGGCCGAAACTAGAGCGCAAAAAGCTCTACCTCGCTCAACCCTCTCCAACGCAATTCGCCTTTATTATGGGCATAACCCTGTTGAATTCTATACAGAGGATTACTTCTCATACTTTGCAGCGATTGCGGAGACATTCCCTATTAACACCACCATCCATGAATCAGTGGAGGGCCACTACATCGATGTGGGCTTCACTGAAGCTGCCCTTGCTGACCATGCTGCCACCCTCCAGGTCATTATTCCACGCAGATCTCTTTGCATCTCCCGCACACGCTCTCACCTGGAGAAAATTTCATGGGTTACTATTTCCAACCTACAAACGACTGTTGATCCTGAGTTTCTTAAACTGGCACTCCATCGTGGTTTAATGGAGTTTGGGTCTGTTCTTTCAGTGGACTTTAGCGTCCCCTCTTACTATGCTCCCACTCAAAGAGCTCCACTGCTAGGGCGTCGTTCATCCCCTCCCCCACTGTATCCCGCAACATTGAGGTTATTCCTCGTGTGGCGGTAGTTAGGCATGCCCTGAGATCTTTTTTGTCGACCCTGATCAGGCGCGCCCCCGGTGTTCATGGTGTAACGCCCTTGGACACTTGTATAGTGGCTGCACAGCTCGAAAACAAGCCCTCTTAGCCACCACCCAGGGGCTTAAACCAGGCCAAAAACGATCCCCGTGGCTGCAGCAGCAATTCCACAACCCACACAATGGGTTCCCGTTCAAGACCTGTCCCCTGAGGCCTTACGCCTAACAGTTGAAACAGCTAACCCCACTATTGGTATGGGATACCTTCGCGCTCATGACCCCCTTCCAATGGGCACCCCCTCCAATCTCCCAGAGTCAACTCCCTCTCTCACCAAGCGCAAGGCATCTCCCACAGGGTGCCCCTCGTCAGCCACCCCCACTCAGGGCTCCGCGGCACCCCCACCAACCTCCACCAGCGATTTATCGCATCAACCCTCAGCTCCCAATGGAGCTATGCCCACCAGCATGGACTGGCAACTAGCGGCCTGCGGTAGAAGTGCCACCTCAAAGAGTCCTACCCCAACCCCACAGTCCATTTCGCGCGGATCCTTTGCAGTGTTGGAGGAAGTGAATATGGACTCAGACTCATCAAATGGGGGCACCGCGGAGGTCACCATTGAGCACCCTCAGGTCCTTCCCCTGCAACGGAGCGGGGGCAGCATCCTAGGCTGGCTTACTGGGTCCTCCGCCCCCCCACCCTCTCCTTCCCCTCAGAACCCTTGACGCTCCTCACGGATTGCAGCTAATAGTCAAGCTAAAGGACTCAAAACTAGCCGCCTCACAGCAGCAGGTTTAAGCGCTGGCAACCCCCAGGACATGGAGGGGAACAGCTATGAGTCCCCATGGCAGCACCCTGGCCCTGCAATCCACCAACGCAAATGGGTTGCGGGACTTTAAGCGGAGAGCCCACCTCCTCCGAAACTTCAGGTCAGCACAAATTGACATCGCTGCTGTCTAGGAGCCCCATATCCTCCCCCACGAACAATCTGCATGAAATGAACAGTTTGGAGGCAACTCCTTCTGGACAAACCATGCCGCCCTTATTGTTTTGAATCCCCGGGTTAAAACCCATTCTTTTTCACAATATCTAGGTGGCCGCCTCATACTGGCCAAACTCACCACTCCTGACTTCTCCTTCTTCGCTGCAAGCATCTACCTGCCTAATGCAGGTCAGGAGCAAAATCGGCTCTTGGAAGAGCTCCTCCAAATCAATCTCCCACGGAATACAGTCCTCTTAGGAGATTTCAACACAGCCACAAGTCGCGTCCGTGACTCTTACCCCCTGAAGCCGAACGCCCTGGATCAAGTCGCCTCCAGGATTTCCTTCGCCTGAGTGGCTTTATAGATGCGCTTCCACCCTCCGCGTCTGGCCTAGGTTGCATTCTAGGATTCAGTATGATGGAGGAGCTTTCCAGTCAGCGTCACGCATAGATATGGCACTGATTGGCCCCCTGCTAATTGGCCGCGTCTCCTCTCCCATCTCTCGTGACAACCATCTGAGTGATCACAGGTCACTCACCGTTGTCCTCACCACCACACTTAGACAGTCGCATAGGTTCTGGCCTAGGGTTGCCCCAGCTCTTCTCAACAACCCCTTCACTAAGGAGAAGCTGTCTATGACCATCCGGGAGACTCTCACCTCCCCCCACCCCACCTTCTTGACCACAAGGCTAGACGGGCGGTGACCAAGGAGGGCATCACCCGCGTTGCTTACAACTGTGCCAAAGCCCAGATGACTGCAGCTCGCGCCAGAGTCAAAAGGGCAGAAGCCAGAATCAGACATCTGGAGCGAAGCTGCCAGCCTTCGCCCTCTCCCAGATGGTTGGAAGGCTGGAAAGCGGCGCATGAAGCACTCCGCTTGGAGCTCACACTGCAGGAAGAATGTGCAGAAAACTTTACAACATCTCGTTACTATGCTCAATGGGAACGCCCCACCCGCTTCTTCTTTCAGAAACATAAAGCCCGGTCAACAGCGCAGGATATTACTGCACTGAAGATTGGCACTACAACCACTTTAGACAAGGAGGAAACCACGCAGGAACTACACCGCTTCTACTCCAGCCTCTTCCATGCCACCCAGGTGGACCCATCGGACATCCAGGACTTCTTGTGGCGGGCTCCAGAGCCGCCCATTGACCCACGGGCTGATGAGGCTCTACTGGCGCCTATTTCCATCCAAGAGGTGATGGAAACCCTTCTGAAATCCCCACGGCTTAAAGCCCCAGGCCCAGACGGAATACCCTTTGAGGTGTATCTTCTGGAACCTGCAGTGATAGCCAGAACCCTCCGCGACCTCTTCGCTGCACTCTTGGTGAATGGCGAGGTCCTCCCCGACTCCAGAGGCTCAATCACGACCCTCATTCACAAAAAGTCAGACCGTGAGAACCTGGCGAACTGGCGCCCCATAGCGTTGATCAACACAGACCACAAGCTCTTCACGAAGCTTCTGGCCAACCGCATCACCAAATGGGTGTCACCTCGCCTCTCCCCATCCCAGTACGGTTTTATTCCAGGGAGGTCGTTATGGGACAACTATAATGACCTTCACGTGACTTTGACTGCTAACTCTCGTAAGGTGAATGGCTTTGTGGCTCTCCTGGATATGGAGAAAGCATATGATCGGGTAGCCTAGAAGTATATTGATGCTTCTCTGGCCCGCTTCCATCTCCCACCCGCAGCTAGGCGCTGGATATCAGCGCTCTATGACCAGCTCCACACCAGAGTCCTGGCGCCAATGGGTTTTACAGTGGCAGTACCAGTTGGACAAGGTCTCCGGCAAGGGGACCCCCTGAGCCCTATCCTTTTTAACATCACCCTTGACCCCTCTTTGGCCTCCTTACAGGACAAGCTAACAGGGATTCTGTTCCCAGGTAAAGCCCCCACACGCACCATGGCATTTGCAGATGACACTGCCATTGCATTTGGCTGCCCTGGGGATGTTGCCCTCTCTGCTGTGACCATTGAGAGGTACTCCAAGGCGTCCAACGCCATGGTCAACACCTCCAAGACAACAGTTGTACAGGTCGGCTCCCCCACCTTCCCCCCACCATTTGGTATTGAACCTGAGCGCGGTACCTTCCGTCACCTGGGCGTTCTCACCAACCAACAAGGAGTTGCGCTAAAAGACAATGAGGACTTGCTCCTTGCAGCAGTTAACTCCAGGATTGCCAGCTGGAACTGGCGGCACATCACCCCCCAGGGTCGAGCTCTGATGACCAATGTGTTCCTTCTCTCCAAAGTCTGGTTCCTAGCGCACGTCTGCCCATTCACAGATGCCTTTTATACGCGGCTCAATGTACTCCTCCGCTGTTGGATCTGGGGCTCAAACCATCCACCAATGGCCCTCTCAACCATTTCCTGACCCTGCAATGAAGGGGCCTAGGGCTTCTGGACACGCGATCCCACGCCACCACAATCTTCCTGAAGTTCCTATGGCCGATTGTCTGCTGGGACGCGATCCCCATGCCCCAATGGGCGCCCGCCCTCCGCCAGTCAGTGTCAGCAGCCCTGGGTCTTCCTAGAGCATCTCTGACCTCATTAGGGGAGTGGCTTACAAACCACCCAGGCCATCGCATGAAACCATCTTCATCCCCCTACTGGAACCAGGCTCTCCTTGCCCTGAAACGAGTAGGCGCGCGGATCCACCATGCCTTCCCATACAGAAGGGAAGGCCCTGGCCTCAGCCCCCGTCGCCATGCAATTGTGCACAATGGACAAGTTGTAACAACTCGCCTCAACCCCCAAGATCGTCCTCCCATCCGCCCAAGACTCCTTGAGCTCCTCCCTCCCTCCGTGAGATTTGACCTTAAGGAATTGTGGAAGGACGTCTATCACCCCATCCTGTCAGTAAAAGTGTCCAACACCTTATGGAGGGTGCTCCACTGTTCAAACAGGACAGGGGAACGGACTGGCCCTACCTTCCAGCACCGAAGCTGCCCCCGCTGTGTGGAGCCTATTGACTCCCTCCTCCATCGTTTTTTCACCTGTCCAGGTGTCGCCGCATTTTGGCCAAAGGCCCGCGCGCTCCTCCATGCTCAGCCCTGGTCTGGACACCCTGTGCAAGACCTCATGTTTGAGCAGACATTGCCTGGTTGCCACCGACCCCTCCATGTCCTCGCCTATGCCACAGCCATCTGGACCATCCATAACTCCTTCCTTCATGCTGCCTTTGACCAGCAGGTGTGGACCCTTCCACACATGATCACCCACTTTCAGGTAGACTTTGAGATGGCCCTGAAGGTCTGCACTATGTCGCCAACCCTCCCCCGCTCAGTTGTCACTGCAGCACGGCTCTGGCGCGCAAACCCCCTCCCTTTCTCGATGCCTCCTCCCTCCCCTTCCCTCGCCTCTGGCTCTTAGGAGCTCAGGCGTAATTCAATAAACATCGATGAATCCCCCCTTGGGTTGGGACCATCTAGTACTAAAAAAATGGCAGCTATTCTATAATGGCTTTGGCTTCACATGAGAAGTCAAGATTGTATTATCCCTTTAAGTGGTTAGAAACATTGAATCTAATGGTGTACACTGCTATGGCTATCTCAATGATGGCTTCACTCAATTAGGGGAAGTGGTTTCCATACGTCGAAATCCTGGCGTTAATCAAGGTCCACTGTTGCTTTTTGCACAGGATTTGACAATCTAAATGAAGCAGGAGTAGTTAGACTCTTAAATACTATTAAACAGGATAGGGGAATATTTTACACACTTGTAAAAAATAGGAAACTTTAATTTAGGGAAATAAGACGGTTTCTTATTAATTTTATTAGTGATCACAATGGTTGAAAATAGAATCCTATTATTAGGTCACAAAAGAGTATTTAAGAAATCAGAGGCTCAAAGTGAGATGGGCAAGAAATTCTTTAGAAGCTATGAGTATTCAAATTAAGGAAATATTTAGTTTCGACATATCATAGCTCTTTTAAATTGCCTTGCTTCAATGGTTCAGCCAATGGAAGGTCAATAGTAAGTATACCCAATTCCTTTGGTAAATGATTTATTATCTGAACTGATCACCAAAGGTGAAAATATTTGCGCCATGTGGGATCTCCTCCCCCCTATAAAAGGGGGTATCTCCACTTAGATGTGTGAATAAAGCTGTGGAGGATCCAGGGATGGACCTTGGCATGACTTCCCATATAACGCCGCGGCTCAGCAATTCCTGACTAATAATTGAACTAGATTGATGATAAGGGGAGGAAATCGTATTATCTCAGTATGATGAATTCCACCAATAATAGACCTGGATACTTGGACGATTTTAGCCTTATTTGAATATGGAACACTCTTACCACAATATTGGACATATATTAGTCCGAAATTACCCTATCAAGTGTGTTAGGTAAAGAATAGTGCAGAAGGAACTGGCCATGAATTTGGTTAACAGTAACTCCAGTAGCAAGGTATTTGATGGTGTACTCATTCATCGCTTATATGTGACTAAAAATGGGCCTTCCCAGATCAGACTGAGCTACTCTCTTCTAGGACTGATACAGTTGTGGTAATACAGTATAAATTGGCTACTTGGAAGGAAGAAGAAAGAGGGGACCAAAGTTCATTAGATGCTTGGCCTTCTTTAGTGACAGTCTTAGCCAAATTACTCATGGTTTCTGATTGTAATTGGATGATGTGTTAAGCAAACTTTTCATGGCTTGCTCAGGATCATTCCTGTCAGAAAATATTCTTAGTATAAGAATGCTAGCACCCCAGGTTCTCGCCCATATAACACATTAAAATGGAAATCTTGAAGATGCAATGATAGCTAATACGGTAGGACGTGAGGGAACTGGGAAAGTAATGATCCCAGTGAAGAGGGTTTGAGTTGGATTTTTGCGGGTATAGAGACCAGGATTCCAGTAAATCTTTTTATGGCACCATTGGTGGATGGGTTATAGTGGATCAAGAAGAGTTGTTGTGCTCCCATGGAGGTGGAGAGAAGCTTTACCACTTTGGAGGTAAGTCTTTTTCATTATTTTAAAGGAGGACATGAGGGCAACCATGCCTCGTGAAGATATAATAATGTAGGAAGGTGGCAGTGGCTTTAAAAGTCTGAGTGAAGAGTGCAACAGCTTCAACCCATTTGGTGAAGTGATCAATTCCGACCAAGATATAGCGATTGCCACTGGTAGTCTGAGGGAGAGACTTTATAAATCTAAAATATGGTGTAAAAGGGTTGTTGGGGCATCTTAAGTTGATAAAGATATTAAATCTTGAGGCTGGATTGTTTTTTACATGTCAGGTAGACATCCAGGACTTCATTTATGGTCTCCATAATGCCATCGTAGTAGTAGCATTATTTTACCCACTTATAGGTTTTGCTTACTCTGCCATGCCCCATGATAATGTGAGACTGCAGGATGACAGGTACTCGCTCTGATGGCCGAAGATAGTGCAAATTAATTTACTCCTACTTTTTTATTTAACTTTCCATACTCCACAATTTGTTTTGTGGGAGTGCCATTCTAGGACTTCTTTACTGGTTCATCTTCATAAGCCCACGCTTCAGGAGTCATTAGGAGGCCATGATACCTCTTTGCTTCGCTATTATAAAGTTGAAGGTCGTGCATTCAAGTCAGCCCATCAACGTTCATATGGCATGTCCCATCTCTATGCTCAATGGTCATATCATAGTGCTGGAGTTTTAGAGCCCAGCGAACCAAAAACCCATTGGGATCTTTCATAATATATTGCCAATTTATAGAGGCGTGGTCAGTAACCACTTTAAATGAAGTCCTATATAAAAAATGACGGTAGTATTTGACAGCGAGTAAGACAGAAAGGCACTACTTTTCAGTGACGCTGTAGTTGCGCTCAGCTTTTAAGAGCATCTTACTGAAATAAGACACGGGATGATAAGCCCCATTTTCATCCAACTGAGTCATGATAGTTTCAACGGTTTAGTCAGAGGCATCAGTAAATAACATGAATGCTTTGCCATAGTCAGGGTGACTGAGTATTGGCCTTTGTTGCAGCAACTCTTTCAGGGTCTCAAATTCAGCTTTTTATTCAGCATACCAATGAAAAGGACTGTTTTTAGTCAAGAGGCGGACAAGGGGATCACTAAGCTTGGTAATATGGGGATGAATTGATGGTAATACTCTATCATGTCCAAAATTAACCGTATGTCACGAAGAGTTTTGGGCGCGGGCATTTTAGATATCACTTCAACCTTGTCTTGTAGGGGTTAAATCCCATTTTGAGAGATAGCGTGCTAAGGTTATCTAGCCTCTTATAGAAAAATATGCATTTGGGGGACTTCAGCTTGATTTTAGATGCCTGACACCGTTGAAAACCATATTTAGATGCGTGAGGTGCTCTTTTAAAAGTCTTGGAAAAACTATGATGTCATCAAAATAGACAATTAAACAGCTAATATTAAGGTCCTAAGAATGTGATCCATCGCCTGCTGGAGGATGAAGGCGCCTTACAAAACCCCTGAGGTAGCTGAGTGGGCTGGTACAAACCCTCGCTGCAGATAAGGTGCGTTTCTCTTGATCTTGAGGAGAAGGGTACATCTTCCAGTATACGCTAACCAAGTGCATGGCGGAGAAGAATTTAGACCCTGATAGTTGGACCAGAGACTCATAAATGCGGTGATAGGGTAGCTGTCCTTCTTTGTTAGGTTGTTCAGCTTACGGTAGTCCATCACTACTCAATGACCTCCATTTTTCATTTGTCAATAGGAGCGGGGATGACTGAGGGCTTTGGGAAGGCACCAACAACCCAGCGTCCAGTAGCTGTTTGAGCTCCGTCTGCATCTGTAGCTCCTCAACTGTGGATTTGTGGAAGGATTTGGAGCTAATAGGCCGATCATCACCAACATCAATGGTATGAGTCCAACCCTTTATGTGCCCATAGTCAGTGTCAGATTTGGAGAAAATGTCATTGTAAGCCTCGAGCAGGGTGTGGACTTTGTCAAGCTCAGCTGGGGTTTGTCATCGGAGATATGAATAGTAGGTAGGGTACATAAAGACTGGTTGGTAGGTAAGCCCATATCCGCCATAGACCCAATACAGTGAACTTGCTTAGTTCCTCAAGGAAATTAGCAGGCATCTTCCAATCACCTGATGCTTTTTTACAACCATGTCTTTCTTAGTATAATTCCTCAGCAGGAGGTTGATAGGTTTTTGATAAGCTGGGTCTAGCATGCCTGGCAATACTTGGGGCTCTAAAGGGCTAACTCTGTCAATTCTGATTAGGTGTAGTAAGAAATTGTGGGGGATTTGTAAAGTAATCTTAGTGTCAACTACCCGTCATTCACCCACATTGATGAATACCTCTTTGAGATGCATGGACAAGGATTTTCTCAAGGGCTTCCCCTGAGTGAGGCAACCTTTTTTGAAATTTCGTCCAACCATTCTATAGTGCGAGAGAAGGCGGAGGAGGGATTTTATTAACTGTCCGAGCATACTCCTTTTTATTAAGCTCACCATTGGTCAGTGAAAGAGGAACCTCCTATTTAAGCAAGGAGAGATAGCCCTGCTTCAAGTTAAAATCCCTTCATATTTGAGCATGAACTGGGTAACATAGATTAGATCATAGATATTATTGTCCATGGCCACCGCTGGGATGACAAGGTGAGCTTCCCAAAACGAATGGGCAGAGAAGAGTAGGCTCCACTAGCTTGGGTGTTGAGAGACCAGCAGTTCAAACTCCTGGGTGTAGTCAAAGTCAGGAGCCAGCTTAATTACTTAATGAGTTTTGTTGATACCACATTCACCAGGGACCTGGTGTCAAGGATAGCTCTGACCCACACTCTATTGATGATGACCTCAAATAAGGTTCCACCCAAGTTGGGGAAAGAGCGAGGACCCCTTTAGACGAAGAGTAGAGGAAAGTTTTGGCCGTTTCAGGATAAATTTTCTTGGATAGTATGTAGGGTATGAACACATTGAATGGATTGGATCAGAGTGGCAAATGAGCTGGTCAGCGTCAATGCCAGTGTCAATGACCTCAAAACTCCTCAACACTTGACAAAGATAAGTTTGACGAGGGATCTTAGTAATATCCACTCTCTCCGGTTTCAACCTGTCAGGTACCTTTACTACAGCTTAGGATAGTAAACATAATAACCAACGTCTTCATAAAGCCCTTCAGACTCATCATTAGATGGGTTATCAATGCATGTCAATTAGTTCATCAACTGTGAGATACTTTTAGGGCTCCCTTTGTTGCAGGAGAGGTCCTGGGGCGCTCATTTACCTGGTATT
Source organism: Massospora cicadina (assembly GCA_022478985.1). NCBI lineage: Eukaryota > Fungi > Entomophthoromycota > Entomophthoromycetes > Entomophthorales > Entomophthoraceae > Massospora > Massospora cicadina. Next base: position 12,233 of record JAKSZP010017155.1, read on the forward strand.
TTTTGAAAAGGTGCTGTAATTGTTTTGTCTCTAGATTTAGCCTTTAATGTAGGGGATCTAAGCTGCCCTATGTCTACAGGGTTTGGACTAGAGATGGCTGGTGGAGAGGTTGAGAGAGGTATCATCTGGCAAGGATGAGACAATGGAATTAATGGTGAAGGCCACTCTAGAGGAAGAGAGGGGAAGGTAAAAGGGATAATTGCCTTCACCACCTGGATTTTTGGAGCTGAAGATGGAGAGAGAACTGCCTCGTCACCGCCATTATCCTCTGGTTATCCTACGGGATGGAGGAGCATCCTGTGGCCGCAGCTCCGCAGGAGCAGGTTTCCAAATGGAGACAGCCGTAGTAGAGACTAGAGGTGTCAGCGTGATTCTTGCCTCAGAACTACATGCATAGAGTCAAGTTCATAGATGTCAACAACCGCTAGTAAGGCCTCCTTGATATCTTGTACATTTTGGAAAGAGCGATTAACTGAGAAGATATTCATCTCCAAGGAGGGATGTGACTCTAATCCAGCCAAGATAGACGCAATATCACTGTCTAGTGGAAGCATTTTTGCAAGCAATAGCGGTTAATCTTTACCATAAAACTGCTCAACAAAAGAGACGATTGATTATCCCTTTTTCAGTGTAAGGCACATAAAGGCCTGTTTTTGTCATCTTAAACTCTGCGGGAGCCAAAATCCCTCAATGAGAGCTTGCTTAACCTCCTCTCAGGTGCTGAGGGTGGCCATGTGTGAAAGTATATCTCTTGAGCCACACGACGCAAGTATGGGAGGATTTACTTAATTTTAAGATGGTTATTTGCTTCTTTTATATCGACTTATTAAGTAAAGAGGAAGAAGGCAATAATTTCTTCACCTACGGTAAACTTATCCCTAAAAGGGGGTTTATTATTAATTGAGACCCCATAAGGGCCAAGAAAGGAGTGTTGCTCATTCCTTTTAAGGCGAGACAAAGCACTAGCTAGTTGAAATTCTAGATAGACTAGTCAGGGGCTAATTTCAGCAGGGAGGTCGTGAGGTTTACTTACCCATCTAACCTCCATTTTTTAGTTTATTTGGTGATGTACAGGGTCCCCTGTTTTGATAACAACTTTTTGAAGTCCTGGCGTTAACTAAGGCCCAATGGTGTTATTTGCACATGATTTGAAAATTTAAATGAAGAAGGAATAGCTAAACTCTTTCCTAATGTGAATCAAATAGGGAATATTTTACATCGCTTATAATAAACTAGGAAACATTTAAAATAGAGAAAATAAGAAGGTTATTTAGTTAATTTTATTAGTGATTGTGATGGGTTAAAAAGAAACCTTATTATGTCAAGGCTTAGTATTTAAGCAATCAGAAGTTAAGGTGAGATAATCAAGATATTCGTCATAAGCTACAATTATTTAAATAAGAAATATTGAGTTTAGATCCATCAGAGCTCTTGAAATTCGCCTTTCTTCAATGGAACGGCTGTTGGAGGTTCAATAATAGATAAAACAATTCCGTTGGGCAATGATTTATTATCTGAACTGATCAGCAAAGGAGAAAATATTTGCTCCTTGTGGGACCCCTCCAAGCGTATAAAAGGTGGTGGTCTCCACTTAGATGTATGAATGAAGCTTGGAGGAGCCAGAAATGGACCTTGGCATGAATACCCATATTAAGCCATGGGCTCAGCAATTCCCAACTATTAATTGAACTATCTTGATGAGAAGGGAAAAATTCTATTAACCCAGTTTGATGAGTTCCACTAAGAATCAACCTGCGTTTTTTGGAAAATTTTAGCCTTATGCAAATCCATTACACTCTTATCACAAAATTGGACGGGTAATTGTCTGACACCATAATTGACCCAAAGATCAAAGTGCAGTTTGCTCTAAGGGAGCATCATGGGGCTTTTGACACCGCCTGGGAGCGTGCAAAGTGGTGGGCTAGATTTAAGGTAGGACATAGCAACTGGAAGTGTTTGAGGGTCTATTTGGGTAATCCCAGGGGCGTCTTGGCAGGTCCAATAAATGCCAAAGGCGGAGCACCGCCACCCCATGCAGGGGCAGCAGGCATCAATATTTTTGTCATAGGCTAGGTTTGACATAGGAAATTGGTCAAAATTAAATTCAAATTATTCAAGATACGCCAACCAGGGGACAGACAGTACTGAATCACAGCACCCAAAATGACAAAATAAAACTACTAACCAAGCGGGAAGCGGAAACTGCTAACCCACTATGGCAGAGGATGAGGAGGGTGGGGGGGTTGGTTTTCAGAAAGACCCACCTCGATCATGGGATGTTGATTACAGTACCAGACCAGAGCAGAGAGCCAGGGCGTTGGGGCATCTGCATAGTGGGGGTTGAGGTCAGCGTAGTAAGAGTTTTCCTCTTCCGCATCAAAATAATGATGGGAAAGTGTTTCAACAAAAGCTGCGAGGAGAACTTCAGCTTCTTTGTGGGCTTCAGGAAGTTGGGTGAAAAGGGAGATACTGTGGCGGGTAATTTTGGCTGAGGGGTTGAATGAAGCAATCATTGCAACATTCATAACAGCAACATCAACATCATCAAATAGTTTTGAGATGTCACTGCAGGCAGATTCAGGGAAGTCGGGGGGAAGAAGAGGGTGGGCAGGCCATGCTGGAACTGAGCCACTGACTGGGCCACCACGGTGCGTAGTTTCAGGCACTGAGGAGAGGCCACCGCAGCTAAGGGGAGCTGGTGGTCACTTTGGAAGGGGGCTTATTGGGCAGAGGAGCGAAATGGCGAGGGGTAGGGGTTTCATTGAAGTCGTGAAGGAAAATTTCTGCCTGACCATAATTGAATTGGCAGAGAGGTTGACCTGTATGCTTACTAATGAGGACATTACCTGATTCGTCAGTCTCAGCCAATAGATCCCATTGATTTTGGTTCACTGGAATAGTGGCGTTCAAATTTGGGTGGGTGGGATTGGGCGAATGGGCAGATGCTTGGGTGCCAATGGTGGTCCAAGCTTTGCTATGATTGACTGGGGTGGATTTAGGTGGGAGAGTGAGGCTGGAGGTTTTGGGGGGCTGATTTTCCACGCAGGCCCACTAAACGAGATTGGAGGGTGGGAGGGGGGCAGCAAAGCGCCCCATACTGAACCTCCAGAGGGGCTCAGAAGCCACAGCAGCAGAATTGGCCTGAGGGCACGCTTTTTTTGCATGGTCGAGGCCAAAGCAGAGGGAAAAAATCTGCCTACCATTATTGACCTGAGCCCAAAGGAATTGACCAGGTGCTGCAGCCACACTAGCGCGGGGTGGGCTTTGTTGGGCTATGGTAGGGTGGTGTGGGATGATGGCGGCTGTTGCACGAGGAGCAGCAAGGCGCTCTGCACCAGATGGAATGGCAAAGATGAGGTTGTGCTGAGTGCCATAAGCCATAAGCCCCACGACCAACTGGTCATACAAAACCTGGGTGAGAAGGTGGGATGGGAGATTTTCAAAGGATACCATCAGAGTGGTGTCTTAAGGGAGGCGAGTACAGGTTGTGGGAATGAGGTTTTTTTTATAAATTAGAGGAGTTTGTGCTGCCGCTTCAGAATCCTCCTCAGATTGGAATCCAACGTCAAAGTAGCCCTTAAAAGGGCGGAAGTCTATAAAGCCAGCTGGCGCAAAGGCCACAGTGGCTAGGTCAATAATTGCCTTATCAGCATATGGGAACAAACGCCCATAGTTCACTCTGAGGCAATAGCAAATGGCAGAGCGAGGGAGGGCGAGAGGATGGGGCGAGAAGGGTGGACGCGCGCCAGGTGGAGCGCTAAGTCCCATGGGGGGTCAAAATGGCAGGAAGCAGTGGGCAGGCTGTTTGAGCCCATCTGAATGCACTTGCCCGTGGGGCGGAAAATGCTAGGCGGGGGTGCACCGCTGCCCCACACTGGGGTGGCAGGCGGTGGAGCCAAGGACATCAAAGAATAGGTTTGGTCAGATGGCTGTGGATAAATAAAACTTAAATTCAAAATTGCTCAAAAGTGACTTCAAGCGGTAAAAGAGAGCCACTTGGTCAAAATTAAAAACTTTTATTAATTTCTTTTGATCAAATTGGTGATCAAAGCAAAATAGAACTTAAACTAGCTATTTCTGTTAATCCCAATAATACCATAGTATCTATTTTTCAAGATTTGCTTGGATTAACATATTGAAGCAAAACACAGTTTTTGATCTATTGTATTATTATCTCTGACAAAACTTTTCTTTCTCATTGCAAACACTTTTGCAACCCATTCAATTCAAGACTAAATCTAGTTTGATATTCTCATAGAGGGGATTAGTCTGCGCCCATGTCTGGGAGCAGTTGGGCAAGCAAGGCAAGAGGAGCAGGTGGAAGGCCCGCGGCCTCTAACGTTCAAAAACGCCCCGGAGAATCCGGCGGAATAGAAAAAAATCTAAAAAAACTGGCAGTCACAATTTCCCTGGAGATACTCACGTGGCAAGCACGATGCAACCAGTACATCAACACGCCACATTACCAGCCACTTTCATCGGTGGAATTCGGAGTCCGTGTGTATCTGGACATCCAAAAAACGGTTCTATGGGAAAAATTTTGTGAAGATGTACACAAAATTTTCCTGACCGCGGTGTACGTTGCACCTCACTCCATGTCACGCGGTTGGCTGGACCTAGGTTTCGAAAGCAAAATAGCAGCAGATGAGGCTGCAGCGGTGTGCATAGTGGTTGACCTCCCCAAAGGGCAATGGGTCATCGAAACTAAATGCACCAGATGGACAAAAATCAAACCAAATTTTCCTAACATTTGACTTTTTGCTTACTATGGTAAAACGTGACATTTTGGAGCAACACCTGAAAGATGGTCTCGCCATATATGGTGAGATACAATCTTTTGAAATGCAACGTTTCACGCTGATGCCACACCTGTGCACTGGCAAAGCCATCACAGTTCTGACCCCAACTGAGGAGATCGCGAAGGACCTAACCCAGATCCCGCACTCCACCTTTATTGACATCGCAGGGCACACCACCCACCCATTCCAGGTAACCGTGGACAGCGCGACCCCATTTGCACCCACTGTGACACGTTCAGCCATAAGGCACATGCGTGCCCCATCAAAGAGGGCGTTACATTCTAAGAGCACCCCTTGGCGGCCATGGCCAGTGGAGAGGTGCACTACGAACCAACCACAAGCACCAAGGAGGCTTTCCCATGGGGAGCACAAGGCTGCTACCTATTGGTAAAGCCCATTTTCCCACAGGAGTGGAAGAAGGCCAAGCAGGCCCATAGGACCACGGCCAAGGAAGCGGCCAAGGTCACCACCACCATCCCACACTCACAACGCCAGGAGGACATGGAGACCTTCGCGGTGGAAGCAACTCAGGAATCCATCACCCAATCAGATTGGGAGGCCCATGCCAAACGGGCCACTCAATCTGAGGATCCAATGGGAAATTTGATCTCACCCAATCGCTGCACCCAAGCCCCCAGTCAAAACTGACTTGGGACCTATCCCAACCAAAAAAAAATTTTTGCCCCACTCGACGGTGCACCAAACTTATCTGCACCACAAAAAATTCATCCGACGTTGGGAAAACAAAAAGCGAAGGCCAAAGCCAACGTGACTCTTTCTGCAAAAATAACAAAAACCCCAATAGCGTTGCTGCTAATAACCGCGCTGCTGTGAAAGCCTGTGGGGACCTGGAAGAGGCTGGTGGGCCAGGGGGCCCACCCCCTCGCACCTAAGGTGCAATGGGGGAAACCTTCACTCTAGGGATGCTGAATATCGCCAGACTCAAGGCCTCCCCGTCCTGGGCTAGGAAACTGAGTTTTTTATAAAACAATTTACCTGTGGATATCCTGGCCATCCAGGAAACCCACTGTCCACGATGTTCCGAGGAAGCTCGGAAAACATTGCTCCTACCATCCCTATCCTTTTGGTCAAAGCACTGTGGGGTGCTAATTCAGAAAAACAATTTTTTTAAATTTACATCTTCAGAAACATTCCTAAATGACCGAGTGCTCATTGTCATCTTCTCATGGGCTGATGTTGCACACACAATTGTCAACATTTACACCCCAAACGGTGCACAAGAGCATCAGGAATTTTCTCATCGGTCAAATCCCTCCCATTACCCCCATTTCTTTCCTAATTGGTGACATGAACTGTTGGCTAACCTCACCAATGGACCAGTGGCCGCCCTCACCCCACACCCCACAGGGTCACATAGAACTACGCGTTCTAAAAGCCACCCTTGGGTTAATGGATGCGCTGCCATGACATGCCCTACTGCTCGAAAACATGACACGTCCCCACATCCACAACGGCCAATTAAGGTCCATGACCCGCATCAACCTTATTCTAGCGCTGGCGAAATTCCAACCCCAAATCTCCCACTTCATAACAATGAAAATGGAATTCTCTGACCACTGACTGGTCTCAATAACATACCACTTACCCGTCACAGTTGCAAAGGCCCCACATTGGTGCAAAATCTGCTCCCCAGAGCTCGCGTCACCAGGATTTTCCACATGGGTGGAAGAGGCAACTTTGGCAAAGTCATTTGTTGCACCGTTTTGCGCGGACCCCATTTCCATATGGGCAACTTTCAAAGAAGACACCATCCGCCACTATCGCCATCTCTCATCCAGACGCTCACAAGCCACATTGGCAGTTATATTGCGTGCGCTGGTGGAATTGGCCCACTTGGAGTCCAACATTCCAGCTTCAGGATATAGCCCTGCATGGGGCCAGAAGTGGGCGGAGGCAGCAGCCCACCTCAACGCACTTGAAAGGCAACACAAATACCGGGTTTGTGTCCAATACAGGGCCACACGCATCATAAAGGTGACAAGTGCACCGCATACTTCTTCAAAAAATTTTTTGCACCATGCCAGAGCATGGCCTGCAAACAGGTGCAAAGATTGGATAATTCTATTGTGGACACACCAGCCGAAGTGGCAATCGAAATGCAAAGATATTACTCTGAGTTATACCGAGCCAAACCAATTCAGCCAGCCAAAATGGTAGAATTTCTCGACAGAGCTCATATCTGCACCATTTTCTGATACCCAGAAATAATGAATTTAATTACTCCGAACAAATTATGGACTACCATTTGCGGTGCACCAAACCAAAAATGCCCAGGCCCAAATGGCATTTCATATGAGTTCTACAAAAAATATTTTAAATATATATCCCCATTGCTGCTAGCCTCACTCAACCAAAGCCTGTTGGAAACGTGCCTCCTACCAGGAGGACATGAGGCCTTTACAGTCACACTCTTCAAGAAAGGGGATAGGCTAGACTTAGCCAACTGGTGCCCCATTTCTCTAACAAACACAGACACCAAAATTTTAACAAAAATCATGGCTAACCATTTAGGGACTGTAGCATCTGCCACCATCTTCCAGAACAATTCGGTTTCATCCCAGAAGGTCGATTTGGGTTAACGTGCACTCTGTGGCTAATGTGTGTCAGTCCACAGCCTCTGGGGCACTTGTATTCTTGGAAAAATAAAAGGCCTATGATAGAGTAAACTGGGGATACCTTAGGGCCTGCCTCCAACAATTCCGCCTACTTCCCCGCTTCATTAACTGGGTGATGCTGCTCACGGAATCTGCAACAATGGCAGTGCGCAGCCCAGGTTTCCTAACGGAAGTAGTCCATCCTCAAAGGGGCCTGTGACAAGGGGACCCCTGAGCCCACTCTTATACAACTTCAGCCTTGACCCACTACTGCGAAATGTGAATGCCCAACTCACTGGGGTCCATGTGCCAGGCCAAACCCCAGTCAAGATGATGGCATTTGCAGATGATTGCGTGGTGGGGGTGTCTTTTAACAAAGATGCACGCGCGCTTGAAGCCCTCATCCAGGAATATTCCCGGGTAACACGTGGCACTGAACGCCTCCAAGACCAAAATCATCCTCCTTGGTCGGTTTCAGAACTGCTGGCCCCCAGCAAGTAGTTCCAAACTCGGCCCATATGCTCACCCAAGTCCACGCCTTACTAACTCAAAATACACCGCTCCACTGGTGCTCCCCTTTGTGCCACGACCTACCATAGGACAGTACGCCATCTGGGCGTGTGGTTGGAGGCAGGTGGATATGCGTCAGCAGTAATGGAGTGCCATATACTGGACAACGTGACGAAGCGAATCGCCTCTCTCAGAGCCCACCCTACTACCCTCAATGGCAGGGTTGTTCTTGCCAACTCTATGCTCCTATCCAAAGTCTGGTTCGGAGCTCACGCCATCCCCTTCTCCCCAAGCTTCTTCAAATCCCTGTATGCTTTGCTACAAGGTTGGCTTTGGTCAGGCCGCCCTCCACCAGTACGGCTAGAGGTCATGTTTGGCCCTCATCATCAAGGTGGCATGGTCCTACTTGACTTCAAAGCCCATGCTGCCAAGATCCTGGGCACTTGGATCGCGGCTGTCACCGCTCCTACACTCCCATCCCAACACTGGTCCCGCGCAGCCTGCTCCAACTTCTCCCAAGCCTTGGGCCTCAACAACCCATCAAACCCCCACTCCCTGATGAAATACCTCGCATCACACACATCAGCCACAGGTCCTCACGGGACTAAAACCCACTACAAACGAATCCTACTCTCCATGCGAAGCGCAGAGTGGAGAATTCGTATTAGTGGACATACAACCTGAAGAGGCCGCCCCTCTCCTCAGTTCACACAAGAGGTATAGGGGCTACCCATCCATGATGGTGTGATCCCCATTCGACCCCAAGTCCTATCCAGGGTGGACTACCTGGACATGATGGACATCCCTTATTCCACTGAGACCCAAAAGACTATCTGGAAATACGCACACCATCCTCTGTTGCAGCCTCAAGTCCGCTCCCATGTGTGGCGCTGCCTGAGGCGGGTGTATCATACAGCTGAGCGCTCTAATGCTTTACACTCATCCTGTGTCGTGTGTGGCCAGTATGGAATGCTGTTTCACCGCCTGGAGAAGTGCCCCACCTCTAAAGTAATATGGCGCGAAGTCCAACGTCTGCTAGGCCAGGATCAAATACATCCCTTCAGTCTGTCAAGAGATATGTTTGCTTCATAAATGGCCTCCCCCTCCCACCCTCCCTTCGTGCTCTGGTGGTTGCAATCGCCATGTGGACTATCCACACGATTGTCTTGGATGCCATCGCCGGATCCATACCCACCCTCCCTGAAGCTGTCCACAGATTCCGGTCTCATTTGGTGGATCACTTTTAAGCGTGGATGTTTGGATATCTCCCACCACGTCGCCGACAGCTGGTCTCCTCCTGGTTCCCAGTCTGGTTCATCAAATCAGACCCCTTCCTCCACACGTGCTCTATAGAGGCTACGCCCCCTACACAAGTTCCCTCCCCCTTCCCATAAGTGGCGTTCCCGCTAGCAACAAGAGATAGCATCGCTTCTCTGGGGTGCCTCCCCTGGTACTAAGTTTTGTCTCGTCTGAGTCATATTTGGAAGTGTCCGTCCCATGGTCGGCCTTCCCCGCAATAAATATAAAATTTAAAATTATTATTATCTCTGACTATTATTCTCTAAATGGTCCGAAAATTTCCACACAATCACTGTTATATTCATGCGCAGCATAAATTATCTCACAACTAAAAAATTGAATTATGGGCATCAGGAAGCTCGATTTTAATAAAACAAGGTTCCCTTGTTAGATTTTTATAAGTGTTAAATAATTTTGATGGCTCCTAATTTTTGCTTACCGTCCAAATTTCAGTAAGCAACATAAGGTATTAATCACTAACATGGTGGTTACTTGTGCCACAAGTAATTATATTTGTCTGAAAGTGGTGCAGGCCAGGGACTTTGATTCACAATGGGGGAACTTGTTTTAGGTGTTTTTCATGTCCCAATTTTTTTATCCTTATGCGTAAAACACTTCATTTCAGTTTTCATGGACATGTTTTTCTAGTTTTGCAACAATTCTGGAGCCGTTATACCCATTAATTTTGGAGTAGATTGGTGGCGCCATTATTTAACATATATATTGACTTGGAAAGAAAGTGCTTTTTTTACTTCCAAATCTTATTTGGGTGAAAAACATCTCTTCCTGTCATTGACAACAGGTATTGTAGTAATGGCAACTGTGGAGTATCTTCTAAAAACATCTTGCCTGACTTAGGTACTTTGCCGCATATCCTTATGCCTTTAAAGGCTGTGTTTGAAGTGTAAGGTTCCAATAGCCTCTTAAAACAGCCAAAAATTAAAAATTGTTTTAGACGTCATCTGACCTGATCAAAATCAACTTTACCTTGTATCCCTACACAGCTGAGGAGAATTAAGCTTTAGAATCTTAGATTGATAATATGGCGACAAAGAAATATAAGATCAAGAAAACATCTCCCATTACTTCCCCTGTAATTTTTGCTCAATTTGATGACACTCTATGCCTTGTTTCAAGATTTTCCTTGTGTAATGTGAATCCTAAACCTTATGCTTCTAATTCAAATGTTTATTTAGCAATCTAAGCCAATAAAAATATAAATTCATCTATTATAAAAATGCTTTAATGGGCTTTTGGCCTAAAATTAAAAATTATACTGATTTAAAAAACATTAAACGATTTATAACGCCAAATTTGAATTGTTAACCAAATTAGGATGGTTCATCATACAGTACTCCATTAGCTGGTAGGAACTGAAGCTTTATTTTATCCCTGTCTCTCCCTATCCCTAATTTTAACTCATCTATTATATACTTCTATCTATTTGTAAAATTCCCTACATCAGTACAATGTTTCCAGGGTCATAAAATTGTCACTTTACTGAGCTAATTCCTTCCTGAATACAAGCCAAAGCTACCTTGAGGTTTTTGGAAGATTAAATCCTGAAGGTTGATATATGCTCTGATAGCTTACCACTTGAAGACTATAAATATCCATAATTTTAATTAGATAATTAACACTTGATTTTATCTATCTTTCGTCAAATTTATGACAAAGTGGTTATTAATGCTTTAGTTAAGGATTTCTAACTAAGAAGAGACAAAGTTAGAATCTTCCTAATGATGAAATATTTCATTACAAAGCCTTCGGAGTTAGTTTGACTCATATTAGTCTATCTTGAAGGACTCCAGCCAACAAATAAGAGAAATCTTAAACCTTGTGTGGTCTGGGCGTTTGATTAATGTTACAGTCAATAACAATAACCCTACCTCCCGCTATAAAGTAACAGTATCCAGATATCAAGCTGGATAGGACCTTACACCCCTTTAGAACTAAAAAGGACTAATCCCAAGGCTCTGCTGCTTTAAAAAATCTCAGATTAAGGCACATCTTAAATGGTGGGTATCATTAGTTTCTCAGTGTATGCCCACTACAACCTTCAAACAATTTCCAAGCCCATAATTACTATTTCTGATAGATTATTACAGTATGCAAAAGATTATTACCAATATTATATATATCTAAAATTCTTGTAAGATGGTTAATGCACACATAAGACCCTTTTCAAAATAGAGGGCACCAATAAGGGAGCTCTCAAACGGAAAAAGATAACTGGGTAACCCCAAGTATAAAGATATTATAAGACACATTTTAAATTAGTCCTGACTCTGAAGACAATGTTAGGCTAAAGGAATCATTTAGCCAGCAGGCTTGGAAGGCACCATTTGAGATCCTGATATGACCGGACAATAAGCCCTAGATAGCCACAGCAGATAATATATAATCCGCTGACCAAGTTTTACAGTGAATGAATATTTAAGTGCCTTAGATGATGCGATATTATTTCAGAAGAATAGATATTGGATCAACTCCAAATAAGGTGATAAGGCAATGTTGACATATGAGAATATTTAGTATATTGCCTTTAATAAGGCGATAAGAAGATAAAATAGTATTTTCTGCTGGAGTCAATGAGTTAAGGTGGAACTAGATAGTCTAAGCCAAAAGAGCAGTGTCAGAAATTAACCAGATGGTTTCCTCCCAAATAACATCAGAATTATGGTTGTCAGTTAGTTGGCATGATTTCCAGCTAATTGCCTAGTTCATGTTACTTAATAATATAAAAATATTAACTTATTTAGGATTGGCGGATTCCTAGTTCAGCGCTGACTTCAAAATTATGTGTAATTATGGGAATTTTCAGAGATAAGCCAACGTATTAATATCAACCATCTGACAATGCTTTCACTGACTTAGATCTGAGTTTGGCGGAATCTTATCCTGATACAAACTGCCATAAAAATGATTGTGAGATTCTCCAGCGGAAAGCTAAAGTTATTTGTTATCAATCATTTATTTATAACTTGCTGCCTAAATCAAGTACCAGTGACTTATGCCGAGGATTCTCCAAGTATTATAATAGGAATTTATATATGGTTGATCATCGATTCATGCTCATGATGAGTCGACCTAATATCAAGTAATTGTGAGGAGCGGAATAAGAGAGATTCACTACCACTAATGACTGCAATTGCTTGAGGTTTTGGCTTGTATGGCAGAGGGGTTTTCATAGGCGCAGTAGATTAGAGTATAAACAGTCATTCTTCCCTCCAAATAGAAATCTCTCTTTCGCCCACTTTTTATCTATTTGAAGTAACAAGAGCCACTAGAGAGGATAGGGTAGGAACTGGATATCCCCAAAGTAGGCAGGGTTATGTACCTGAAGTGGCCAACGCTGCCAGCTCCCATACTTCAGCCCTAAATGGAACCAGCGGCTAACTGTCTAACCATTCACCAATGATGATGTGCTAATGGCAGTCAGCCAAGAGGGTGGTGCAGCGTAGGAGTGCCATGACCACCCAGGATTGGATAGACTCGCCAGGGCACACCCAAGAGGGGTTGATGATTGGTCATGAGGGTGTTGCAGCACAATAGTGCCATGGCCGCCCAGGATGGGAAATGGAATCGCTGGGGCACACCCAAGATGGACCATGGGGTTAAAGCGAGGTCATTGGTCTGCTGTGTTGGTGGTTTGGATGAGGACTTGTAGGGGGTTGGTACGCCTATGAAGGTGAAACATAAAGGGTCAGCCAGTCTACATACTCGTTGGCCTAACAATTGCGGAGCACAGTGTTCAGAAAAGCAATTTCTGCCAAGCAACTTTTGACTAAAGTCTCTGATATATAAGTGAGATGAGACAATTGATTAAGGAGGATTGTTATTAGAGAAGCAAGAGCTGAGCAGAGAGCATCTTTTGTAAAAACTAAGATAAATAAAGAGGTGTTCTTGAAGCAATTGCTTCATATTATATTTAGTTTATTAAGTTGTCTCAAGAACGACAATCTTCATATCATCTGTCCATTGCTCAGTGGGCTTTTAACCTGTCCAACCTTCACGGAGTATTTTATCTATATTGCCAAATTTATAACAATGGTGCTCACTACAGGGGGGCCCATTGATCAACCACCAGAAATATAAAAATTCTCCAGTCACCGGCCAGGTTGCATTAGGCCTGCTTTGACAGGGAATACTCATGACTCTCTGCACCAGCTAAATATGTGAAACTTAAACTTGCTTTAGAAGAGGTGCTCAGGAAGCAGGATGAGCTCCTTCAGGAGTGTAATGACATAATGAACCAGCTCAACAACAGCATAGTCAAATGCAAATTCTGGGACAATAAATAGGTTTTTGCTAATTGCTGGATGACACCACTGAATGACTTCATTGCGAAGAGCAGAAGTTAGAAGGCATACCCCAGCCCCCTCATTGGGAAGTGGAAAAGCGCTAAGAGGCTTCCCGGAGAAAATTGTATTATGTGGAATATGACACTGGATACCCAGTCAAGGAGCTTTTGCTGAAATTCAGTCAACATGAGCTAATCCACCCATGAAGGCAGCTCTGGAGATGATTATGTATCAGAGAACCAATTCCCCAAGTAATGGTTGTAAGCCCACCAGAGGGACCCATGCTACTGCTGAATTAACAGATGGACTGTCCACCGTTAATCCTACTGGACCAGCTCCTCATCAAGGCACTACTTATGGGTCTCGACCCATTCCTCAGTATGATCAAAAGGTTTGCAGCTTTGAGTGGGAGGAGGAGATTTGCATCAATAAGCTAAATTATTTTAATCATGATGGGAATATCCTCAGCTTCATCGAAATATTTTGAGTTGGCGCTGTGAGGAGCCTCAGATTTGCGTAATGAAAAATTGTTAATATCGGCCTTGGATGTTTAAATTGCTGACAAAGTCTCCTGCTATCTTACAAGCAGTAACATTATGTACCAAGAAGTGAAGGATACTGTGTTGTGGCTGTTTGGGGGTAACGCAAAGATGTCACAGCAAAAGGCTGAGGTTTTTAACGTTGGGATTTAATGTAATGAGACCCTATATGTTTGCAGACCAATTTATGGGAAAGCCCATGTGCTAGTATGGGCAGGGACTTTATCCAAATCCAATGTGTGCATTGCAATAAACTCCGCAGTGAATCCATACCGTGAGCTTTACAATGTCATGACTTCAATTTTGGAGTATGATGTACCCCTGATCAAAATTGTTCAGTTTTTGCGCAGTCTATCCACTACCTATCCTCCGTCCAATACATAGTCGATCATACCTCTGCCATTGTCGGACCTACTTATCTAAAGATTTCTCCCATTTTGTTCTATATCCTCCTAGTAACCTCTGATCTTATTATATAAGTGCCTCGCCCTCAGCTAAGTTAACCTCAGCAGTTTGACTTCCACTATGGACCTGCTTATGAAAGTCAGCAGCACAACTACTGAACTGGGCCTAATTACGGCAATTGTCAGCAATCACCCTATCAACCAGGCCATGGTTATGCCAATTCTCAACAATCAAACTATAGGCCTAGCCCATCTTATGAGAACTAAGGTTGCAAACCTACGGGGTGGATTGGTTTAAATGCAGCCACCCTAGCCTCCTAGCCAGGAGTTGTCCCAACTGTCTAGTTTACTACTTGCAACATGATTAATACTACTAGGGGAATATGGAGCAAAGTAGAGATGGGACTCTCTAACTCTGCTATACCAACCCCAAAAGTCCCATCTGAACTTTTTGTAGTATATTCAGAGGAAGTTCCTCAATATGATGACGAGTTTTATACCATTAGCCAGTTGGAGGAGTAAACGTAATGACATGGGTGCAAGCCAAGGCCATGGCAGATGAGTGACCTCAGGAAAAACTGAAGCCATATGCCTGTCAAATGTTCATCCAAGCTTCTTCATACAAACTGGATTCATCCTCAAATGCACCTTCTTGAAAGGTGTAAACGTCGCACTACTAGTAGATGCTATTGCAAAGAATACCCTAAAGTTGGTGAGGAGATTATGAGCTTCTTTGGGAAAAATGATCCCTTAAATGTCCACATATTAAACAGTCAATATTCTTCTTATTCTGAGTGTAAATAGTGTGACATTTTTGTAGTAAAAAATTGAGTTCGTGCTATAATAGATATGGGCGACCCAGACTACATAGTTTTCACTAAGTTGGTGCTGAAGTTGACGTTAAAGCCTGATGTAGAACATCTAATGGCGTATGGGACCTCTGGAGCAGAAAGAATGGTATATGAGGGAGCGTACAGCATTCCACCTTTTTGGTTTTGGCGATTGTTGTTATAGCTCCAGCAATAGTGCTACTGAACAATAGATATGACCTGTTTATGTAACTGCTTTCATGCGACACTTTGGGGCTGCTGTTGATATGATGGAGGAGACCTTCAAAATTTTGTGGCATCAGATCCCAATTTAATTTACCTCCAGCAGAGAGCCAAGGATCTGGTGCATATGGGGCATATCAACCTTTAATGAAATGATAAAGTGATACTGGTTTCACTACCATCAATTTAAGAGCAAGACCTGTACCTTCACTAAGCAAATATACAAAAATCAAGGGCTGCCGCTTAGAGCTGCTGGTCTTATATCCTTGCCCTCCAGACACCAAATAATAGTATCCACTGAGTTAGAGGTAGAAGTGATAGCTGGACACAATAAGGAGATCATTCGCCTTATCAACAATCGCAGCTGAAGCCTCATGTGACTTCAGGAATTATACTTCCAGGACATGGAAAGATCTAGGTTTTGCTAGCAAATATACAAAACAGACTATTTAAAAACCTGCCAGCTTTAGTAAGTGGCATATTTTCACTTGACCCCAGATGAGGAGGTCTTTCAAGTTTACAAGTTCAGCTGGCTGGATGATTTTGTCTAACTGTTGAGCCACATTCTGGCGTAATGGGAGTGGCACCGCATGAGAATTTAATAGGGTTATTGGAAGAAATAAAAGACTAAGTGATAGCTTTATTTCAAAAGTTTAAAAATTTATATCGTTGACCACAGTTTTATGGGTGCTCATGGGGAGTGGTCCATCGACTAAATTTAGGATATCATCTCCCTATAAGGTCTTGGCCAATTCGCTGATTAAGGGCAGCTGTAGAAGTTGTCATAAAGACAATTATAAGCTGCTGAAGCAAGGGATGTTCAAACCGTCAAAGAGTCCTTGGGATTTGCCCGTTCTAATTAAAAAAGAAGGATGGTGCCAACTGGGTGGTGATGGACTACCTGAAGCTCAACAGTATTACTAAAAAGGAATCATATTTCTTGCTTCAAACAAAAAATGTATTTTATCAGTTAGGAGCTCTCCACTTCTCAGTAATGGATCTAATATTGAGTTACTGGCAAATTATGTTCCCACATTGGAACAGGAAAAATGCGCTGTAATCACCTCCAAAGGCCTTTTTTTAACTGATTTGGATTCCTCAAGGGTTGTGCAACGCCACGGCCACATTTCTGTGAGCCATGGACACTATTATTGGTGACCTGAAACTGTCGTGCATCATTGTATACCTCAATGATACTAACGTTTTCTCCCGCATGTTTTCTGAGCAACTTAAACATTTGGAAGAGGTATTCCACCGTTTGGCTGAGGACAATATAAAGATCAAACCTCGGAAATGCTATTTCTTAAAGGGCCAGCTGGAGTACTTCAGGTTTGTAGTTGATGCAACAGGGCTGAGGCCCTAACCAGCTAAGGTGGAGGTCATTTGGAGATGACTACACCAAGCAGTAAGCGAGATATACAAGTATTTTTAGAAATGGGTGACTAGAATAAACGATTCATTCCAAACTTTAGTTGTATTGGAGGTCTGCTGTTTGAGTTATTAAAAAAGGACGCTACGTTTGAATAAATGAAACACTGTCAACGCTCCTTTGATACTCTTTGAACAGCATTGACCAATGCACCAGTGCTACGCTACCCAAATTTTGAAAAGGAATTTATTGTACAGATGGATGCACCTCTTTCCGCTGTAGGGGAAGTTCTGTCCTAAAAAGATGATGAAGGGGAGGAGCATCCAGTGGTGTACTTCAGCAAAAGCCTAAATACCCATGACATAATTATACTTTGACTGAGCTGGAGTGCTTAGCAATGATTTATGTCTACAAGAAATTCAGAGTATATTTGCAGGGTGTAAAGTTTAAAGTTGTGATGGATCATGCTTCATTACGCTGGTTGCAGAACCTTAAGGAACCGGAGGGTCGTCTAGCCTGATGAGCCCTTAAACTACAGGCTTACAACTTCAAGATCCTTCACTGACCAGGAGTAAAACACCAGAATGCTTATTTCTTGACGAGGCTACCAACTATAAGCAGTTACAGCAGATCTGAGCGATATTATGTATGACAAGATTCTCAGCGGAAATTATAATGATGAGCCACCACAAGCCATATTTACATTTAATGAAATATAAGCTAATATCTTTCAGCAAACCGAGGATATGTAAAAATAATTTGAGACTCTACAGTAAACTTCTCGTGACCCTCAGAACGGCCTAGAATTATCATGAGCGCACAAAAGGCAGTTGTACATGGTGTAGTATGCAAGGCGTTGGAAATGTTGCGCCCTCATATTTATTGGGAAAGCATGAACTTAGATGAGCTTGAAACAATTTCTTGGTGCCACTAGTGTCAAGTGGAAAAGCCGTTCTTCCAGAAGACCTCATACCCTTTAATGAAACCACATTTTGCTTGGTATATGGTTTCATTGATGTCGTTGGCCCCCTGACAATGGGAGCTAACTGGTACAAATACATTTTTTAGCGATTGACTACTTGACCAGGTGGGTTGAAGCACGGGCAAACAGGATTGGGGTGGTCACGGTGGCCAAGTTCATAGTGGAATGCATAATTTAGTGACATGGCTGCCCTCAGTTCATTATTACTGACAACAGAATTAACTTCAATTTGCACATCGTTTCAAAGTTAAACGAGCTGAAGGGCATCTGCGTGGTTTTGATAACCCCATACCACCCTGAGTCCAACAGGATGGTTGAACAAGTTAATGAAACCTTGTGTACATACTCCAAAAATGGTAATGGATTAATCTTACAATTAAAGTTCCCTCCTTTCCACTACCGTTTTTGAATACAACATTAGCTACCATTATACCACAGGTAAAATCCTTTTTCAATTTCTATATCAATGACACCATGCTCTTCTGGTACTTTTTTATTTTTGCATAGAAGATAATGGCGGAATTGATCCAAAATGTTAATTGACTAACCTAGCGAACACATTAAAGTTATAAACTGAAGCATACTCCTTCAGTCTGGCCAAAAATATAAGGGAATCAGGCAGCCAATTAGTAATGGAGTAGAGGGCTATCTCAGTTTAGATATAAAGAGGTGGTTTTATTCCATGACTAGCATTAGTTTATTGGAAGCACAAATTGGCCAGCATCTGTATTGGTCCGTTTATTTTATTAAGAAAACGGGTGTATATGCCTATACTATTTAAGACCCCATGGGTAGTCATATTATTGAATGAGTGCATGAAAAGTTCCTCCAGTTGTATAAACAATAGGAGACTTGTCGTCCAGTCAAGGGGGTGATGACGTGATTCTGATATGACTGGATGATAATCACTAAATAGCCACAGCATATTGGCTAGAATGCGCCAACCATGATTTACAGTGTTCAAATATTTGAGCGCCTTGGGATGAGGCGATATTGGGTCAGGAAGATTAATTATTGGTTCGCCTCCAAATAGGGCAATAAGGCAATTTTGACATATGACAAATATTTAGTAGATTGCCTTATACTTATGGTTTAGGGAAATTAAGAATGCATTCTGTTCCAGAGCCAATGAGACTACGGCGGAAACAAATAGTCTAAGCAAAAGAGTTATATTTTGTTGAAGTCACTATTATATAAGTGAGAAGGGGCAATTAATTAAGGATGTTAGTTAGTAGAGAAGAGAGAACGTAGCAGGAGCATCTGCTGTAAAATTAAGTTAAATAAAGAAGTGTTGTTGGGGAAAAATTCTCCATATTCTATTAAGTTTATTAAGTTTTATAAAGGACAACGATCTTTATATCATTTGTGCATTGCTCAGTGGGCTTTTACCCTGAGCAACTTTCTCATCTTATATTACCTATATCTTCAAAAATTTAACAAGGGATCAGGAGGCTCTTCAGCTTTATCTGGGGGACATGTAACGGCACAAAGCTGAGAGCACTGACATGGGCGCATCATGGAAATGTGGGTTGAAATAACAAGGAGGTGCTTGCAACTCAATGTGTGTAATGAGAAAGTTAGAAATGTAGTTTGTAAGGGCTTTCTCAGCCTCAAAGCGTACTTTAAGTAGAAGCGATGGTGAAAGGTTGTTGCATGTAATGTAAATCTTCAGGCTGAACTTTGCGACTGCCAAATCTTTTTGAACTGCTGTATGATCCAACTGATAGTAGCGGATTTGTTCTTTTTAATGTTTTGGGAGCATGGTGCTAGGGACGATATGACTTGGCAGGCCTGCAGCAAGTACTGCAAATAATATTGCAATAACTTTACGGGTTGGGTGACATTCAGAGAAACAACCTCTTCAGCTAAATGGTGGCCATTTTTGAATGTTACGCATCAGGACGAGGCACATTGTGGCGCTTTGGTAATTGGGCCTCATAATCAGCATTGAAGTACATTTCTAATGAGGAAGCCTAGCCCATTTGGCTTTGGGATAAGCTCACCTGATTTGTCAAACTCAATTAAAAAATCTCATGGACGTTGGTTGAATATAATCAGTTTTTTGCATATGGGTGATCTGTGGCAGGTGGCTGAAGGAGACTTTCTAGATTATTGTAGTCCATCTAACTCCTCATTGGTGGGTTCATGAAATGAGGTTTCTTTTGAAAATCTTTGGTTGGTTGATTCATTGGTAGCTGAACTACCTCCTTGGGGGGAAAGGTTAGTGCCTCATTCATAAAACATAATTGGATTGGCTATGGGGTGCTCATGCAAAAAGTAGGTGAGGGGCCGCAGCTCTGGTGATGGATGGGAAGCGCTGTTTCAAATGGTCTAGTTTATAACAGGTAGGACAGATGGTGCGCCCTCCATCCACTTGGCCCAGAAAGGATGGTCAGGGGCAGAGGGGATAATGATGCGAGGGGGAATTAGTGGGCTTCTTTTTTGATACTTGATGAACAATTGCAAAGGCGTGGGGACTGCGAGGCGTTTGGCTCCATCGGAACCATGAATTGTAGTAAGGAAGAAACCATATTCCAATAATCTCGCAATGATCTCATTGTGTAGAATTTTGGGAGGAAGATGGGTAGGAAGTCCCATGACTTAGCCACAAGAGTGGTATCAGTGTACAACTGAGTACGGGTATTTGGGAGGGGGGTGCCCTGGAACACCTGGGAATGGTAGCTGTTACTGCAGCATCAGCTTTACTTGATAAGTCAAGATAAAAATACCCCTTGAAGGGGCATAAGTCTATGAAGCCTTCAGGCTTTATATTAGTATGGAATAATTTGATAATAGCTTTGTCTGAGTAGAGGAACAACTTATCATATTCAACCTAATGGCCAAATCACATGTTGCTTCAGGGGAAGAAAGAGGGGGCAACGTGGCACCGCCTGGGTTGGCAAGATGTAAGGCTAAGACCTTAGGCGGGACATAGCATCCTGAAGAATTTGGAATGCTAGCTGAGCCAGCCCGAGCACATCTTGGCAATCGCTAAAATTCATTAAGAGGTGGCGCCCCACTTCCCAAGTGGGGGCAGCAAGCGTCAATTGCATCAACATAGGTAATATGAATAGGGCGATGACAAGTGGAGCAGTTTTACTAAACAAAAACCATAATTCGACAAAAAGTTGGCAAATCAAGAGGGAGACTATTCCTACTATATAAACTATAATAAAGTAAAGTTGTTATAACTAAATCTCGTTTTGGTACATTAATTAAATAAGTACATTTTAGCCATACTTCCCATAGTGCAGATACTCTAGCTGACAGGTCATAAGTGATGACTTGGCACACTTTTAAGATAAATTATACTTGTCAAATTATTTAGTCAGCTTTAAAAGATTGACTGTCAGGCTCCTTGGAATAGCACCATTGAGCTTAAAAATGGAAGCTCAACAAGTTGGTGCTCACTACAGGGGTTCACCGACGGTTTTGTAATACCAGCATCTAATCGATTAAAACATGAAAGATAACCAAATGGATATTGTCACCTGCAGGGTGCACAATGAAAATGGTGAAGAAGATGATTGTTATAAAGTCAACACACTGTCCCAGTTTTTAAAAAGTTCAAGGAAATCTTATGGAGATTCCAAAATACTATCGTCTTACTTGGATTTCTAATGGAAGAGATAAAGAGCTACTTCATGGAGAAATTACTCAATGAAAATAGCCAGTTGTTATAGGACATATGCCGTGAACAAAACTCTCATGAACCTGTATGAACCCAGTGTTCTACCAGGAGTTATAGTTTAAGTGTAAATCTATCTTATTATACATGCAATCTGTACACCCTGCGCATATAATATCATCATTTAATAGGTGTTTATAAATGAGGAAACCACCATCATTTAAACGCAAGGGCTTGACGGATGGCCTATGAGCAGTTATATAAATTTGGCAGCACAAAGTTTATAACACGTCCACCATTTGATTGATCAAACTTTTCATATAATTTAGCTCCATAATATAATAAGGACTATTGACACCAGTGTTATCAAAAATGCAGAAGAAGCCCCCTCAGGTTGGGACCATCTAGTACTAAAAAAATGCGGAAGAAGCTATGAAACTCCTTCAGAAAGGCAGATCAGAGTCAATTTAACTTACCAAGGGACTTGACACCTTCATCAAAGAGCTCTAAAGACAAGATCTCGAAGCCAATGGCTAAATGGAAGTTTAAACGTCTACTAGCTGACAACAGGAGGAGGAACAGAGGCCCTACTTAAAGCCCAGCTAGAGAAAGCCCTATGACGAATTTATGGTTGGAGGCCAATCAAACCTCTGAGACTTAATCAGTGTCACTAAATATCATTTCTCAAGTAGCCCAGATCAAACAGGATCTAGAAAACCGTGCAACTCAGGCATTTTCTCTTTCCTTTACAAATCGACTCTATAATAGTAGAGTTACTTAAGAAGAAAAGCCCTCAGTCAGGAGGACATCAATTAAGTCCATCATTCTCAATGAAGCTTAATAACGCTGGTGTACTCTACAGAAGAGTTAATGTCAAGACAAAAACCTCCTCAAAGCACTGAATGCAAAGAGATGAAGGAGGACTTAGATTGATGCATTATTTTATTGAGGATGATAACAAACTTTGGTGACATACTGTTCATACGCACACCAACAAATTCATGATCTGGAAATCCGCATTAAGAACTTGGAGAATTGTAAATCATTCTTAAGGGAAGTACAATCTGCGTATGTTAAGCCAAGACGTACCCTAGAAAAATGGAGCAACATCTCAATTCTATACAGGACCAATATATTGACTTGAATGTCAAATTGAACAGAGCGACGTCAAAACCAAAATTACAAATCTGAAGCTTCTGGTTACATGTCGTTCTAAAATTGAAGACAACAACTTTTAAGCCTACGATCAAGGACAAGTTCAAACCTGAAAAATGGATTATTGCATCTTTCTTCTATGTCTATAAAGCAACAGTTAAAGGAGTTTTTGATTATCAAAAGTTTAAGAATATTCTAAATTGTTTAAGTCATATGGCTCGAGAGAATATGGTACCTCATATGGATGACCTGTATCCTGGAGAGAAGTAAAGAAAGCACTCATCAAAGGGTTTGGGTCAAAACAGAGCCTTAATATAAAGAAACTGCCATCATAAATTGCGTGCTACGCTCTAATGAAACCCCTGCTGAATTCTCTCGTTGCTTTTATATATTTCCTAAACGCTTTTGACCCCAAAGATTCTTAATTTGGAAGATGACATAGTCACTATCGTTGCTGGTCTACATTATATCCCTGACCTTGCCATGCGCGTCACATTTGTCAAGTGCAGCTTCAGTTCTGTTTTGGATGTTAAAAAGCTTTACTTGATGTAGGTGACATCCACAAGATAGAAAACTCTTGAAAGGCCTTCACAAGCCCAGATTGTATAATGTAGAGGAAGTGAAGCCTATGAAAGAGGAGAAGCCAAGTTGCAACTTTTGTGAGAAGTATAAACATACTGAAGATATGTTTCAAGAAGAACCCTTATCTTTCTGAGCAGGGAAAAAGAAGGTTTTCTTAGGGTTAGGTACCTCTAACGGCGACTGAATCGCAGTATCTAAAAAAATTAACATTACCAAACGCTCATCTTATTTGCAATGAAAATGAAACTAATGACGACTCTGAAGGGGGTCATGAGAACACAGTTTGTTACATTTTATTCACCAGCTCAGCTTGTCATTCCAGACCATTTTAGCGCTGAAATATTGATAACGCCCAGGTTCCTGAAGCTCATACCTCAGCAAGGTTATTGGGTACTTAGGATAAACAATACAGCCAGCAATACTGATCAGTAATTTACCTTTTGATTTGATTCATCTCAACATCCACAGTCTCTTGGAGATCAAGAAGTATCCTGGATCTTCCTAAAAGCTTAATGTGATCTTCTACTTCAAGGAGTTTTTAGCCTTCTCGCTAAAGTTTGAAGTAACCATCACCAAAGTAGTATTGGTGATTTGAAGGCCTGAGTTATGGCTATCTTGGTATGTGATTACCATCAATGTTGTTTCATTAAAACTAATCAATAAGATCAAGATCTCTCCAGACCTTATATACACTCAAGTATATAGTACCTCTAGTTCAAACAATATAAAGGTGATAGGAGCATACTTCTCTCAGGCAACTAAGTTTGCAAGTTAGTTTTCTCAGCACCCAAAGTTACCCTAGACAACAATCAATATGATATACTCATAGGAGCTCAGTCTATGACCAAATATGAAGAGATTATCAATTTGAAATATGGATAATTATCACACTTTAAATATGAAGTTCCGCAGCTTTTCTTTCTTATAATGATAAAATTTGTTATATAAATCAATTTGAACACCAATTTTTGATAATCATACACTGAGATATGGGCGTATTCATTAAAATCAATTAAACTAAGAGAAAGCTTTAACAAGCAATGGTCTAAAATAGTGCGCCAAAGGTCAGAAACGCCCTGGAGGGGGACTGGGAAGCATGGCCACCAAAAAGATAAAACTGAGGCACCTCCTGGGTTTGTGGAGTTTACCATGTAACATAACCAGTACATGGAAATCCATTATAACTAACCCCTTTCAAAGGTAGATCATGGGCTCTGACTCTACCTAGGGGTTGAATCACCAACTCTGTTGGAGTAAGTATGTTAGGCACAGGCCTCCCTCTTCCCCTACGCAGTGTACGTTAACATTGAAATGGTCCCACATGGCTGGGCAATTTGGGTTTTTGACCGAAGGAGATTCAGACACCAACACAAAAGTATGCATCAAAGCTGTCCTCCCCGATGGCAAACAAATTGTGCGCACCATGCGCACCAGATGGAACAAATTGAACACTTTGTTCATCCTCTTTGACTTACTCTCCACCAACATCCCCTACCAGCAAATAGAGGAGGAGCTCTGAGCTGAACTTAAACACTGCAGAGATATTAAAAACTCAAATTACAAAAGTTTCAATTGATGCCAAACCTGTATAAAGGAAAGGCAATTGCTGTGATCCACTGATCCATGAGGCTACCGCAGACCTCACAAGATTCTCTCATAATGCAGAGTTTCACCTCCCAGCTGGAAGGTGTCAGAGTCATTCTGTGTCACACCAGAACGCGCAGTGCCTATATGCAACAACTGCACCGCATTGGGGCACAAGGAACATGCATTCCCATGAAGGAGGGCATCATGGCCCCAGAATTATGCGATGATGCCATGGACAAAAATGATGTAGAATTCTACAGATTGATTGATGCCAACCACGCCTTCCAATGGGGAGAGGATGAACACTACCTCATCATAGACCAAGTAACACCCAAAGCACACAAAATGCTGTAGAAGGCCCACAAGCGGGAAGTGGTCAAGGCTGTATCACTCGCAGCCTCCGCCATTGACCCTGAAAAATTCAGGAATACATTGAGGAAATCAGCTGAGCCAACCAAACATAACAGAGTGCCCAATGCTGAAGAGGACATGGAGGAAATTATTTGAGTCACCCAATCAGAGCAGTATGCCCAAAATGAAAATAGTATCAACAATGCGACTGAATTACCAAATGAAGTCAATCAAGTAAACTTAGCAGAACAATTCATGTCCACTATGGGCGAAAAATTGGGACCCAATTCTCAAAATTAGCACCCCAAAACCACAGAAACAAATAAGTGCACCACACCGGCCCACTATGAGTTACAAGTAGAATAATCTGCCACAAAATCTAACAACTGCAATTTCCATGAGAAATTGACACAAGGTATGGAATTGGACGATGCCACAGTATATTCTGACCTAATAATATGAAGCAGAGCTAACAATAAGGGCGTTGGGTGTGGGATAGGTGGCCCTCTCAACCACTCCTGAGGCGCCACAGGAACCTCAGTGACAATAAGGATGCTAAACATCACGGGAGCCAGGGCTCATGCGTCCTAAGCCAAAAAGCTGGACTTCCTGTGAAAACCCGCTTTAGATATCTTAACAATCCAAGAAACCCACTGTCTACAGGGGTGAGGGATCCTGGTCATCCAGGGTCTCACCGTCCCTATTGATACGGATGACACCCTGTGGGGCGGTCATCAGAATTAAAAAAAAACTAAAAACACAAACTCTTCCTCATATCTGCACGGTCACATCCTGGTTGTAATGGTTATAAACCAAGAGGACACAATTTTGATAGCAAGCATCTATGCACTGTGCACCGCAGCTGAGAGGAAACAATTTTTGAAGCCATCCCAACGCTCATCCTCCCACCAGATATCATTCTACTGGGCGACTTCAACTTCTGGGATAGCCCCAATATGGACCAATGGAATAATCCCAGGGGATTCCCACTGAGGCACATTGAGTTCTATGCAATGAAGGTATCCCTAGGCCTACATGATACCCTCACCCCCTGGTCACCACTCCTTCCCACCATGACCCACCCCAACATATGTGCGGGAACGCTTATCATAATGAGCTGCATCAAAAAAATCCTCACACTGAAAGCCCACCACTCAACATCTCCAACTTTGAAACAAAAAAATCAATTTCTCTGACCACTGACTCATTTTGGTGCAGCTCTCACCAGCCTGAACCCCCACACAGGCGTCGACCTGGAGGAAGCTACCCCCAGAAAACATAAAATTGTCAAAATATCTGACTGGGTCGAACATGAGGCCATGAACTCAGAATTTATAGCCCTGTTCATATTAGATCTATAAAAACCTGGGCAAGCTTCAAAACGAACTAATAAATAAAACTCATCACATCACCTCATGTAAATTACACCACCAACACAGCCACAATTAGGCACACCTTGGCAAAACTGGACCCCCTCAAGCTCAATGCCCCAAAGTGCTGCTACAGCCCCAACTGGGGCACAAATGGGGGTAAATATCCGCCCACCTAAACGCCCTCATTCTTGAACACCAGCACAGAATCAAAGTATTGAGAAATGGTAAGATCATAAAAGAAGGTAAAACCTGCTTGACATAATTCTTCTGCCAATTCAATCCCGTGGCAACCAGCCCATGTGTACACAGGTTAACAAAGTTGATGGCACCGTGGAAACTGACCCAATAAAGGTCAAAACGGAATTACACTACTATTAAACCAAACTATATTGTGACACCCCAATGAACCCCCCAAAAATTTAACTTTTTATACACACTCTTTTGAATAAAAAGCACGCCGCTGAACTACAACCTCCTATATAATCACACAGAAGAAGCTCTAAGATACAGTCTGCGGTGCAACACATAGGAAATTCCCAGGGCCTAAAGGAATACCCTACAAATTTTAAAAAATATTTTAAAGAAATCGCCCACCTCGTCTTAGCATCAATGAACCAGTGCCTGCTGGCCAGGACTCCTATTTAATAACCCTGTTCAAAAAGGGTGACAAACTGAAATGGTCAACTGGCTCCCAATTTCACTCTCTAACACTGATAAAAAACTACTCACAAAAACTTTTAGCAACCAGATTAGGCACAATAGCATTCAATAAACTGTCACCCTATCAGTTTGGGTTCATACCAGGGCGTTCAATCTGGACTAATGTACACTCCATCACCAACATATGTCAGTCCAAAGCATCTGGAGCCCTGGTATTCCTAGACCAGGATAAGGCATATGACCGCGTTATCTGGCCATACCTGAAGGAATGCCTGAGCGCCTTCAGACTCCCATCCAGATTCATAAACTGGTTGATGCTCCTTACAGAATCAGCACCCATGGCTGTATGCGGCCCTGGCCTTCTAACTAACAAGATCACACCACTCACAGGGCTCAAACAAGGGGACCCCCTCAGCCCGCTGCTGTATAATTTCAGCTTTGATCCACTTCTTCGTGTTGCTGACTCACGCCTCATAAGATTAACTGCACAAGGCCAGTCACTAGTCAAAGTACTAGCCTTTGCAGACTACTGCGTAACTGTTATAGCTAACAATAATGATACCTGCCAACTGGAACGCACATTAGATGATTATTCCATTGTGAGAAACGCGTTTCTCAACAACAGGAATACGGAAATAATCCTCTTAGGCAAGTATACTAACAACTGGGCTACAACACCCAAACCTCACAGCCCTGACAAAGGAACAACCCCTTCATCTTTCCCTTCGCATCACCTCTTTTAACCAGCCCTGTCCGCCACCTTTGGATATGGCTGGAAACAGGGGGGTACGCCAATGAGACAATGGAGATCAACCTACTACAGCAGATGTACAACCGCGTCGCCTCCCTTAATGGATGATCCCCTGGACTAACGGGTGAGTAACTGTTGCCAACTCACTCATCTTTTGATTCTGTGGTTCACCACATACGCAATATCCTTCTCACCTACTTTCATGTCCTCAATCTACGCATTTATCCAGGGATGGCTGTGGCCTGGGACCCATCCACCTGTACAGCGGGAAACAATCTTTGTCCAACGCTCCAGTGGAGGCATGGGCCTTATAGACTTTGAGGTCCATGCC
Source organism: Massospora cicadina (assembly GCA_022478985.1). Classification (NCBI taxonomy): domain Eukaryota; kingdom Fungi; phylum Entomophthoromycota; class Entomophthoromycetes; order Entomophthorales; family Entomophthoraceae; genus Massospora; species Massospora cicadina. The sequence goes on from JAKSZP010017155.1 coordinate 40,524, forward strand.
AACCATATACTGGGCACCTGGATAAAGGAAGTCCTAGCCCCAGACCTCCCACAACAACACTGGCCCAGAGCAGCGAGGGCAAACTTTGCACAGGCGCTAAACTTTTTAACCCACACAACCCGTCCAGCCTGCTCATATACCTTGCAAACCACCTCAACGCAGAAAGCCCTCATGATACTCCCCCACACTTTAAATGCCTCCTCCGCACCATTTGGCAAAGGGAGTGGTCCGTCACACTGACAGGCACTATTCAGGGAAGCGGTAGGCCCAGAGCCCACTTCACACTAAGGAGCCTAGAGGACAAACCCAAGAGGGACAAACATGACGTGGCCCCAGTCATTGTAAGGATCGATTACCTGGATGACTTAAACATCCCATATGATCTCACAACACAGAAGACAATATGGAGGCTAACAAATCATCCACTCCTCCAAACAAGGGTAAGAGCTAACACATGGTGTCGCCCCAGAAGAACCTAAAGAACAGCATATCGCTCCATCTCTCTTTATGCAGATTGCGCAGTGTGTGGAGGTGAGGGCACCCTACATCACCGCCTTAAATCATGCTATCCATCTAGAGCCATATGGCGGGAAGTTGCGTGCCTGCTAAGTATTCAAAATACCCAGTAATTATCAAGATTCTTGAGCCTCCTCTTGCTCCAACTCAAATCCCCAATACCACCTACCATCCACTCCCTAATGGTAACCTTTGCAATGTGGACAATCCATACCATAGCTTTGGATGCTTTCAAGGGAACTGTATAAACCATCCGTAGATAACTAGTAGATTTCATTTTCACCTATTGAGCACTTCCAAGCCTGGCTTTATGAATACATAAAGCTGAGGCAGCAAAGGCTCATAGAGTCATGGTTCCCATTATGGTTTCTACACACTGACCCCTTCCTCCACACCTGCTCCATAACAGGTGTTAAATTCTGTGGTTGACTCGAAATAAACCCTTCAACAACCTACAGATTGGGACGATTTTACAACCTAAGAGCTTGAACTAATAATCTAATTAAAACCTAGTACAATAACATGGCTTGGGCCAATTATTGCTATGTGGATTTAATTATATTTTATTAAAACTCGTGCTGAATATTCCTGCACATTTAGGTTAACCTTCTCTGCAACTACTCGGCCAGGTTAATCAACTTAATGTCAATTTAATAAATTTTCTATTGGCAGCTCAGGCTGAATACATTCATACAGTTGGGCCAATTATCTCTGCCCCAATCTTTGGCAACTAGTCCCAAATTAGTTGGGACCAATATTAAGAAAATTGTATACAGAATTATTTGGGGATAAACTGAAGTTACATTTAAAAGTCCCTTGGACAATTAGCCAAATGAACTTTGTAATCAATTCTCTCCCTAGGGCGAAAGTTTGTATATCAATCCACATAATCTCATGATAGCATTTGCGTGGACCACCCAAAAGGGGTTACCTAGTGCTATTGAGGAAGAGGCCTGCTGACGACCCAATTAAAGGTGCGTCATTTACGTTAATTGTGGCCAAAAGTTCACAGAAGGTGTGTTCATCAGCAGTATGACAAAAGTGAAATCCAGAAGATCTTAGGACAATTTTGCATGCTTTTATCGCAATTTTTGTACCTGAAATCCTCCCAATTTTGAAAGTATTTTGCCACTAATGAACTTAATAAAAGGTTTCAGTCGTAGGCCAAACTGAGGTGGTAAAATAAAAAAATTATTTGAGGTGGGTCAACCTTGGGACAAATATACCACACCAAGAATGCTTTCTAGCCAGTACAGGTTTCAAACTTAAAATCTGCACTAGTGGTGTAAGCAGTCTTACCCGCTCAGCTAACCACCCCCTGAGGTGGTAAAATAGCTGTTGAAATTTTGTGCTGGAATGTGGCCAGGAGATGCCCTAGAGGTATAAATACTGGCTCCTGGCCTAATTAATTATCATCAGATAATCTAGTCTAATAAATGTCTATTTTATTTTATCTTCATTTTATTTGATCTTAAGTCACTTTAGGAGAGTGTTGGCAAGCTGGGATCTCAGGATCCACATCTTGCAACTTTGCCTGCCTCAGCTGAAGTTCCCAATTACAAAGGGAAAATTGAACCCAAAGTCAGATGGAAAAATTGGAGCCATTTTCATATGTATAGTGCATTTTTGAATGGTTCAAAAACCGTAAGCAACTGGCTAAATTGAGGATCCACCAGCCAAACTTCAGCCCAGGTTACCATGTAGGATTTAATTAATCAGGTGAGCGATCCTCAGATTTTGATAACAGGGGAAACCCCCATAGAATAGCACACTCAACCCACCCATACATGGAGGTACCAGCTGGCAATAGGGGTAGCTTGTCTACTCTGGGGTGCCTAATTTAGTACCACTTTGTCTCCCCCTATCCCATTATGTAATTCGGTATTTCCCATCCCCTGGTCGGCTTACCTCAGTTAAATAATAGGTTGGAACCTCCTAGTTGCCTTATGTCCACCCATTGGCTAGAACGGAGACTGACCAGGGGGCCAGTCAACTGTAGGCCATGATGAATAAGGAAAACCCACCAGTGGCTGTGAGAGCAATGCTACTGGGAAGGGATGATTGTCTTAATCCCAAACTTCATAAATTCTTGTTAATTTGTGCTAACCAGAAACCTCCCAATACCATGTATCAACACTAGATCGTGGATCCTATCGCCCCATTTGCAAGTTTCAGCATTTATGTTGTTGGTCTGCTAACCTGCGGCAATGTACAGCCACTGGTATATCATATTAGCTGTCAACCACACTATAAAATGGGCTGAGGCTATCTCAATTGCTAACCCATCTAAAGCAATCGCTTTTTTTACTTAAAAAGGTCTTCACTTGCCACTTGGCCCAAATGTACTGTTATCCAATAATGGTACCAATTTTGTATCTTAAGTAAACATTGACCTTAATTCATTAGAGATACTTATCCCTCCTTTACTGCCCCATATAATTCCACTACCAATGGAGTAGTGAAACAAACGGATGAAACTCTAACTGCCATTCTTAAAAAAATGGCCCAATCTGACCCATCTCAGTAGAATTAATATTTTCCAGTGGTTCTACAGGAATACCGCATGAGCTACCATTGAGTTTTACAGATGTCACACTTTTGAGCTCTATACTTCTTAGAGTTGATCCTAACTTCAAAATGATCAACCCATATTGGAAACCTCCATGCTGGAAAAAGCTGAGCTAGCAATTTAGAGGATGGTGGATAAATTATTATAACTTTAAGCTTTACCTGCCAAATTTAAGTGAATTATAAGCAAATGAGAAGCAGATTGAAGCAACGCAAAGAATTTAATTTTTCTGAGTACCAGCTAGAGGTTTTGGAAAATTACAAGTCCAATATTGTGAGAAGAGCGTTTTGGAGTTAAATAATGTAAATATCAGCTAAAAGACCATGGTCAATTCTAAGCAGAACCCACCAAACATAGGGTAAAACTTTTATTAATTCTTCTTAGGCAAATATCATGAGTTTGAGCAGTCATATTGCTCCGACTATGTGGAATAATCTGGGGAGTCTGTCCAAGGTTCCCTCAGGCCATTTCCAGTTTAATTCACATACCTTGGCGGAGACCACCCCCTTTTATAGGGTTGGAGGGGTACTGCAAGGTGCAAATACTTTCCCACTTGTTAATTAAATTAAATAATAAATTTTTACTTTATGGACAGTTCTATCTGCTACCAACCCTCCATCGGCTATTTCATCCAAGCAGACCAACTTTTGATAGCTCTAATAGGTTGAAAGCACATATTACCAAATTTTGATGCACCCACAATATACCAAATTCCCCATCTGACTCACTTAAATCTTTAATACAATGTAAATACTAAGCACCAATTTATTTATAGGGGTTCGCTTCTTAACCCCTCAGCACTTACTAATAAAATCATATAAAAATCAAAAACTTTTAGTTACTTTATTATTTTAGTTCACTTTAAGTGGTCAATAACCCCCTCTAATTATTTACCCTGCAGTAGAATTGTACTTCTCTTGCAAATATTTGTTGGAATTTAAGTGAAAAATGCACCAACAAGCAAGGCAAAAAGCCTAAAATCCAACAAGGGGAATTGTCCTGTTCTACCATAGCTGGCCAGGAGGTCAGAGTAACAATCTTGAAACGCTATGGACAGGACCTTAATGAGTGTTTTTCATTGGTGACCAGATTAAATCACCCTTATCAAATCAGTCACATCATAAATTAAGTCCACAAAGGTTTCTTTAAAGTCATGTCCCTACTCAGCAAGGTCAAGTGGATGCAATGTCAGGAGTGAGGGCATTTGTACTAGTTCAGAGGAAGTCCAAGCGTAAATATTTTAAAACCTTTCACATGGAGTTTTGCCGCCGCAGAAGCTACTAAAATTGCAACAAACAGTGAAGTCCAATAGAGCAATTAAAATATTTTCCATCCTAAATCCGCTTGAATATCTGGTAAAGACTTGCCATTTAGAAATCCTTTAATTTCCTTTTCAATCAGAACAAATTGTGTCCGCTAGAAACCCACTCAAACACTGCATTGTTCTGGAAGTTGCCATACCCTACCAAACCCAGATTTCTACTAAAGCTATATTTACCCCAAGTTTTGAACAATAAAGGGATACTCCGTTGTAATACTAACATTTGTTTAGTTTTCTACTAGAAGTTGCTGTTTAGATTAACAGAGATTTTCTTTGATATTGTCTATTCTATCAAGAATTTGCCCTACATACCAAAATCTACAAAGAGATTCCACTGGAGCTATAATGACTAATAATTTTTTAATCTTTAAAAGACCTTGCCTTCAAATTATAATGAAACTTAATAGAAAAAGTAGAGTAAAATTATTTTTATCTATGTCTATTATTCTCTCATTTATGAGGTTTCATCTTTGGAATAATATCATTTTTCCATCTTGATTTGATTTTAACACCATTTTTTGCTTCCACTTGCTGAGATTCACTTTTTGAGCTTGATGGTGATATACTTAAGAAGCCAAAAGTCATTACTTGAAGGAAACTAAGATGCATGACAAGTATATTATTTATTTTAAATGGTGCTAAGTCGCCACTCATGTCTCATAAGCTAGAGTATCCAACCTATAGTAAATAAGCAAAAATGTACATAATTGCCAAGTACCAAAATGGGATATTATCAAAAACTTAACTTAATGTAGTATAAGTTAGGAGTTTTTATATGTCGCCTAGAATATAGACCTAAAAAGGAAAAGGATTAATAAAAGAATAGAGGGATAAACCTATATTGAAGTCTCTTGGTCAGACAATGTATTATGGAAGTTATAATGCCTTTGTAGAATATTTTTAATAGGGCATAAGTGTATGTTGGATGTACTAAGTCAGGTGAGACTTGGGGTCACCTAGGCCGATCATTGGGCAGATCCTTAATTTCTTACCCTTATGAAGTTTTGTCTTAATTTAATGCATCTTGTGCCACCTAGTGCAGTCGGTCCCTTAAATTCCAATAATCATTTTGTTTAAATTAGGCATAGATCTATCTTGGGTTATCTTAGGCTTTAATTAGTCTTACATAACTTTTCTAGAATTAATTTGAGCCTTACTGGCTATCAAATTTTTCTGTAGTATTAGCTTGATGTAACTTTTAACCCCCCTTAACAGGTCTATGTATCAATTCTGTCATGGGAGTTGTATGGTCAATACTTTTTTCATCATGTCCAATATCTTAATATCTGATATAACCTTCTTCAAGAATATGGCAGGAGAGTACTGACGCATAGATTGATATGTACGCGGTTGATAAGTATTCCTGTTTAAATACTTGATTGAGTATTTTTCCCAGCGTTTGTATGTTATAGCGTATGGCCCATCCCAGATGAAACCTAGTTTTCCTCCTCAGGGCGCTATATAATTGTGATAGCACAAGACTAAATCCAAAATCTCAAAAGTGTTAAGGTTGGAAAGAGGCATTTTCTGCTTAGCCTCCTCTTTTAACCATCTTTGCTAAATTTGTCATTGCCTCTGATTGTAGTTGTATGATCTTATTGGGTTAATCTTCTTATAGTTTTATGGCTCTTCGTTAATATCACTGGTAACATCACAACCTATTTGAGCTGGAATCTCAGTTTTTTCTGTAAAGACCTTGAAGAGAGAAATATTATTATGATTTAATGGAATCTTATCCTGTAACCCATTAACGCACTTGGGAGATAATGGTCTTAATATAATGGATCAGTAGTTTCCAACTTACATAAAGTTGGGACCAACCTTACATTAACACTTTCTACATTCCCACTAGTTGATATATGTAGGGTGTTGAAATTAATTTGTTAAGTTCCTATACTCGTAGCTAAGACCCACAAAACTCTTGAAATATAATTCTTCTCATTGTAGCGATAAAGTACCTTTGGGAAGCTGTGCTTAGTAAATATATTTTGGCATTAAAAGTCAGCAGTATTCTTGGCGGTTTGCACGGGAATAACAATTGCTTTAAACTACAACGTGAAATGATCAATACCTATAAGGATTTATCAATTTCCTCATGTGGATTCAGTTAGTGGACTTATGACATCTAAGCTAATTGTTTGAAACCTCTACTGAGTGGGTCAAGGGCTGATATCTGTATTTGGCCTTATGTAGCGCTTGTTTTTTACAAGTTATGCAAGCGTCTAAGACTTCCACTACAGAGTCCAATATTACTTCTCAATAGTAGTTATCTTTGATCCATTTTTAAGTTTCCTGACTCCTCCATGTCTTAGGGTATTGTGGGTTTCTATTATATATGACTCATTCTAAAGGTCCCAAGTAAGATAGCCAGTCAGTTCTGACTTTCTTTTATAGTACTCCGTTGAGAACTTTAGTATTTTAAGAGTGTTTGTAGCGTCTTATTAGCTGGTTCATCTTAATTTTCTGATAGTCTGGTTTTAGGATTAAGACATGTATTTGTTCATCCTCACTATTGTCTAGATGAAGCAGGAAAACTCATGTCAGTTCATTTACGTCATGTGCTTCAATTCAGCTCAATGGAAGATTTCCATGTCAAAGTGCTGAAATTTAAGGTCCTACAGGGATAGTCTCCTGTTGATTCTTTCTTCTTTTTCAGCCAGTTTAACAAAGCATGGTCTTTAACATATGTAATGTTTGATTCATAGTAGAAGGGCTGGAAATATTTCCCGCAAGGAGAAGAGCTAAGCGCCTTTTCACTGTGACACTGTAATTTCACTCAACTTTGGAAAGCATTTTGTTGTATTAGAACACCGAGTGGCCAATGCCTTCCTCATTCAGTTGTTAGAGTATGGCTTCTAAGCCTAATTTGGAGGCTCTAAACAGAATGAATAGCTTCCTGTAGTCCAGATGTCGTAGAATTGGTCTTCTCTTAAAAAATTCTTTGTTGTCTCAAATGCAGTTCTTTTCTCTACTCCCCACACAAAAGGGGTATTTAGGCAAGCAAACGGACAAGAGATTTGGCGAGTTAAGCGAAATTGAGGGATAAGTTGATAATAATATCTCGTCATTCCTAAGTGTACTTGTATATCTCTGAGGCTCTTTGGCATAGGAATCTTGGAGATTGCTTTGACCTTTATTGTACAAGGGTGTAATTCCTTCCTGCAATATGACATGTCCTAAAAAAAACCATTTACTGTTGGAAGAAGGTACACTTTGCAGGTTTTATCTGATGTGGTTCTCTCTCAGCCACTGTAAAACAGACTTAAGGTGGGCTAGATGATTGGTAAATATCATAAAAAGTACTGTTATGTCATCTAGGTACCTGATCAAACAGCTTAGTTTTAGATCTTGAATGATTTGATCCATCACCCATTAAAATGAGTTGGGTTCGTTGCTTAATCCCTGAGGAAGCTTGGTAGGTTGAAAAAAAATTTTATGTGCATAACAACACGCATTTTTCTTGGTCCTCTTTCGGCAGATCCATTTTTCAACACCTACTGGAGAGGTCCATTATAGAGAAGTATCTGAGACAGAGAGTTAGGCCTGAGAGTTGTCAATTCATGGAATTTGATAGCTATGCTTTTTAGTGAGACTGTTGAGCTTCATGTATTCCATCACTATTCTGTGTCCACCATTATTCTTCTTTATGAGTAACAAAAAGGATGACCATGGACTCTGGGATGGCAAAAGTAAGCTGACATTTAATATTTGCTTGTCCTCAGTCCTCATGTATTCTCCTCTAACTTCAACTTCCTATATGGCTTTAATTGTATGAGGTTGAGTCTTCTATGTCAATACTATGTGTCCATTCTTTCATTTGATCATAGTCATCATTTGACGTAGAGAAAATCTTGGTATCCACAAGTAATTGGTGCACTTTCTTGAGTTCCTCTTGATTTGCCTTCTAGATATTTGGACTTGAGGTATATAATAAATTAGATTATTGGTGGGTAGGCCAAAATTAAAGGAGTACCAATAAAATGTAGTTTTCAATTTCATTGATGGGAAGTCATTTACCTTTCCCAATATCTTGATGTTTCTTGACTATGATATCTTGGTTGGTTAAGTGCCCATTTAGCAGCCCAATAGGCCGCTGATAGCTGGATCAAGGACTCCTGGCAAACTCTTGCTTCATTTATACTTACTCCATTGACACTTTTTAAATATAGCAAGCAAATTTGGTGTTATACTCTGTGTTATGTTGGTAGTTTTAACTCTTTGTTCTCCTGGTTTTCTCTTTGCCTTCTCAATAACATGAAATATTATTCCTTCTGCTGCATCTACTATGAAAGTTAGCTTTTCATATTTTTTTTCCAGAGGTAGAATATCATAAAGTTAAAGCAGATACAGAATACTTAATCAGCCAAGATTAATTCTTCATTCTAGAGTTTTTATTATCCAGTAAAAGTGGAACTTAATGTTATAGAAGTGATAAATATTATTTTTTTTAAATTGTGAAATTCTTTTTTATTTAAAAACATACTATGTCTCAATAAGTATATTGCACTGTCTGTTGTCCAGGGTAACTGTGGTATCTGATAAAACTAATTTGCCAACACTGATTGCCAGAGATGAATATGCACATATCACCTTGGTATTGTTTGGTCTGGTGGCTCTGTACTCTTGAGTGTATTTGAGGTCAGGGGCAAACTTGATCTACTTGATTAGTTAGTATGAAACAACCTGGATGAGTGATATCATATCCAAGAAAGGCATAACTAAGACCTTCTGAATTACCACTTCCACCTCAGTAATAGTCCTTAAAACTTTGATGGTAGGGCTAAAACTCTTTAAGGCAGAACTTTGCACCGAGCTTCTGGGAGTCTCAGGATTTTCTTCTTGATCTCCAATAGATTGTGCACAATTGAGATGTATCAGATCAACATGGAAAGGAATTGATCAGCATTGCCGTGCAATCAATTACTCTGGGGCACCCAAAAACCTTACTGTAAAAAGTGCCTTCAGGAATCTGAACGTTGTCAATATTTTCAGCATTTAAGAGGTTTATAATGGCGAACTCATCAGGTGAGCCTAAGATATAATAATCTGTATCCATAGAACCCTCTTCATATTTTTCTCTGGAATCGCTCTCAATGCACATGAGATGTGCAATTGACAAATCTTTTCTTTCATGTACTTTAGGTTAGTTGGCTTTAGAGGTATCTGACCCTAAGCTTACTTTCCTTTTCACTGCTTGGCAAGGGCAGGGTCTTTTAAAGCACATATCTTCAGTAAAGTTGTTTATCTTGCAGAAGTTAAATCTTAGCTTCTTCTCCTTCTTTTGCTTCAATTCCTCAACTGCATACACTCTAAGTTTTGTGGAAGCATTTTGAGAGGTCTCTGGCTTGTTTATATCCACCACATCGAGAAGGTTTTTTAATGTCTAAGAAAGAATTGAAGCTTCATTTGACAGTTGTGACGTGCATGGCTAAGTCTGGATTACTATGTAAATAAGTAATGAAGCATGTAAGAAATTGTCCAATATAAGCATTTTCAATGTCAACAGCGTTTAGCCTCAATATAAAAGTGATCTAAAAATATGGCCAGGGCTTCATTTTAGTATAACATCTTTCATGGAAGCCAGTTTCTTCATACTCAGGCTTTGCTTGGACCTGAATTCTTTGAAGATCTCTTCCTTCACTTCTCTCCAGGTATACAGGTCATTCATATGGGTACCATGACCTCTTGAGCTATATGGCTTATTCAAGATAAAATATGCTTGACCTTTTATTGATCAGTCACACCTTCAATCGCAGCTTCATAGACGTATAGAGAAGATGTGATACTCCTTCGCCAGAAGTAAACTTGTCTCTGAACATAAGCTTAAAGGTAGTGGCCTCTGATCCTGAAATGATGTGTATTTTAAGAGCCTCAGATTCATTAATTTTGGTATGTGTGTTGATCTGTTCAACTTGATAATGAGTCAATGTATTTGATCCTGTATAGGATTGAGATGTTGATTCATTTTCTCCAGTGTAAGTCTTGGCGTGACATCCAGCAGATTGATTTTTCTTTTTAAAACAACTATATCATTCTCTGATCTCTCAACGCGGATGTCCAGATTATGAATTTGTTGGTGAACGGATGGGTGGTATGTTAAAAAGCTTATTCTCATCCTCTGATACTCCAATGGGCAAATTCAAGTACTCCTTCATATCTTTGCATTCAGTGCTCTGAGGAAGCTTGTTAGTCTTGGTTTTCAGCTTTTCTGTAAGTATGTTCCAGCGTTGCACAGCTTTATTGATGTGATTACATACTAGATTAATATCTTCTTGACTAAGTTTTTCTCTCATGTCACTCTCAAATTTGTTGAGTCACTCAGTAATGGAAAGAATAGATGCCAAAGTCACATGTGATGGCTGATCCTGCTCAACATGACCAATTGGAAATAATATTTCTGATAAACTTTAAAGTCTAAGAGATTTGATGAGCCAACAGCTCTTTAATTCATTGTAATGCTTGCTTTATCTGAGACTTGAGGAGGATGATCAGTTCTTCCTCCTGATGATGGCTAGTAGAAGCTTTGTCCGCCATTTCTCCTGGCTTTAATATATTCTCTTTGGAGCTCATGAGATAAGGCGCCAAATAATTTATTGGTACTTTTGTACAGCTCTGAGATGTCCTTTTTATAAAAACTTCATATTCTCCTTCACATACTTGATAACACCAAAATAAATAGTTTCCATTTAATTATGGAGGAGTATAATGTAGGAATGGTTTGTTTTTGATCAAAAAGCGGATGCCCTTTATACTTTGTGAAGCTAAGGTTTATAAATGTTTTTTTAGTACTAGATGGTCCCAATAAGGTTTATAAATGTTAATATGCCACTCATAAGCCCCTTGGATATTGATATGATGGTGGAGTTCATCATTATGGACTCCTAGTAAATGCATGATAAGATCGAGCGCAGGGTGTACAAATTTTAGGAAATAATTAGATAGACTTACACTTAATTCAGAGCTATTGGAGAGAGCAATGAAATTTTATAGGTTCAATTGAGTCATGTCTAGGGCGGATAGCCTTTCATGGCTGCTCTTTTTATTAAGTTTAATGACTCCACGAATTAAATCTCCAACTCCTTCATTAGAGTCTGTGTTAGATGATAATTACTTGGAATCTCCATAATATTTTCTTGAATTTTTTAAATGTGACAATGGGCAGACTTCGCATTTGGTTATCTTCTTCACCAATTCCGCTGTACGCCCATAGGGTGAAACTATCAATCAGGTTATATTCTATAGTACAATAAACTAAGTTCAGGTATTATTAAGCATTGTCTGAGATCCTGTAGTGAGCATCAGCCTGTTGAGCTTCTATTTTTTGCTTTATGGTGCTATGCTAAGAAGATCAGCAGTCATTACTTGAAGCTATTGAGGAATCATGACAAGTATATTATTTATTCTAAAGGGTTCCAAGTAGCCTCTTATGTCCCATCATATAGAGTATCCATACTGTGATAAGTATGGTAAAATGTACTTATTTAATTCAAGTACCAAAACGAGATATAGAACAAACAACGTAACTTTATTGTAGTATCAAATAGTAGGGCTATATAAGCCACATTTAGAAAATATAAACCCCAAAAGGAAAAGGATTAATAAAAATAGAAAGAGAAATCTGGACGAGAGGCTCTTGGTTAGACGATGCATTCTAAAAGTTGTCTTTGAAGAATATTTTTGATAGGGCAAAAAGTATGTTGAATGTAATAAGTTAGATGAGACTTGGTAGCACTTAAATCAATCGTTGGCAGATTCTTGTTTCTACCCTTTTAGGGTTCATCTTAATTTATAGCCCCATATGACACCTAGTGCAATGGTCGTCTGACATTCCTATGATCCTTCATTTTGATTAGGCAATAACCTATATGGGATATCTTAGTCTCGGATCTTTTGACAGAATTCTCCTAATATCAATCTAAGCCTTAATAAATATTAATTTTCTATAGGATTAGTAAATATAATTTATCTAACCCCTTCTCAGGTCTTGGTATAAATTTTCATAAGAGTCAAATGGTCAATATTTTCCCATAATGTCCAATATCCTGATATCTAAACACTGATTTCGTTATTATTGACAATAGATGCCGCCTACTTTTTTTGACAACTTTTGGCAGAAGTGGGTGTTTTTAAATAACCATTTCATCTCTTCAATGTTGTTTTTGGGCTGACATAGGGTGCCACAAACTGGTTAATTACTCACAGAGGAGCACATGTGAACAGACATATTGGAAGAAGTAATATGATTAAACCAGAGGATGTGAAGGGAATCTAAACATATTATTTTTCTTCCAATATGTTCCAAATTAGTACTTTACTTAAAAAGGTATGGACAAAGATCAGAAAACTAGTTTTTCAATGTTTTTTAGGCTTCCCAGAGTGGAATTTTAAAACTAGAGAATATGTAAGTTGATCAAGGGAATAATCTTAGCTAAAATCAATGTATTGACTTCCAAAAATATATTAGGCCAAGATTCCAAAATTTAGTTTACCAAAATTGAGAGTGCAAACTCCACAATGTTTAATAGTACTGATGGAATTTCCAACCAATAGCATTTTAAATGCTTCAAATTGATGAATAAATTATTGCTATCTTCTGGCTACCACTGCGGATGATTTCTGATAGATGAACATTAGATTGCCATGACTCATCTATATATGAAGTAATATCTCTAATAAAAATACTCTTTATTGTTAGTACTAGTCTTTTCTAGTAAATTGTCTCTTTTATTATTTAAGCTTTAGAAGACCATTTCTGGCTCATATAACGCTTCATGTCATCAGACAGGAAACATCTGTATTTTACACTTAAATTTATCATAAAATTGTGTAGCTGCCGCATTTCAATAGGAGATATATCCCAAATTTACTAAAAAAGAGGAAAGGCCGGTTGAGAATAGTGGCGGTGTTATGAAACCTTCGCCAGTGTAAGACCTGAAGCCCAAGTTTATGACTTACAGAAGCATAACAGCGGAGGTATTGATCCAGGTTTGGTTTACCCTCTTGGTTAAGTTTTCCAATTGTGGGTGATAGGCAGTAGACTGACATTGTTTGATATGAAGTTAGTCAATAATGGAACTTCAGAATCTGGAAAGTGAATTGGGGTCCGCAGTTTCTCGCTATCTCTGGGGAGTCCAAACATAGGAAAAACATTTGTTACAAACAGAGCCACAGTTACTTTAGAAAAGTCATTGTGTTGCAGGGATATAAAGTGCAAACTTGAAGAACCAATTGACAACCACCATGATCTCTTCAAACCCCTAGGAGGGCAGAAATTTTATAAAAAATTGATGAATGCTGAGTCTCAGGGCCCCTCGCCTGTTGCAATGGATGCAAGAGGCCATTTTCCAAGATATATTGATTTGTAACGTGAACATTATACACAATGGGAAATACATGCAATACTCTTTTTTGGAATATCCTAAACAGTTATACGTCCTCTTAACCAGTTTCCTATAATTTTTAGACCCAGGGTGACCCAAAGTTGGATGTTCATGAGGCTTTATAGCATCTATTCATGGAGGGCAGAAGAAACACAAATAGTCCCTTAAGAAAATTACCCTATCCTTGAGGACATAGAGGGTCAACTTATATGTTTTGATTTCCAAGTTCTCATACAATATGATCCTTCTGTGAAGGGCAGTTAGGCGGTGACATTTAGTCAAGGATGGGCGCGTCTTATCTCAAACTGGTTAATGAATTGAAAAGTTAATCAAGTATCAAGAATTGGGAGCCCAAAAAAATAAGTAATAAGGTCAAGGAGCTCATCTATGCTTTGATCATGGCAGAATCTCTACTCAACATGTCTGAAACGAAATTTAGGGCCTTATTTCACGAATCCATACTTAAGGTTAAAATTGCGCAGAGCTCCTTGTGTGTGGTATTGTTAGTGGTTAAGCTTCTGTGGATTTCTATAGTACATAAGAGACTGGTGGCCAATGCACACAATAATCTCATGTTGGCCCCTTAGATGAAGGTAACTCCGTTGAGTCATTGTCCAAGACACAGCCGCCAGTTCTTAGTCATAGAATGCTTAGGCCTGACCAGTGGCTGAGAACTAACTGGAAATGTAAGGAATCAGATACTTAATCCCATTATATTCTTGGAGAAGCAAAGAGCTCAAGGCAACTGAAAATGCATCTTAAGCCTTAATAAAGGATAAAAATGTCTGCGTGCTTGAGAATTGGCGTGCTAATGAAAAACCTATTTGATGGAGTCGAATTTATGTTGATTTTAATGTCCATTTCAAAAAAATGTATTCCTACTAATTAGGAAATGAAGGGGTGCCTCAAGTTGATAAATGGCGGGGTGAACTTCTTGAGGAAGATCACAATCTCAAGAAAGCTATATTTGTTTTGGGTAGTGGTGGATGGCCATAATTGAAAAGCTTCCAGGTTACGTGGGGACTACATAGCCATCCTTCAATACTAGGTTCCTGAAAAAGGTCACCTCATCACGAGAGAATTTATATTTAGAGGCCTTCATAAAGAACCCAGCCCTTAGAATATCAGATTTAAATGCTTCCTAAATCTTTAGCATGTTTCTCATTAGTAGGCGGATTAATTAGTATTTTATCAATATAGGCAACCGTGCATGTGAAGCAGAGATCACCCAGGACATCATCAATGAGGCGCTGAAAGGTTTCTTTTGCATTATATTAAACCAATGTCATTACTATAAACTGAAAGATTACCTGTTTTGTGTGCATAGCTATTAGCCATTCTTGTCCTTTCTTGATTCTTACTTAGTTGAAAGCATTTACCAAACTGGCATAAAAAACCCACAACTTTACAATTGATGGGCTTCAAATTTTTTAGTGGGAGGGGTAGGATTTTGGAATTGTCACATTATGTTTTTTTAGTACTAGATGTCACATTGTGTTCATACCCATAATCAACTCAGGGACATAGGGTTCTGTCAGGAAATTTGATATGAGTAGACTATAAGCTTAATTATTTATGGCTGATCATAAGTTGTCTTCTAAAACTGAGTTAAGAGTAATTGAAAAATTAATTGGATTTAAGATGGGTCGACGCTAAGCAATTTTACCTTGGCAAAAATTGGAATTCCTCCAGAGCCTCCAATGACGAGATAATATGATGGAATTTTGAGAAGCTGAGTAGCTAAGTGGATGGGCCAGGAAATGGCCAAAGAGATGAGCATGAAATGGGAAATGAAAAAAGAAGCCATGTAGTCGTTTAGTTAGTGGCCATAGAGAGATTCCATGGGCTAATTTTATGAAGGCAGATGGTAGTAGGACTCTTCCAGACAAAAAAGGTTCTGGTTCTTATGATCTTGGTCTCCAGTTTATTTAGATTATTATATTTACCAAATGATGGCAATTGTCATATTGCTCTCCCATTGTATCAGAGGTTTTAACTCTTGTATAAAATTTCAGCAGATTGTATTCCATTCCATCGGATTTCCAACAATGGTGCATACTACAGGGGGACCACTGATTCAATCACCTAGGCATGTTTATCTGTATGTACCATAACAGAACCATCTAAAAAATGACGAAAACTGTCACCATATATGTATTTTGCACAGTAAGCCAAAATTTAAAATTTACTGGACACATTGTGCTGAACCAATGATGAGCTACTCTGTGGACTTAAAATCATGGTGGTCAGATTGCAGCATTGTTTGGGCAACTTAGCAACCTTGACCTGCAGAACAAGTTACTAGTTAACCTCCTCAGCAGCACGTTCAACCAATTGCATTGAGATAATTAAATATTGAATGATGAACCTTCTTACTGTAATTTCCATATGAACCCAGAGACCAAAAAAGGACGACAGCAAAGAACAGGAACTTTGATAATGGCGAGGATGAAGGGGTGTCTTAGAAGCTCTTTGCTGACCAAGAATACAGTTAAAATCAATTTTCCCATAGTGGTAACTCTGGGGTGATTTTGCCTCACCAGGATTTCCTCATATGTTTGTGATGTTTCTAGATGAGGAAGCCCAGGCTTCACCTAATCCTGCAGACAAGATGAGTTCCACCCTTCCTTCTGCATCCTTCCCTTGCCATGGGTCAAGCTATGCCCAACAGGAAGTGCCAGTATTTACTCTGGGAGCTTGTAGCTTTGAGAGGAATGAGGGTGTTTTTATCAATAAATTGCCCCAATCAATCAGGATGGGAACATGCATGGGTTCTTTAAACTTTTTAAATCTGCTGTGAATGGAGCTTCGGACTACCATAATGAAAAGTTATCAATCTCCACCTTAGATATATTGAGCACTGACCAGGTTACGTGCTACTTAAAGGACCGCTCTGTAACCTATCTGGAAGTCAAGGAGACAGTGCTGCACCTGTTTGAGTGTAAAGAAATGACAGAACGGAAATCCAGTTTCTTGACATTTGGGCTTCAGCAAAAGAAACTCTAACTGAGTTTGCTGATCAGTTTACTTCAGAAGTGCACATCTTTGTGGGTGCGGGAACGTTATATGAGCTGATGTTGTAATTTCAATGACTGCGGTGGTGAAACCACTTAGTGAGCTTTTCAATGTGATGGCTCCAGTTCTACAAAAGGATTTTCCTTAATTAAATTTTCTATTTACCTGCAGCGACTATACACCACGTTCAGTCCACCTATTAAGGAGCAGAAGCCTTTAATGGTTACCGTTGGGTTCTTTCTTCAATTGGGTCACAACAGTTGACCTTTAATTCAACAGCTAATCCTTAGCTGTTCTATAGGTTTTTGGGTCACCCTTTGCCAATTTATAAACCTCAGACAAATAATAATACCTCGCCCAACCCTTAGCCTGAGCCATTTAATGACACTCAGAGATGGGATGCCTTATGTTTAACATGTTTTGCATATGGTTGCTTCAGAAATATTGAATCAAACTGCCCTGCTAACTGGAAAGTCCATGTCATACAGCCGGACCAGTCTGATCAGGGAAAAGCTAAAGTAGAGTATAGATGGGACCCTCTGTTTCCACTTGTTCAGTTTCAAATATCCTACCCAAACACAAAAAGATGGTTTCCGCTAAACTCTGTAATCCCGCGGACATGTTGCTCTATCAACAACCAGCTGATGACGTACATGTGCTGACCTGCTTGCAAGCCAAAGAGTCATTGTGAAGGTGCTTCAAGAGATGCCAAACCACTATGCCTGTCAGATTTTGGAGTAAGCCTTATCTAGAAAACTTTGACACTCCTCTGGCGCGCCATCACTGAAAGGGTGAAAGTCGCCATCCAAATAAAAGCAGTTTTTAAGGAATATCCCTAGGTCAGTTTCAGACATTGGAATAATATTGGAGATGAAATCGACATTACTCCACAAAAAGATTCCCTTGTTGATATATCTAATAATGAAGGAGTCATTTCTACACCTGATTCGTAATTGTCAGAATATTAAGCTATCCACAAAGTGACAGCTTCTAATTTAAATGGACAAACTCTTTCTCCTCTAGGAAATTGTCTCAAGTATCATCACAACAGCTGTTGAAAGATCCTGTACAAAGAGAGCTTAGACGTCCACCTCTTTAAAGAAAATCCTAAGTTCCTATTAATATATGAAGCTTTAAGTAAAATAAACAGAAATTATTCTGTCTTCAGATCTTT
Organism: Massospora cicadina; assembly: GCA_022478985.1. Classification (NCBI taxonomy): domain Eukaryota; kingdom Fungi; phylum Entomophthoromycota; class Entomophthoromycetes; order Entomophthorales; family Entomophthoraceae; genus Massospora; species Massospora cicadina. The sequence goes on from JAKSZP010017155.1 coordinate 58,499, forward strand.
TCGTTTACTTTCATTGAGAGATACTTCAATAATTACTTATTAGAGAATACTTTTTTAGTACTAGATGGTCCCAACCCAAGGGGGGATTCATCGATGTTTATTGAATTACGCCTGGGCTCCTAAGAGCCTGAGGCGAGGGAAGGGGGGAGGAGGCATCGAGAAAGGGAGGGGTTTGCGCGCCAGAGCCGTGCTGCAGTGACAACTGAGCGGGGGAGGGTTGGCGACATAGTGCAGACCTTCAGGGCCATCTCAAAGTGTACCTGAAAGTGGGTGATCATGTGTGGAAGGGTCCACACCTGCTGGTCAAAGGTAGCATGAAGGAAGGAGTTATGGATGGTCCAGATGGCTGTGGCATAGGCGAGGACACGCAGGGGTCGGTGGTAACCAGGCAATGTCTGCTCAAACATGAGGTCTTGCACAGGGTGTCCAGACCAGGGCTGAGCATGGAGGAGCGCGCGGGCCTTTGGCCAAAATGTGGCGACACCTGGACAGGTGAAAAAACGATGGAGGAGGGAGTCAATAGGCTCCACACAGCGTGGGCAGCTTCGGTGCTGGAAGGTAGGGCCAGTCCGGTCCCCTGTCCTGTATGAACAGTGGAGCACCCTCCATAAGGTGTTGGACACCTTTGCTGACAGGATGGGGTGATAGACGTCCTTCCACAATTCCTTAAGGTCAAATCTCACGGAGGGAGGGAGGAGCTCAAGGAGTCTTGGGCGGATGGGAGGACGATCTTGGGGGTTGAGGCGAGTTGTTACAACTTGTCCATTGTGCACAATTGCATGGCGACGGGGGCTGAGGCCAGGGCCTTCCCTTCTGTATGGGAAGGCATGGTGGATCCGCGCGCCTACTCGTTTCAGGGCAAGGAGAGCCTGGTTCCAGTAGGGGGATGAAGATGGTTTCATGCGATGGCCTGGGTGGTTTGTGAGCCACTCCCCTAATGAGGTCAGAGATGCTCTAGGAAGACCCAGAGCTGCTGACACTGACTGGCGGAGGGCGGGCGCCCATTGGGGCATGGGGGTCGCGTCCCAGCAGACAATCGGCCATAGGAACTTCAGGAAGATTGTGGTGGCGTGGGATCGCGTGTCCAGAAGCCCTAGGCCCCTTCATTGCAGGGTCAGGAAATGGTTGAGAGGGCCATTGGTGGATGGTTTGAGCCCCAGATCCAACAGCGGAGGAGTACATTGAGCCGCGTATAAAAGGCATCTGTGAATGGGCAGACGTGCGCTAGGAACCAGACTTTGGAGAGAAGGAACACATTGGCCATCAGAGCTCGACCCTGGGGGGTGATGTGCCGCCGGTTCCAGCTGGCAATCCTGGAGTTAACTGCTGCGAGGAGCAAGTCCTCATTGTCTTTTAGCGCAACTCCTTGTTGGTTGGTGAGAACGCCCAGGTGACGGAAGGTACCGCGCTCAGGTTCAATACCAAATGGTGGGGGAAGGTGGGGGAGCCAACCTGTACAACTGTTGTCTTGGAGGTGTTGACCATGGCGTTGGACGCCTTGGTGTACCTCTCAATGGTCACAGCAGCGAGGGCAACATCCCCAGGGCAGCCAAATGCAATGGCAGTGTCATCTGCAAATGCCATGGTGCGTGTGGGGGCTTTACCTGGGACCAGAATCCCTGTTAGCTTGTCCTGTAAGGAGGCCAAGAGGGGGTCAAGGGTGATGTTAAAAAGGATAGGGCTCAGGGGGTCCCCTTGCCGGAGACCTTGTCCAACTGGTACTGCCACTGTAAAACCCATTGGCGCCAGGACTCTGGTGTGGAGCTGGTCATAGAGCGCTGATATCCAGCGCCTAGCTGCGGGTGGGAGATGGAAGCGGGCCAGGGAAGCATCAATATATTTCCAGGCTACCCGATCATATGCTTTCTCCATATCCAGGAGAGCCACAAAGCCATTCACCTTACGAGAGTTAGCAGTCAAAGTCACGTGAAGGTCATTATAGTTGTCCCATAACGACCTCCCGGAATAAAACCGTGCTGGGATGGGGAGAGGCGAGGTGACACCCATTTGGTGATGCGGTTGGCCAGAAGCTTCGTGAAGAGCTTGTGGTCTGTGTTGATCAACGCTATGGGGCGCCAGTTCGCCAGGTTCTCACGGTCTGACTTTTGTGAATGAGGGTCGTGATTGAGCCTCTGGAGTCGGGGAGGACCTCGCCATTCACCAAGAGTGCAGCGAAGATGTCGCGGAGGGTTCTGGCTATCACTGCAGGTTCCAGAAGGTACACCTCGAAGGGTATTCCATTTGGGCCTGGGGCTTTAAGCCGTGGGGATTTCAAAGAAGTTTCCATCACCTCCTGGATGGAAATAGGCGCCAGTAGAGCCTCATCAGCCCGTGGGTCAATGGGCGGCTCTGGAGCCCGCCACAGGAAGTCCTGGATGTCCGATGGGTCCACCTGGGTGGCATGGAAGAGGCTGGAGTAGAAGCGGTGTAGTTCCTGCGTGGTTTCCTCCTTGTCTGAAGTGGTTGTAGTGCCAATCTTCAGTGCAGTAATATCCTGCGCTGTTGACCGGGCTTTCTGTTTCTGAAAGAAGAAGCGGGTGGGGCGTTCCCATTGAGCATAGTAACGAGATGTTGTAAAGTTTTCTGCCCATTCTTCCTGCAGTGTGAGCTCCAAGCGGAGTGCTTCATGCGCCGCTTTCCAGCCTTCCAACCATCTGGGAGAGGGCGAAGGCTGGCAGCTTCGCTCCAGATGTCTGATTCTGGCTTCTGCCCTTTGACTCTGGCGCGAGCTGCAGTCATCTGGGCTTTGGCACAGTTGTAAGCAACGCGGGTGATGCCCTCCTTGGTCACCGCCCGTCTAGCCTTGTGGTCAAGAAGGTGGGGTGGGGGGAGGTGAGAGTCTCCCGGATGGTCATAGACAGCTTCTCCTTAGTGAAGGGGTTGTTGAGAAGAGCTGGGGCAACCCTAGGCCAGAACCTACGCGACTGTCTAAGTGTGGTGGTGAGGACAACGGTGAGTGACCTGTGATCACTCAGATGGTTGTCACGAGAGATGGGAGAGGAGACGCGGCCAATTAGCAGGGGGCCAATCAGTGCCATATCTATGCGTGACGCTGACTGGAAAGCTCCTCCATCATACTGAATCCTAGAATGCAACCTAGGCCAGACGCGGAGGGTGGAAGCGCATCTATAAAGCCACTCAGGCGAAGGAAATCCTGGAGGCGACTTGATCCAGGGCGTTCCTTTGCTGCAGGGGGGTAAGAGTCATGGACGCGACTTATGGTTGTGTTGAAATCTCCTAAGAGGACTGTATTCCGTGGGAGATTGAGTTGGACGAGCTCTTCCAAGAGCCGATTTTGCTCCTGACCTGCATTATGCAGGTAGATGCTTGCAGCGAAGAAGGAGAAGTCAGGAGTGGTGAGTTTGGCCAGTATGAGGCGGCCACCTAGATATTGTGAAAAAGAATGGGTTTTAACCCAGGGATTCAAAACAATAAGGGCGGCATGGTTTGTCCAGAAGGAGTTGCCTCCAAACTGTTCATTCCATGCAGATTGTTCGTGGGGGAGGATATGGGGCTCCTGGACAGCAGCGATGTCAATTTGTGCTGACCTGAAGTTTTGGAGGAGGCGGGCTCTCCGCTTGAAGTCCTGCAACCCATTTGCGTTGATGGATTGCAGGGTCAGGGTGCTGCCATGGGGACTAATAGCTGTTCCCCTTCATGTCCTGGGGGGTTGCCAGCGCTTAAACCTGCTGCTGTGAGGCGGCTAGTTTTGAGTCCTTTAGCTTGACTATTAGCTGCAATCCGTGAGGAGCGTCGAGGGTTCTGAGGGGAAGGAGAGGGTGGGGGTGGAGGACCCAGTAATCTAGCCTAGGATGCTGCCCCCGCTCCGTTACAGGTGAAGGACCTGAGGGTGCTCAATGGTGACCTCCGCGGTGTCCCCATTTGATGAGTCTGAGTCCATATTCACTTCCTCCAACACTGCAAAGGAGCCGCGCGAAATGGACTGTGGGGTTGGGGTAGGACTCTTTGAGGTGGCACTTCTACCGCAGGCCGCGGGTTGCCAGTCCATGCTGGTGGGCATAGCTCCATTGGGAGCTGAGGGTTGATGCAATAAATCGCTGGTGGAGGTTGGTGGGGGTGCCGCGGAGCCCTGAGTGGGGGTGGCTGATGAGGGGCACCCTGTGGGAGATGCCTTGCGCTTGGTGAGAGAGGGAGTTGACTCTGGGAGATTGGAGGGGGTGCCCACTGAAAGGGGGGCATGAGCGCAAAGGTATACCATACCAATAGTGGGGTTAGCTGTTTCAACTGCTAGGCGTAAGGCCTCAGGGGACAGGTCTTGAACGGGAACCCATTGTGTGGGTTGTGGAATTGCCGCTGCGGCCACGTGGGATCATTTTTGGGCCTGGTTTAGGCCCCTGGGTGGTGGCTAAGAGGGCTTGTTTTCGAGCTGTTCAGCCACTATACAAGTGTCCAAGGGCGTTACACCATGAACACCAGGGGCGCGCCTGATCAGGGTCGACAAAAAGATCTCAGGGCATTCCTTAACTACCGCCACATGAGGATTAACCTCAATGTTGCGGGATACAGTGGGGGAGGGGATGAACGACGCCCTAGCAGTGCGAGCTCTTTGAGTGGGAGCATAGTAAGAGGGGACGCTAAAGTCCACTGAAAGAACAGACCCAAACTCCATTAAACCACGATGGAGCGCCAGTTTAAGAGACTCAGGATCAACAGTCATTGGTAGGTTGGAAAATGTAACCCATGAAATTTTTTCCAGGTGAGAGTGTGTGCGGGAGATGTGAAGAGATCCACGTGGAATAATGACCTGGAGGGTGGCAGCATGGTCAGCAAGGGCAGCTTCAGTGAAGCCCACATCGATGTAGTGGCCCTCCACTGATTCATGGATGGTGGTGTTAATTGGGAATGTCTCCGCAATCGCTGCAAAGTATGAGAAGTAATCCTATGTATAGAATTCAACAGGGTTATGCCCATAATAAAGGCGAATTGCGTGGGAGAGGCTTGAGCGAGTTAGAGCTTTTGCGCTCTAGTTTCAGCCCATTTCTTCTTAACATCAGCAATAAATGCCACTTCACGGGGATCAGCTTTGGGTAGCGTTGGTGCCAGAGGTTTTTGCCACGCCCCAGTGGCTCCTTTGGTACGTTTGTGTTTGCTTTGGGCTGCAATCGCAGGTTGAGTGTAAACTGGTGGTTTGAACAAGTTTGTGGAGTTCCCTTGTTGCTGGAATGTTACAGCAGTTGCTGGCGTCATATTAAATTGAGGGGCGGATTGTTGGGCCTCGCTAAATTGGGGAGGCCCATCCAGATTGGAATTAACTCCAGCCAATTGGGAGGAGGACGATGTTTTATCACCATCCCAATCCATTTGGGTAAATTCAGCCCGAGTATTTGCTGTGATTTCGTGGGCAAAACACACTGGCTGATTGGTGAATTGGTCGTTTTCAGCATATGGAGATAAAGTGCCAACTTGAGAAGTGCCGATTATGGGGTTTAATGGGACGGGTGAGATTGGAACTGGTGTGAAGTTCCAAAATCTGAACCATTTAAATCCCCATTGGGAAGAGTAGATTGTCCCAATTTGGTGCTTAGTGAACCAGAATGTGCGGCTAATCTAACCTTACATCTGAGGGTTTGGGGGTCAGGTGATTGTTGGGCCTCGATAAAGTGGGGAGGCCCATCCAGATTGGAATTAACTCCAGCCAATTGGGAGGAGGGCGATGGTTCATCACCATCCCAATCTATTTGGGTAAATTCAGCCCGAGTATTTGCTGTGATTTCGTGGGCAAAACACATTGGCTGATTGGTGATTGGTCGTTTTCAGCATATGGAGATAAAGCGCCGACTTGAGAAGTGCCGATTATGGGGTTTAAAAGGGACGGATGAGATTGGAACTGGTGTGAAGTTCCAAAATCCGAACCATTTGAATCCTCATTGGGAAGAGTAGATTGTCCCAATTTGGTGCTTAGTGAACCAGAATGTGCGGCTAATCCAACCTTACATCTGAGGGTTTGGGGACCAGGTAGCTGGGTATCGCCCCTCATGGAGGGAGCCAGAAACACGGCGTCAGCAATAGTAGATGGGGCTGAATTAGCTGACACAATGGGGGAGGTGAATGCCTGGATGGGCTGAGTTGCATTCAACTGAGCAGGCGCCATTAAAACAGTGTGGGTGATGGCACCCTTGGTTGGAGGTGGCCCAGCGGGTTGGTGGGAGGCAGCGCACGCAGAGCTGTTGGGCGTGCAGGTTGCAGAAGTGCGATCAGGTGAACTGGCACTAGTTGAAGTAGCTCCAGGTTGGGGGTGGTGCCTGCTTTCATGGCTGCTGCTTGAGAGCGGGTGATTCTGGTTGACCCTGAGGTGGGTAACCGAGGGTTGCTTCATTTGGGGTGGTGCTGGCTCGTTTGGCATAGCCTGCGGGTTCTTTGCGGAGTTTCCCGCCATATTTGCTAATAGTTTTCGTAAATCTCTTTAGTGGGGCTAAATTTTAGGCCGAATTGATTTTTGAAAAGTGATGCTCAGCAGAAAGACTTATTAGAGAATACTTTTTCTTGATTTGCAGCTTTTTGCCTTCTTATTTTAGATTTCTCAGCCAATAGACTACTTTCCCATTGACTTGAGCGATATTAAACTCAGCCAGTTGACTATTTTCCCATGTCTCAAGAAAAAGTTGTGCTCACTACAGGGGGCTCCTGCTGTTGCAAGTAAAAACGTCTATCACGCCATGTTATAATTACAGTCAAAACGATACACATGATCATGTTAGAAGTTGACTAACTGGGTCACTACGTCTAGATATGATATAACTCCTGTGCAGACTGAAGTCTTAGATTTCCAGGATAATTTGGAATTAATCATCCCTAATGTTGATCAGTGTCAGTATCACGTTTATGTCAAAAATATTGTAAATACAATTCAGCAATTACTTAATGGATTTATCTTAATGAAGATCGTTCTCTCCACTTCAGGGCTTCCGCAGTACCATCTACAGTGCGAATATAGTATAGTTTAAACCAATTAACAGCTAGTGAGTTGAAATTGGTGCCAATCATTATCTTTGTCATTTTTTACAGCCTAGGTTGCATCATAGACTTCCAAAACCTTAGAGTACATCATTTAGGGTTTACTAGACAACTTAGAATGTCTCATTAATTACTTTGAGCAGTGGTAAACTTTTACATTATAGCTTCAGCCTATGCTAATAGAACTGAGACACTATTATGGACAACTGACGTTTAATAAAATGAATCTTGAATGCAAATTGCCTTAATTGATAGTGGGATCTCTATAAAACTTTATGATTAATTCAAACAACCGATTCCATGAATACATTACTATTTGGCCCCAGAAAATTAATCAATTTGAAGTTACATTATGATCTTTGCAGCAATGTTGTCAGGAATTGGACCAACAAGATGTCGCGAAAGGGCCTCCTGGGCCCTGTGGTCCTGAAAGTGCTAAAGCCCTTCTGGCTCAGATGAAAGACAAGGGCCCCAGGACCCCAGGATTGGCTATCCCTGTATTTGGAGATGATGATTCATGATGCGAAGATATATAAAAAGTTATAGCTACCTTGAAGTTTCAGTTGGAAAAGGTGGCTACTGGATGCAAGGTCCACCTTGATGGAAGCCCCTTTGACCCTCAAATTACTTTAAATGTCTTGTCCGCTGAAAATTAATAACTTTTCTGCATTTACAAAAGTTGTTGATGGACATCTACGCCTATTGTATTAAAACTATAAACGCATTGGTGACTGAAAAAAACTAATGTGAAGTTCAATTATGAGCCCATCAAATTGAGATTCAGACTTTGAAAGAGCAGCTTACTCAAAAGGTTTCATCATCTTCATTAAATCAAAATTTTGATAGAAACTCAAGAAGAATTAGAGATCATTCAAATACAGATCACCACCTGGCTCCACTGACTAAACTGACTTGAATCCTCTGCTCCTAGTGTGGTCGCTGGCATTAATATTTTATCGGCTCAAAGAACTTCTTCTTTTAAACCTAGTTTCAAAAAGAAATTCATCCTTTAACAGGAAAGTATTGCTTCATTTTTGCACGCCTATGAAAGTTTAATGGATGAAGCAACTGACCATCATGTTTCCAAACATATTCATTCCTGTTAAGTAGTGATATCAGAGAGATAATGACCCCTTACCTTTGAGAATGCAAATCTTAGAGTCAAGTTTGTACAGCATTAATTCAAATAATTTAAAATGCCCAAACTCTTTTCAAATCAGAAGCAAGCTTTCATGAGCATCCAGTTGAATAAGGGAGAAGTCCCTTTGATTTTCCTATTCGTTTCTATGCCAATGCTCAATCATTAGTGACCAATAAGAGCTTTAATATTGATGATGCTATCACAGCAGTAACTTAAGCCTTAGAACCATGTACCAAAAATTCAACTCCACATGATTGGCCTGAAACGTACTTTCAATTGTATTCAGGATATAAAAGAAGCTCTTATCAAATTTTTGCTGTCAGCATGCATTCAAGAAGGTTCTACCACCTCCAATAAACCCAGTTTACATGCCGTAGAGTCAAAAAGAAGTCTTTTGTACCTATTGTAATGCAACCCGTCATCATGCCTGAAAATGCTGGAAACAACACTCTGTTTTAGCAGGAAATAGAGGTCAACATGAAGGGCGAGGCTCTTCATGTTGACGATACCACTATTACTCAAACTAAGTCTGTCTTACCTAATGATGTGAACAAGTTATTCATTCAGTATCTGATGAGGTGATCAGGACTTAATATGATAATAAAGATACTACTTTATCTTATTCTTTGGTTAGTGAGACACCTATGATCCTCAAGTTGCCCCACAATCTGTTCTTAGTGATTTTAGTAGCAGTGAGGTTTATAAAAATTCAGTCCTAACCATTGTGGAAGGTGGCTCACCTGTTAAAGACATTTCTTTCAAACTTATGAAGCGGATTAAGATGGCTCCAGATGTACCTCACTATATATGGAGTATTGGACTGCTGGTCCTCTCTACGCTTGAGATATTGGAGGATATCCATCAATACCTAAATATAATTTAAAAATTATTGATAAATACCTCAGCTGTTGCCTTATTATCTCAATTTATGATCTCTTGCTTGGTACACAATTTTTAAGGGACCAAGTAGCTATTAATTATGCTGAAGAATTTCTTTCTCTCCTTGGTCAATGATTGCTATTAATTTTCAAAAGCCTCATGATAAAATTAAGATTCAAGTTTTATCATGCCTACTTTAAAAAGAAAATAAAATTAATTGGGGTAGAGTATCATGTACGTGGGTCTAAAGTCTGACTGCCTCAATAAATCAGTAGATGGGTATGAAGTTATGCCTCTATATTCACCCAATGCAACGGTAATTCCGCCTAAATCTCAAATTATTTTGGCCACTCTAATTTATGTTAGTATACCCCTTGGGCAGCTATTAAAAATTCAGGGATACCAACAATCTTTGGTAAGATTTCTAACTTTTCCGAGGCTTTTAGATCCTGCATATGATGGTTTAGTTTGGTTTTATTAACAAACTTAACGGACACACCAATGAAAGTTGGACCAAATACCCCAGTTGCTTTCATTCGCCCATTGGCTGCTGACAAAGTAGAAGACATAAAGTTTTTTTTGGAAATTAAGAGATATGGGTCTTAAGCAGCCCCCTACCATTGGCAACACCAGCTCTTCCATTGAGCCTGTACTAACTACTGATCGGCGTAATGAAGTAGATAATTAAAGGAATAATATGATCATGTTTCAGCTTTTACATATAACTTTGGTAAAGTAAATGGTGTATTACATCAAGTATAGACAGGAGATGCGCCCCCATTTCGACCCAACCATATCAAAAGAGTAAGGATGAAGAAGCTCAAGTGACGGTTGAACTTAGGCAGCTATTAGATTCTGGTCTATTAGTTTCTTCTCATATTCCCTGGTCTTCTCCCCTGTTATTAGTCCAAAAAAGATGGTAGTCATAGAGTAATGATGGATTACCAATGCCTGAATGCTGCTACTAAAAATGATAGTTATCCCCTTCCTTAGATTGACAATTCTCTTTAGTTACTTGCTCGCGCTCAATACTTTTCAGCCATGGATATAGCAAGTGGCTTTTGGTGAATAGAAATAGCACCAGAAAATTGATTTAAATGTGCCTTTTTGCTAATGAATAATTGTTAGGCCCACCAGAATGCCGCAGGGATTGTGTAATTCCAGGACACCTTCCAACGATCAATGGATGAAATTTTATATGATCTCAAACTTTCCTGCGTTTTAGTCTATCTCAACAACAAAACTCTATTCTTGAAGATGTTCAAATCTCATATGGGTCACCTTTGAGAAGTATTTAAAACAATTTGTAAAGCCTCGTTAAAATTGAAACCATCAAAGTGTTCATTCTTCCAAAACGAGATGGAGTTCCTTGGGCATCAGGTATCAAAGAGAAAATTTTTGTTATCTTCCCAACAAGATTGACGCGATCAAGAAAATGTCACAGCTTGTTAATTTAAGAGATATACAAGTACTTTTACTGATGGTCGGGTACTACTGACTGTTTATCCCTAAATTTGCTGAGTTATCAAAACCCTTAACTTATTTATTGAAAAAAAGGAATACCATTTGAGTGGAAGCCTGGCCAAGAAGCATTAAATTTGCTTAGGACTGCCTTGTGTACTCAGCCCATTCTTATATCCTTAGTTCAATCAGCCTTTTATATTGTTTACTGATTCCAGTGATGCTGCAGTTGGAGCAATCTTCTCTCAACATGATAATGATATGGTAGATCATCCAGTCACTTACTAGAGTAAGACTTTCTTTAATGTGGAGAAGAATTATAGTGTACTTGAGTGGGAGTGCTTGTCTGTCCTTTATGCTATTAAACAATTCTGTCTCTACATGTTATAAAACATCTCACTGTGGTCACTAAATGCCTCCTTACAGTGGCTACAGCAGATGAAGGACCCCAACGGATAGTTATTACTATTGGCCCTTTGCCTACAGAATTATGATTTCTCTATTGAACACCATGCCATAACTATTTATCAGAACGCAGATGGTCTATCCAGGATTCATATCTTGGCTGTTCTTACTCCTGAAGAGGATAAGATTTATTATCTTATTGTCAGACCAGAAATATGGACTCTTAAAATAAAGAGATACAGGAAGAAATTTGTAAAAAGACTGAAAACTCTCAGATTCAAGAAGAATTGCTCCACAAACTTATCAATAGTAAATGAAACCATTTATCCGACCCTCTTCTTGAACATAATTAATTGTGGAAACCATAGTGCAATTGGCCATGGTGCTGTTAAGAAGACTTTTTAATGGCTTGAGATCTAATGCTAATGGGATAAAATGTTAGAAACCAACCATGAAGTCCTTAGGGCGTGCCTTATTTTCTGGAACCATGATCGTCCTAACCTCAATATCAACATCAAATTGTGGCCCCTTATGGACCTTTCCACGTGGTAAGTATAGATGTAGTGGGGCCTTACTGACAGGGCTACAGCGACACAAATACATACAGTTGGCCATAGACCATTTACTAAATGGGTGGAAGCCGTTCTGGTTCCAGCTGCCACTTCTAAAGCCACAGAGATATTTTTATTCCAACACATGTTCACCCCAACATGGGTTTCCTCAAGCTTTATTATCAGATAATGGTCTCAATTTTATGTCAATGTTAATATGGGAGCTAACTTCGCTGTTTAATACTAGTCATCATTCTGTTGCTCATAATAATCCTTCCTCCAATGAACAGTTGAGTGTGCTAATGGAACTTTGATTTCTATCCTGCAAAAGATGGCAACTTTAAATCCTCATCATTAAAATCATTACATTCCTAGCGCATTGATGGCTTACATAATAAGCTATCACCAAATTACTAAGATTTCCTCTTCCAGGCTTTATATTGGAGAGAAATCTTAGATTTCCAAGAAGTGTACAACCATTACTAGATGACTCTGTGCCAGATAAGCGATTTAAACATGAGAGCTCTAGCAGACGAGATGACTTGGTTACAGGATCTTGCTATAGAAGGAATAATATTTATAACCTCAAGATAAACTAAAAAACAAATCACAGATGACCTACATACCCTTATTCAATTAGAAGATCTTGTTATGTTTTTCATCAATGACTAGGAGGATGACCCAACAAGTTTAACGTCACTTGGTCTAGTCTGTGTCAAATCATTCACAAAGTCAACTCTTGATTATTTCATTGCTGAATTGGCTCATGGATCTGTAGTCAATCAAGTTCATGCTCAATTTTATTAGGCCCTATGCCCCTCTTCAACATGATCTTGAGGGGGGCATTGTCAGAAATCAGAACAATAATGGAGATGAAATTGACTCTACTCCTTGAGAAAATTCCCTCTGTGATAAATCAAATGATGAAGGATTCGTTTTTACAACTGATCCTTGATTTCCAGAATATTCAGCTATCACTAAAGCGACAGCCACTGATGTAAAAGGAACAATCTCCAATCTCCTCTGGGAATTTATCTTGATTAGCATTGTGACAGCAGTTGATGAAAAGTCATGTATGAAGAGAGCTAAACGTCCCCCTCATCAAAGACAATCCCTATTCATATTAATATGAGTTTTTAAGTAAAATAAACAGCAATTATTATGTCTTAAGATATTTTTATTTACTTTTGTTAAGTAATTACTCAATATCTACTTATTAAATAATTCCTGTCTCCTAAATTTACAGCTTTGAGCCTTCTTATTTTTTATTACTCAGCCGGTTGACTACTTTCTCGTTGCCTTGAGAGAAATCAAACTTGGGCGGTTAACTATTTTCCTGTGTCCCAAGAGTCAGAGTAGGCATTATTAAGTTCCTTATAAAAAAGATTCCCTGAAATTCGTATTATTTAACCAAGGTTCTTTTTATTTTAAGTGCATCTATCTAGTATTTTTGTTACAAAACAAGTTTTTGTGATTATAGACACTGGCGCACCAAATAACATTGTATCAACTAAATTGGTGTTTAAATTATATCTGAAACCTGACATATTGCTCTGGTTGGTGTATTAAACCGCTAGGGTGAATGCACTGTTTCAGAAGGATCAGATATAGTGCGTTGCCAGCAGTCTAGGTCAAATGCTGTCTTTGCACTGGTGATTGTGTTTCCAAATCACAGCTATGACATGTTGATAGGTGCAGCCTTAGTACGCCACTTTGGTGCAGTAGTTGATATGGCAGAGGAGACGTTCGAGATCCTAGGTCAGTGGATTGCAGTGTAATTCACCTCAAGTGGGGCGCTGAAGGATTCCACCCGCACTGGGCAATTTAATCTTATGTATGGTGACAGAGTAATCCCCTTCCATTTCCAACGCTTAAAAATAACACTAGGATCCCCCTCATCAAATATATGATTATCAGGAGTTACCACTCCAATCTGCGGCTCCTTAGTCAATTCTTTCTGACCACCAAGTTAATGTGGGGACTGAGCTTGAAAAAGAGATACCCAAAGGGCTTTATGGGGAGGATCTGGGCCCCTATCAGCAAACTCGCCTCAAACCCCATGTGGCACCAGGCATCATATAAACTGGACACAGGGAAGTCAGTTTTATAACCAACCTGTGTAAATGTCTACTGAATTTTCACCAACATTAAGTGGTGGCATAATTGCATCTGACTCCTGTAGATGAGGTCTTGCAGGTTCATAAATCTTATTCACTGGACAAGTTTGGTCTTCTCACTGGACAACTCCTTGGCATAGTGACATTAACTCCATGAGAAAATCTAGCGGGGTTAATAGAGGGGCAGAAGAACCAAGCCCTGGCTTTTACAAAAGTATTGGGAAAATCTTGCAGCCAGAAACCCTGATTAGGGATGCGCTTGCGGCGTCATTCATTGGGTGGACATGATGACCACCTTCTTATTTAGTTCTGGTTAATCAACATGCTTGAGAGCTGCAGAGGTGGTAGTTTCTGATGAGATGCAGAAGCTACTGGATCAGGGTATTCTGGAGCCTTCAAAGAGTCCTTGGGCTTCGCCTGTGTTAATTGTTAAGAAAAATGATGGCATTATTTGGGTAGTAATCAGATTTGTGAAAACTGAACAGCATCACCAAAAGGATTTATAACCGCTGCCTCACATTTATAACGCCTTGGATTATTTAAGCTTAGCTCGCTCTTCCTTGGCCATGGACCTGATATTGGGCTACTGGCAAATTAAATTTCCTGAAGAGAAACAAGAAAAATGTCCCATGATCACCTCCAAGGGGTAATTCTATCTCATTCATAAGCCATAAGGGCTATATAATGACCCAGCTACGTTCCAAAGGGCCATGGACACTATTCTGGTAGCTTTAAAGCTGTTGTGCATTATTAATTTCTTAGATGCCATTAACGTCTTTTTGCAGACGTTTTTGGAGCATCTGGATCGTTTGGAGGAGGTATTCCACCATCTTGGTAAGTCCAACATAAAGATTAAGCATCAAAAATGCCACCTCTTCAAAGAGTAACTAAGAATTTGGGTTTTTTGGTGGACTCAAAGGGACTTAGGCCAAAATTGATAAGGTTTTAGCTCTCAGAAAGATGGCCCAATCAAGTACTAAGTGGGATATTGAGTTGTTTCTAGGCATGGTTGGGCACTACTGATGCTTTATTCCCACTTTTAGTTGTATCAGAGCCCCACTCCTTGAGCTGCTGAAGAAATAAGCTACATTTGAATGAACGTAATTTCATTATAGCTCTTTGCTACTCTCAGGATGGCATTATTTAGAGCGCCAGCATTGCATACGAAACTTTGAGAAGGAGTTCATCGTCCAGATGGCTGCCTCTTTTTCCACCTTCATTATAGTATTATCTCAGAGAAACAATGATGGGGTAGAGCATCCCGTCATTTATTTCAGAAAAAGTTTGTAATGTCACAAGTGTAATTATACGGTGACTATTAGGAAGTGCCTAGATGTTTTTACGCTTACAATCAGTTTCATGTGTACCTTTTTTTTTTTTAGTACTAGATGGTCCCAACCCAAGGGGGGGATTCATCGATGTGTTTCATGTGTACCTTCATGGAGTAAAGTTCAAGGTTTTGACCAATCATGCTTCGTTGCGTTGGTTACAAAACATTCAGGAGCCTGAAAGTTGGCTGACACGGCGGGCTATCAAGCTTTAACCTACAATTTTTGAGATGATGAATCACCACGGTGCAAATTATCAGAATGCTGACTGTTTATCTCGGCTACTGACAATTGCTATAAAGGCGGAACTAGTTGATTTGATGTATATAAAGTTATCAGCGGCAAATATGCTGACTAACCACCTCAATTTATTCATATATTGGATGGAATGAGGGCTGACACGTTCTGGAAAGATGGTGAGCTGTACAAGCGGGTCAGTGGTGCTATTCTGAGTTTTCTAAAACCCTCTGCCTGATCAACCATTATTTTGAGAACTCACAAGGTGGTAGGTCATGGAAGATTACCCAAAATGTTGTAACTGTAACAGAGCTATGTTTGGGGGAGCATGCAACTAACGTTCCTGAAACAATCTCCAGTTTCCACTAATGCCAAGCGGAGAATAAACTTCACCAGAAGACCACCTATCGGCTAGTTAAACCCCATTTTTCTTGGCACATGGTTTCGTTGGCATCGTGGGACCCTTGCCAATGGGTTCAAATCGCTCCAATTACATCCTGGCAGTGATAGATCATTTGACATGGTGGGTAGAGGCACGTGCAATCAGATTTTTCAGGGGCTGTCATTGTTGCAACATTCATATTGGAGCTCATAATTTACGGCATGGCTGCCCATAGTTCATACTCACTAACAAAAACTCCAACTTTGCCTCAGATATTCTCTCTAAGTTGAATGAACTAATGCCATCCTCAAGGTTCTAATAAACGTATACATCCTGATTCTAATGAAATGGCCAAAGGTTTAATGGAACATTATTGAATAAACTCAGGAAGCAGGTGACAGATAGACCATTAGATTGAAGTAACCTCCTCTCCACCATCATCTTCTCCTGCAACATCAGTTATCACTCTGCGACTGGAAAGAGTCCTTTCCAGCTGCTTTATGGAAGGCACCAAGCCCTGCCTTCACTACTATATCTTTGTGTATAAAATATGGGCAAATATATATGCAACACTTTTTTGATGATTTTGACATCTATTCTATACAGACTTCAGACTGAAGAGCACTCAAAAAGCCTAGCTAAGAAGATCAAAGATCATGTCTCCAATCAACTACAGTAAAGTGGACTTCCGCAGTTCAGCAAGGCGAGAATGTCCTGTTCCATGACCAGCACAGGTTCAGACTGCAGAATAAGGTAGCTAGCATATGGACTGGACTCTTTGAGATAATAGAAAAATAGGTGCTGATGCCTACACAATCAAGGACCCAGCGAGTGGTCATGTTATCAACTGAGTTTATGCTCATTTCTTTAAGCATATAACCAATAGAAGACATGATGTCTTTAAAAAAATTAATATCAAAGAAATAAATAAAACAAAAAAGATACGTAACTAAACGATTCAGGTAGTAACCCGCTTTAATATTAGGAAGTGAAAATAGATCATCCATCATTTTGGCTACCTTATGATCAGCTTCGTCGCTTCCGCTTCTTTTGGCTGACCTTGCTCTTTGAGCGGTGGGATGCACGCTTCTTTTATTTCCGCCATCTTTCAGGTGGTTTGGCCTCACTGGACTCTTTGGGGGTTGGCGGAGGAGGAGGTGGCCATGTCACCAGAAGAAGGGGGTGATTATCAGAACAGGAGATGAAACGCCAGCAGAAGGGGAAATCTCTATAGATGAGCCGCTAGAGGAGGTTGGGTTAGACATCCAGTGTAAGAGTCAGGGAGGCGACAAGGCAACAAGGTGATCGAAATCAATGCGCTCCTGAGCCACCAGGAGCAAGGCCTGAAACCACATACACTGGTGGTCTCAGGATAACAAAGAGTACGTGACAAAGGGGGGAGATAAATGGAGTGGTCAGCAAACGAGGAGTTGGGTTCCAGCTCTAGGGGAAAGGGATGCACTAACTTTCAGAAAATCCATGAGGAAAATTTCCAAGCTGGGATAGTCATGTGGGAAGGGAGTGGACGCAGGATATGCCGCCTGACAGGGCCACTCCAGTGCCTCCTGATGGCGTTCCATCACTGAACCCAACTCACCTGCAGGAGAAAGAAAACCATGTTTACAGTGAGCGTCGTTATGGGGAGGTACCAGGTCGTGTCATTGAAGTCTAGAGCTTCAAATGCGGTGGAAACCCCAGAATTCATGCAGTTCAGCTGATTGTTCTGGAAGATCACCCCAAGTGAATTAAAGTTGTTTGGAGCATGGGAGATTTACCCCAACCAGGTAAATAACACCCATTGCATGAAGCCTAACATCTGGTGGACTGACAGTACCTCTGGATGAGGTTTAACAATAGGCGGAAGCACATAATGGCTGAAGATGACCGCCAGGAGCCATGCCATTATGTCAAATGAAGGGCCTCTTCTCCGCTCTTCAGCCCCAGCGCAATTGCGCCACAAGATCGCCAAAAGGGGCGCACAAGGACGTCAAATGGCTAATGAACTTGGAAGAAGCTCATTCTGAGCCAAGACAGTCGCTGCATCTACCTCTAGCACCCCCTCGTCACTTAGAGTAATTAGGAACTTGAGTAGTGAAATTTGGACTGGGTCACCTACACCTCTGTCATATCATACCCTAAGGAAATCTGCCTGGGCTTGAGGGCTCAGTTGCATCTGTGGATATGAAAAAAATCAAGGAAAACATTATATGAAGCTGGAACAAAGACATATCATCCAGATAAGGAAGTAATGTCATGAATTTGATATGACTGGATGATAAGCCTAAATTATTGATGGTGGATCATTGGTGATCAACTAAAATTGAATTTTTTAAAATTTTTAAAATTTATTCAAGGTAAGCAAACCAGTGGATGGACATTACTGAAACAAAAACAAAACAAGTGAACCAAAAACACAAACCAAATTACCTAAAAGAGCGGCGCAGCACCTAAAAAAGAAAACAATTTTAGATGGAACAGCGGTGAGCCACTTATCCCATAATGATTAAATGGGAGGAGGATCAGGTGGATCATCATTGGGTTCACCATTGAAGAGGCGGATCAATGCTGAGAGCGAGGTGGTTGGGGCATCCGTATGATGAGGGTCAAGGTGGAATAGATAATTATTGAAATCATTACTGACAATTTAGGCCTGGAGCATAGCCTCCATGAGTTCAGCACATGGTGTTCAGCTTATATGCGTCCATCAAGAAAGCTGTGCAAATTTTGAAATATTGTCTCTGATGATATGTGTGGTGGGGAAAAATCTGCTAGTGTAGCAACATGCTTGACAGTGGATGTGGCAGTTTCTGTTAATCATTTGATCTCCTATGCGACCTTGGGAAATTGGGAGGAAAATGGGTGACATGTAGTCCTTTCTTAAACTCAGCAATAGAGAGTGCCACGGCAAGCTGATGGTCACTCAAGAAAGGGGTAGCAGTGGTTTTGGGGACATAATTCTTGAGTGGGAATGGGGCATTAAAGTCTGAAGGTATATAAGGTTCTAAATTAATTGGAATGTCTGGAGGTGGGAGAATTCCACCAGATTCAGTTACTTCATCCAATAGGTCCCAGGGATTTTGGTTGAGTGGGATCAAGTCAGAGATACGTGGCTGTAGTTAGGTAATTTTTGGGGCAAGAAATTGTTTGGATTGATTTTGAGTCCAAACCTACTCACAAGTGGGCAGATTGTGATAAAATTGGCTGGCTTAGGCTTTGGTTGCAAGGTTTCACTGATTCTTGGAGCGTTCATCTGGAAAGTGTGGGGGCAGCCAAAATCCCCACTCAAACGCTGTTAGTGTAGCCTCATATGTGGGCTCGTTGGTTTCCACATTTTTTGAACTGTATTAACAGGCATTTTTGGAATGATCCAATTCATGGCAGAGGGGGCAAACTGTGCGGCCATTTTCAATGTGAGCACAAAAGAAGTGATCCAGTGCAGATGGGATATAGTCACGTGAATGGATGTGGTGGGCTATGGTTGTCTGGTGGGGGGTAATGGTGGCCATTGCCTGAGGTGCCTCAAGTCACTCAGCACTAATCAGGATAAGAAAGTGGAGGATAGGGTTTGTGCCATATTTGGACATCCTTGATATCAATTATTCATAGAGTGTTTGAGGGGGAAGGTGCGAGGGAAGGTTTTAAAAGGTCACCACAACTGTGGTATCACTGGGGAGGCGTGTATGGGTGGTGGTAATGGGTGCGTTTTTTATATATTAAGGGCGTAGCTGATGCAGCGGCTGCATCCTCTTTGGTGGGAAAGCCTATATCAAAATAGCCCTTATAAGGGCGAAAGTCAATAAACCCATCTGGTGCAAAGGTGGCCATTGCCAGCTCAAATATCGCTTTGTCAGCATATGGGAATAGATTCCATTCTCGATGTGGAGACAAAAGTAAATATTGGATTGAGGGCTAGGGGTGGGTATGAGTCAGGTGGACTCGCGCTAGGTGCAGTAATAAGTCCCTTGGGGGACAAATTGGCCTGTTGCATTAGGCAGGCTGGATGAGCCAGTCTGCACACATTTGCCTTCTGGAACTTAAATGCTATTGGGTGGAGCACTACTGCCCCACACCAGGACAGCTTGTGGATACAAGGACATAAATTTGGAGATTGGTGCAGTGAGGCATTAGTGTAAAATCTGATTGTTATATTTTCTAAAATCACTCAAAATTGATGTCAAGTGGAAAGTAAAGTTTTTTATCTACCAAAATTGAGTTTAAAGTATTTATAAAATAAATAAGTATCAGATGAATGACGCTAAGCAATCTGACCTTAGCCAAATTATGGGAATTCTCCTAGAACCTCCAAAGTTGAGACAAGCACAATGGAAATTGGAGAAGCTGAGTAGCTGAGAAGATGTGCCAAAAAGAGGCCAAAAAGTAAAGTGTAAGATGGAAAACAAAGGAAGAAGACGGGGAGTTGTTAGTTAGTAGCAATAAAGCAATTCTGCGGGATAAAATTATGAAGGTTAGATGGTCGTGGAATTCTTCCAGACAATAAAAGATTGTAACCCTTTAAAGCTTTTGGTTTTTATTGTATTAAATTTATTATATTTTCCTAAGTGACGAAGATCATCTTATTGCTCTACTCTTGTATCCTTGGGGTAACTCCTGTGCAACCTTTCAACTGATTGTATTCCATTCCGCCGTATTACTAGCATGATCTAACTTCCTACTGATCAAGGACAAGGGAGAAGCAATGGGCGAGGACTTCTTAAAAATCACCTTCGCCAACATGTCTTCCAGCCATACATTCAATGTTTTGACCTCTTCTCTGTGTGAGAGTATAATGTCAGTTTATTTTGACAGCGTGCACCATCAGTTGAAACGCCAGATCATTTCTGAATGTGGTGAAAGCCTAGTAGCTATGCTCATGTTAAATACATCTTTGTGTGGTGTTAGAAATTAAGGGAAATCTGGAAGAAGATCCATGAGGAGATGATTTGGAGGTAAGATGGAGCTCAAGGAGTTCTCAGGTGGGAGTAAATTGTTTTGTTAGAATCCCCCATTGAGAGCATTGTTTGTGAAACAGAAGGTAATATTCTTACAACTTGATATTCCCTTGCTGTTGATAACACCAGCCTACACTAAAGATTACAGTATATAACTTATCAGAATTGCTAAAAAATGGTCGCAGAAGCAGTAGATATGCACAATAGTACTGAGGTAGCACAGTATGACTTCATGGGTTGAGAGGAAGCGCCCAATAATGGGATTCCACGTCAGTATCCAGATCTAGGGTTTATGCAATTCTGAGATTCGTAAAATTGCCCGCTGCCCCTGTATCCAGGAGGACCTGCACCGTGACTTCATGTGCTTCAGAACAGAAAGATATGGGAACTTGAAATATGCTTGATTCATTGATAAGAGCTATGATCAAAAGGGAAGTGGTAGTGAGGGAAGGAGACAAGGTATGAATTGTGCTTTTAAAAACTATCAGGGTTTCTTGCAAACTTCCTTTTAGAACATCTGTTTGCTCTACATAATTATCTGACCAGATAGGATTCTGAGTAAGCCCAGGTACTTTCATACAAGAGGGAAGTGTTCAAAATTTATAAGTAGATGGTGATTTATACCAACTTGGTAGACAAATGCATCACCCAATCCAAAGAGGAGTGTGGAAAGTGCTGAAATTAGAATCCAGTGTCAGCAAATATAATATGACTGGACAATAAGCCTAAATATTGATGGTAGATTATCAGTTATCCATCAAGATCGAGTTTAAAGCTATTAATAATTTAATATGACTTGTATGGGTCGAAACTAAGCAATCTGACCTAAGCCAAATATGGAAATTTGCCAGAACTCCAAGTGACAAGACATGTACGATGGAAATTGGAAAAGCTGAGTAGCTGAGCGAATGGGTCAAAGAGTGGCCAAAGAGATGAGTGTAAAAGGGGAAAACAAAGAATGGAGGGGGATTTTTAGTAGATAACACATAGAGGATTCTACAGTGTAAAAAATCTTAAGGTTAGAATGGTAGTGGACTCTGCCAATAAAATATAGTTTAGTGTTGTTGAAGCGTTATGCTTCATTTTTTTCACTTGTTTGAGGAACAATAATCATCATATCTCCTTTTCATTGCATCAGTGGGAATCACTTTTATGCTACCCTTCAGCGGATTATAACCTATTCTACCAAATTTTACAATGGTGAAGCTCAATACAGGGGGCCCAATGATCCAACCAATCAATCAAGCTATCTGAAACATGGAAAATCTGGTTAGTACTGATTGAAAACCATCCCAGCCTACTGAGTTGGCGCAATATGATTACATTAGGATCGTCCTTGATACAATATGTCAAAACCAAGATAAGCTCCTTCATGAGAGAAAAGTCACAATAGATCAATTTAATGAAGTGTTTAGCCAATTACATGTCCTTGAACAGCAGAACAGACAACTATCAGACCATCTTGACAACACAGTTGAGCGGCTGCACTGCATTTAGTGGAAAATAAAGGCTACCGCTTATCTCCAAAGTCCCTGCTGAGAAGCTAATAACAAACAGCGGATGCTAGTGAAGGACAGCGGCAATATGGTAGGTACAAAGCTGAGAAAAGTGCAGCAGAACAGTTTGTTGACCAATCAGTCAGTGTGAGTAAGTTTACACATAATTTGAGCTCTTGGGATGATTATGCATCGCCAAAAAAAGTTCCTCACTTTTGCTTTGTTGCCGGCTGAAGAGGACCATGATGCACCTGATCCTGCTGACAAGCCAAGTTCCGCTATTCTGTCTATGTCCCCCTCACTGTAATTAAATTATGCCCCTCGGCCAGTGCCCCATCTTGCTCCAAGAGCTCATAGCTTCGAATGGGACAAGGATGTTTGCTTTGAAAAGTTGCCTCCAAACAATTGGGATGGAAATATGTTTGAGTTTTTTAAACACCCTGAATTCTCTTTAAAAGGAGCGTCTGACCGCCATAAGGCTAAGCTTATGATATCTAACTTAGATGTTGAGAGCCCTGACCAAGTTACATGCTATCTGAAGGATAGTTCAGTCACCTAACAGGAAGTTAAGGACACCGTGTTGAGATTGTTTGGGGCATAAAACAAATGTCCCAGAAGAAGGCTAATTTTATGACAATTGGGTTCCAGTGGAACAAAACCCTGATGGCATTCAACGATTAATTCACTTTAGAAGCACACATCTTAGTAGGAGAGGAAAGTTATCTAAGTCTGATGTTAAATTGCAATAACTTTAGCGGTAAAACCACTCCCTGAGCTCTTCAATGTGATGGCTCCCATCTCGCAAGGGTAGATCCTTTGCTCAAAATTTTTATTTACATGCTTTGTCTAGTGGCAGCATTCAGCTCATCCAACCCAAATGGAAGCCATCAATGGCCTCTACTGGCCATTCTTTCCTGATTGGGCCCTCCGCCAGACTTTTATTCCGCTAAACAATCCCCAGAAATCCTATATATTTTTCGCCTCATCCTTGGTCAAATTAAATCCCTTTGCCCAACCCTCAGCCTGGAGCTTCTATTAATACTAGGAACAAAAGCCTTTGGAGTAACCTGATATGCCTGAGGTCAACTCAGGAATATTGCATTCAACTGCTCTGCTAAGCATCAAGTTCATGTTGTGCAGCCAAACTAATATAAACAGGGAAAAGACCAAGCGGAGTAGAGATGTGACCCTCTACTTCCTTTGTTTCAACTAAAACTATCCCACCTGATCCTGACAAGTTTCTTTCCGCCGAGGACCACCAACTCAATAATGTACTTTTAGATTAGCAACCTGCTGACAGCGTACATATGTTGACTCACTCACAAGCCAAAGAGGCTGCAGTGTAGGAGGGTCGCGAGGAAACTCTGAAGCCCTACACCTGTTAAATAGAGTAAGCCACCTCTGACAAACTTAGACCCACTTTGGATTAACCTTTGCTAAAAGGGGTGAACGTCGCCATTCTGATAGATGTGATTACTAAGGAATACTCCAAGGCGTATTGGGCATCATGAAGTTCCTTGAAAAGAGGGATTTCCTAGATGTAACTTATTAAATAAAAACTTCTTATTCTGAATTCACGTATTGTAATGTTTTCATAGCAAAAAACAAAGTTCACGTGATCATAGACACTGGCGTTCCAGTTAATATAGTATCAACAACGTTGGTAGCTAAGTTATCTCTGAAATCTGACGTGGAGCGCTGGCTAGTATATGGGACCGCTGGGGCGGAATGAACTGTCTTGGAAGGGGCATAAAGTGAGCTACTATTCAGTTTGAGTCTATTGCCATCTCAGCACCATCGATTGTGTATCCTAACCATAACTATGACATGCTGATAAAAACAACCTTCATTCACCACTTTAATATGGTAGTTGATATGGCTGAAATCATAAAAATTTTGGGCCAGCGGATCCCAGTTTTTTCCACCTTCAGTGGTGTGCTAAAGTATTTCACTACATGGAGCAAGTTAATCTCATGTACAGTGACGGCATAATCCCTGTCCACTATCAGCGATTGTAAGCAAAACTATGGTTCTCCTTCATCAATTACACGAGTACCAGGGGCTGCCTCTCCAGTCCGCTGCTGCCATAACAATCCCCTCTGGCCACCAATCTATAGTGAGCACAGAGCCTGAAATTGAAATACCAAAAGGTATTTACAAGAAGGTTCTTGGCCCTTATATGCAATCAATAATTTAGCCCCATGTGGACCCCAAGCATTATTACCTGGACATGGAGAAATCAAAATGTTGCTAGAAAATCTGCAAAAAGGACCACTGAGAGTCCAAAGACACCAGGCGGTGACATAACTGCATTTGACCCCATTGATAAGATTTTAGGCTTCAATATATTTGGTTTTCTGGATAAATTTGGTTAATTCATAGAACCTCAAGACGGTGTGATGGCATTAGTTCTTCGAGAAACTTAATGGGGTTATCAGAAGAGCAGAAGAATTATGTGATAGCTTAGTCTGAAAAAATATCGTGAATTCTTTTATAAAAAATGATCACATTCTGGTATGCACACATGGCGTTGTCCATTGGTTTAAACAGGGGACCACCCTCCTATTTGATCTATCCCAATCTGCTTCATGAGGGCTTCAAAAGAGGTAGTTTTTGACGAAATAAGGAAGCTGATGGAGCATGGAATGCTGGAGCCATCTAATAGTCCTTGGGTTTTGCACATATTAATTGTTAAAAAGAAGGATGTCATTAGCGGATAGTAATTGACTACCAATAACTGGCTAATATCACCAAGAAAAACTAATAACCCGATGCCCTGAATTGATGATGCTTTAGACAGCTTTGGCAGCAATCACTATTCTTTGGCAATGGATTTATATTGGGTTATTGAAAAATTTAGTTTCCTGCATTGGAATAAGAAGTGCGTCATAATCACTTCTGAGGGTTAATCCAACCCACTCATATGCCACAAGAAATGTGTACCTCCCAGCTACGTTTCAGAAAGCTAAGGACACTTTTCATAGTGATCTCAAGCTTTCATGTGTCCTGGTGTACTTTGATGACATAAAAGTCTTCTTGAGGACGTTTTTGGAACATCTAAATCATTTGGAAGAGGTATTATGCTGGCTTACAAGGGCTAAAATCAAAATTAAGCACCACAAATGCCACTTTTTTAAAGACTATTAGAATATCTCAGGTTTGTGGTAGATGCTAGGGGACTCAAAACACAACCAGCTAAGGTGGAAGCCATCCAGAATATGACCTGACCTTTTATCAAGTGGGATATACATGTGTTTTTAGTCATGGTTTGTTGTTACCTTCACTTTATTCCCAACTTTGGCTGTATATGGAGCCACTCTTTTTGCTTCTAAGAAAAGACACTACTTTTATATTGACAGAACGTTGTCAGAGTGGCTTTGATAATCTCCAAATGGCGTTAAAAGCACCCCAGTGTTACAATATCCAAACTTTAAGGAGGAGTTTATCATTACGACAGATGCTTCCCTTTCTGCTGTTAGAGATGTATTATCTCAGCGAAATGATGTGTGGGAGGAGCACCCCGTCACTTACTGCAGTTGAAGTTTGAACCACCATGAGAAGAATTACACAATGAATGAGTGGAAGTGCCTAGTGGTAATCTACACATACAAACAGTTCTAGGTCTACCTTAATAGGATTATAGTTTAGGGTTGTGACTGACCACACTTTGTTGTGGTGATTACATAATCTTCAAGAGCTGAAGGGACGCCTTGAAAGATGAGCTCACAAGCTTAAGCCTACAATTTGTGAAATACTCCACCGTCTTAGTGCAAATCATCAGAACGCTGACTGCTTATCATGACTACTAATAATTGCCATAATGGCAGATCTGAGCGATTTGATGTATGAAAGGATGATTATTTGCAAACACACCAATGAACTGCCTCAAGTTGTTTGGGCATAAGATGGAATGATGGCTGATAAATTCTAGAAAAATGGTGAATTGTACAAGTGGATAGGTGATGTTACGCTGAGTTTCCCAAAACCCTCTGCACTAACAGATATTATTTTGATTGCACACAAGGCATTAAATCACGAAGGGTTATGAAAACATTGGAGTTTTTACAACCATGCTATTATTTGGGAGAGTATGCACTTTGACGTGCTCCAAGTGATTTCCTGTTAACACCAATAATAATTAGAAAAGCCCTTCCGCCCAAAAGACCTCCTATTGGCTGGTGATACCTGTTTTGCATGGCACACGGTGTCCATTGACATTGTGGGGCCCTTGCTGATGGTCACAAATTGCTCCAAGTATATCTTGGTAGATATAGAACATTTGACAAGGTTAGAGGCACTGTATTGTAATTTTGTAAGAAATTGTGATATTCAGGCACTACAAAGACTATGAAATTATTAGTTTAATGGCTCTAGCAAAGGTGGAAACAAGGCAACAAAATTATGAGTTTCTTTTGCAATTTTGAATTCCAAACGAAATACTGAACTTTCTTATGAATTGACCAAAATAGAGATACGCCATAAAAATAGGTGTTACTTTATTAGCTAAAAATGAGGGATATTTATAGGAGTAGATTTTTTAGTTCTTTGCGAGGTTCTTTGTGCTTCAATTGAGGATAGATCTTTTCTAATAGAGGACAAATATTGCTGATTATTATTTATATACTTGTGATGGCTATTTCCTTTCTTGTAACAATCACTTTAGTTACTACAATTTGATTCGAACAGCAACTTTGGTTAATTACACACAGGAAAGATGGGCGACTTTAATAACAAAAATAATACAACATGGGCGAGCGTCGCGGCAAGCGATGCACTTAACGGTGCAACTAAGGGCAAGAAATGCCCTGGAGGGGGACCAGGAACCCAATCTGCAAAGAAATCGCAAACTCAGACACCATCTGGGTTTATGTATTTACTGTAAAGCAAGCGCAATACATGTACATTCAATTCAACCAACCTTTGTCAAAGGTGGAACATGGGATCAGACTCTTCCTTGGGGATGAGTCACCAACCCTGTGGGAGAAAACATGTGAGGCACAGCCCTCACTTTTCCCTCATGCGGTGTATGTAGCCACCAACAACATGGGCCATGGCTGGATCAATGTTGGTTTTGAAACAGCTGATGAAGCCGATGCCGCAGCAAAAATCTGTGTGGAAATTGCCCTCCTTGAGGGCAAAAAAATTGTGCACATCGCGTGCACCAGATGGAACAAAGCGAAAACTTTGTTCATCTCCCTTGACCCGCTCCCCACCAACCTTCCTCGTAAGGTAATTGAGGAGGAGCTCTGCAAAGGTCTTGTGGCCTACGGAGAAATCCAACAACTCAAATTACAGCAATTTCGCTTAATGCCCGACCTGTGCATGGGCAAAGCTATCGCTGTAATCAACCCCTTCCCAGAAGTGGAAGAGGATTTACCTAGAATTCCCGTGCAGCAGAATTTCACTTTGCAGATGGGGGCCAGTCAGCTGCATTCTGAGTTACACTGGAAAGCGCACCACCCATTTGCAACCACTGTGGCTCACTGGGCCACAAGGAACATGCATGCCCTGTAAAAGAGGGCTTAATGGAAAATGATTTTTGTGAAGAAGCTAAGGACGAAGATAATGAAAACTTCGCCAAAATGACTGATGGCCACCACCCATTCTGCTGGGGTGAAGATGGACTATACTCCATCGTGGACCCAGTTACAAGTAAACAGCGTAAAGCAGCACAAAAAGCCAGCAAGAGAGCAGCGGCTGAAGCGGTGGCACACGCAGAATCCGCCATTAACCACGGACAAATTTGGGAGGATATTTCAGATATTCACCGAACCAACCAATCAGAACAATATGCCCAGGTCGAAAATTTTCACAGTAACCAGACTGAGCCACAAAGCGTCATCAGTCATGCACATACTGAGGAGCAATGCAACCGCAATTTGGGTGAAAATGCGGTGCACAATGCAACAAAGTTGAACCTCAAAAATATAAAATACAATCAACAACCTGCATCAAATCAACATGAGACCTGTGCAGGAAAAGTTGATGCAAATGCAAAAAACTGCAATTCCCTTGAATCATTGGGTCAGATCAAGGGAACCAACAATGGCAGTGAAAGAGTTGGAGTACAGACGTGGAGCATGGCCAAAGTGTTCCATGGTGGGATAGGACCAGAGGGTCCTCCCAACCGCTCCTGAGGCGCCACGAGCACCTCAGTGTCAATAGGGACGTTAAATATTGCAGGAGCCAGGGCTCATACATCCCAAGCAAAAAACTGGCATTCCTGCGAAAACCCCTTGTAGACATCTTGGCCATCCAAGAAACCCACTGCCTACAAGGGGAAGAAGAATCCTGGTCAACCAGGGTCACACTATCACAATCAGTATGGATGTCTCACTGTGGGGTGATAGTCCAAAACAACAAAAAATTTAAAATTACAAATTCATCATCACACTTGCACAGTTGAGTCCTGGTAGCAACAATCACGTGCCAAGAGGAAATAATTTCGTTATCATGTATCTATGCACCGTGCACTGAAACTGAGAGAAAAAAAAATTTTGAAAAATTTCTACCCTCACCCTTCCAGCAGATATCATCATGTTAGGCGATCTAACTGCTGGGATAACCCCAATACAGATCGATGGCCTAATCCCAGGGGATACCCACCTGGACACATTGAATATCGCACAATGAAGGCATCTCTTGGCTTACAGGATGCTCTTCCTTCCAATTCACCAATCCTTCCTCATATGACAAGACCCAACATACGTGAGGGACTGCTCATATCAATGAGTCGTATTGACCACATCCTCATCCCACAATCCCACCACTCAAGAATCTCCAAATTTACAACAAAAAATATCAATTTTTCTGATCACCAATTAGTTACGGTGCAGTTAGCGCCAACCCAATCCACACACAGGTGTCGCCTTGGAGAAAGCTTCACCCAGAAAATATAAGATTGCCTGAGATATCTGACTGGGTTGAAAACAAGGCTACAAACCCAGAATTCACAACCCCATTCATTTTGGATCCCATCGGAACATGGGAAAATTTCAAAAAGGATTTAATCAACAAAACCCAACATATTGCATCACATAAGTACACCGCGGACATGGCCACAATCAAGCGTACCATGGCAGAACTAGACCACCTGGAAATATATACTCCGAGATCTGGCTATAGCCCTAACTGGGGATGCAAATGGGCAGAAATTTCAGCCCAACTTAACAATCTCATCTTCAAACACCAACACAGAATCAAAGTATCAAACAAAGGTAAGTTCATAAAGGAAGGCAAAACCTGTTTGAAATATTTTTTCCGCCAATTCCACTCCCACAGAAACCAGCCCACATGCACACAGGTTCGCAAGACCAACGGCACCATGGTAACTGACCCTGAAGAGGTCAAGGCGGAATTACACCACTATTACACCAAATTATATCGCGATATGCCAACAGATCCACAAAAAAATAAAAACTTATTCAAACTGCCAAGATACAAAGAACATCACCAGATTACAATATACTATCCCTTATCACATGGGAGGAGCTTTGGGAAACAATTTGCGGTGCACCACGTAGGAAATGCCCAGAGCCTGATGGGATACCCTACAAATTTTACAAAAAATATTTTCAACAAATTGCCCCCCTCCTTTTGGATTCAATGAACCAGAGTTTGTTGGAAACACGCCTATTACCTGGAGGCCATGAATCCTACGTTATAACCTTGTATAAAAAAGGTGACAAGTTGGACCTGGCCAACTGGCGCCCAATTGCACTCTCCAACACTGACACAAAAAGTCTAACAAAAATTCTAGCAGCTAGATTAGGCGCAATTGCATCTGACGCCCTATCACCCAACCAGTTTGGGTTTATACCAGGGCGTTAAATCTGGAACAACATACACCCTGTTGCAAACATTTGTCAATCCAAAGCAACTGATGCCCTGGTATTCTTGGATCAGGAAAAGGCGTATGACCGTGATGCTGGCATACCTAAAAAAATGTCTACATGCCTTCAAACTCCCACCAAGATTCATAAAATGGGCGATGCTCCTAACAGAATCTGCAACCATGGCTGTATGAAGCCCTGGATTCCTAACAAACAAGATTAAACCACACAGAGGGCTCAAACAAGGGGATCCCCTCAGCCCACTGCTATACAATTTCATCTTTGACCCGCTCCTCCGAGTAACTGACTCACATCTCATGGGGATAACCGCACAAGGACAACCAACAGTCAAGATACTGGCCTTTGCGGATGACTGCGTAGCAGGTATAGCAAACAATGGTGATGCCCTACAGCTGGAACACACTATAGAGGAATACTCCAAGGTGAGCAATGCCTCGCTCAACAAGAGGAAGACAGAAATCATCCTCTTAGGCTAATACACAAACAATTGGGCCACAACATCAGAACCTCACACCAACACTCGAAGAAAAAACCCAATTATATTACCCTTTGCAACACCTCCCACCACCACTCCTGTCTGACACCTTGGAATCTGGCTAGAATCAGGGGGATATGCTAATGAGACAATGGAAAGTACCCTGTTACAACGGGTATCCAAACGCGTCGCCTCCCTCATGGGAAGAACCCCAGGACTAACAGGACGAGTTACAGTTGCTAACTCGCTCATCCTCCCAATACTGTGGTACCAGGCTATGCGATAGCATTCTCACCTACCTTTATAACCTCAATTCGCGCGCTTATCCAGGGCTGGCTGTGGCCCAGCTCTCACACTCCTATACGGATGGAAACACTATTTGGCCCACGCTCAAGTGGAGGCATGGGACTAATAGATTTTGAGAGCCATGCCAATCACATCCTAGGTACCTGGATAAAGGAAATCCTTGCTCCAGACCTCCTGCAACAACATTGGTCCAGAGCAGCAAGGACTAACTTTGCACAGGCACTCAAATTAACCAACCCACATAGTCCACCCAGACTACTTTCATACCTTGCCAAGCACCCTACTCCAACGGGTCCTCATGGAACCTCCCCTCATTTCAAACATATCCTCCGAATTATCCGCCATATGGGATGGACCATAGAGAACATGGGTACTATACAGGGAAGGGGACGACCCAGCCCCCAATTCAAATTAAGAAACCCAGAAAACCACCCCCAGAGGGATATGTTCGCAACAAGTCCAAGCATAGCTAGGATAGGATACCTAGATACGCTGGACATTCCATATGATTTAAATACACAGAAAGCAATGTGGAAAATGACACACCACCCACTCCTACAACCAAGGATAAGAGCGAACGCCTGGCGCTGTTTGAGAAGGACCTATTGGATTGCGGACTGCTCCAACTCCCTCCACAAAACATGTGCAGTATGTGGAGGGGAGGGATCCCTACATCACCGCCTAGAAAAATGCCCCCCAATCAAAGCTATATATGGCAGGAAGTCGCACGCCTGCTCAAGATTCAAAACTAACAGGAATTCTCGATATCAAAGAGTATCTTTGCGCTCCAGATCGAGTCACCAATCCCATCTACCCCCCGCCCCCTAATAATACCCATTGCAATGTGGACAATACACCAATTGCATTAGATGTGTTCAAGGGTACGGTCCTAACCATTCATGGGGTTATTAACAGATTCCATGTCCACTTACTAGAGCACTTTCAAGACTGGCTCTATGGATATATGAGACCAAGACAAAAAGCGCTCATAGAATCATGGTTCCCACTATGGTTCCTCCACACAGACCCTTTCCTTCACACCTGCTCCATAGCAGGGGAAACCCCCTCGGAGTAGTGCACCAACCCCCCCCCCCCCCCCATACCTGGCAGTCCCGCTGGCAACAGGGGTAACTTGAGTACCCTGGGGTGCACAATTTTTATATTTCTTAGTTATTCTCTTAGTTTCACATATATTCGGTAATGTCTGTCCCCTAGTCAGCTTACCTCGGTTAAATAAAAATACTTGTGATAGCTAGATCTGATAAAGTTCTTATCAAATGGGATCAACCTTCTTGTGGAGGGCTTAGCCCCTTCAGATTGCTTAGCCTCATCTGTCAGAGGAGGATGATAATTTTGGAGGGTCAATCATTAATCTAACTAAGAATCAGATATCATCGTTTGAACTTATTAAGATTTTATCATACCAAGACACCAAAACTCAATCCTGGTTAGAATTATTTATTGCAGTTGAATATCCAACAATGCCCCCTTCAAGGTCCTGCCTAGAGGGCACGTGCTTATGAAGAAACCTACTATGAACTCTATTTATAACAGTCTTAGTATCAATAGCTGAAATGGAGTATTCAATACCCTGACAATAAATAATATGGCAAGGACCAGCCTATAAGGTATCAAGTTTGTGAATCCGTCCTCCAGGTCTATGATGATAAAAGATTTCAAGATCCCTCAATTTGATATTCAGGTAAAGTAGGTAGAATAGCATTGATTCTAGTTCCCTCTTTTAAGGTTGTAGCAGCAAGAGAACTCGAAGCTAAGGCTTGTACTCTGATAATTTAATCAGCTAGCCTCCTCATAGCTAGATCATTAGTTTGAGGGTTTGCTTAATCAAATATAGGCTGTACACTTGTTGGTAAAATAGGATCCTGACCTTAAAGAGCCTTGAAGGGAGATATTCCAATTATATGATGATAGCTAACCCTAAAGGATAACATCGCATTAGGTAAATAGAAATTCCATCTACTAGGATCATTGGAGGCCATCAATTGAAGAATGGCTGCAAGGGTACCATTTGCTTGTTTGACCGCACCTTTAGTGGAAGGATTGTAAGGAGTTGTAAATGACTGTAAGGTACCCATTTTTTAGTAAGCTCAGATACCACCTGAAAAACAAAATTAGTCACATTATCAGATAATAGAACTTTCAGGCTACCGTGCTGGGTGAAAACTTGCTTAAAAAGGAAGGATGTAGTATCCTTAGCGGTGACAGTAAAAACAGAGATAGCTTCAATCCATTTAGTAAAATGGTCATTAGCTAATATAACTTAACGATATCCGTAAGTAGCATTAGGGAGAGGGCCCACCACATCAATACTCATAGTGGAAAAAGGTTCTGAAGGTCCCACAATTTTGTGTTGGTAAATCATATTTCCACTAAGCTGTTGTTGGAAAGCGAGACAAGTCTCCAACACATCATGCAAAGTTTCCAGCATGTCATCTTAATAAATATGACTTTTCAGCCACTGTAAAGTCTTAGAGACAGCTCCATGCCCTACAGTTTGATGAGCCTACATAATAGTATCAGTTCTCTTAGAAGGCTGAATAAAAAGCAGCCATCCAGATCGCAACTTCATATATAAAGAACCTTCTTTAACTTGAGTATTCTCACTTAAGGATTGTAGCTTCGCTATAATATCCTTAGATTCACGATACCAGAGTTCAGGTCTGCCAATCAGATCATAGATACGATCTTTTTAAGCAGTGAATAAAGTTAATATAGGTAATCGTGAAAGTTCATCAGAATTTTAATGTATATCTCCAGAGTGATGTTGAATTGAAAAGTCATAATTCTGAAGCTTTAACGCCCATCTAGCTAAGCGTCCATCAGTATCTTTCATTTTTTGTAACCATTTTAAAGAAGCATGATCCGTGATGATAGTAAAACGTTTACCATATAGATAAGGGCAAAAATGCTAGATGGCGGATAGGACTGTGAGGCATTCCCTCTTAGTAATGCTACAAATGCGTTCTTCTTTAGAAAGGGTTACACTATAACAAGCAATGTGATGATTTTCTAGGTTGTAATCATGCTGAGCCAGAAACACCCCAATAGCTGCATCACTGGCAACAATAAATAAGATAAAAGTTTTTGGAAAATCAGGATGGGCTAAAATTGGGGCACTAACTAAAGCTTGACGCAAAAAAATCAAGAGCTTGCTGTTGCGATTCTTCCCATAGGAACTTCCTTATGTAATAAATAAACAATAGCTCCTCAATCTCAGCAAAATGGGGGATAAATTGTCAGTTATAATCAACCATCCCTAAAAACACTTGAATATTGCGCAAGTTTTTAGCAACAGGCATGTCCAAAATAGCTTGTATCTTATTGGATAAGGTTGAAATCCCATCGTGATTAAATTATGGCCTAAGAATTCCATCTCAGTTTTGCAAAAAGCACACTTAGATGGTTTTAGATTAAGCGAAGCGCAACGCATCTGACCAAAAACTTCCTCAAAACGAGCCAAATGCTCATTAAAAGTGTGAGAGAAAACAGTAACATTATCTAATTAAACTAAAACGCAGGAAGGTTTCAAATCACCAAGTAGGCCATCCATGGCTCTTTGAAAGATAGCAGGGGCATTACAAAGCCCCTGCGGCATATGAGTAGGTTCATATAACCCCTTACTAGAAATTAAGGCGCATTTTTGATGGTCTTCCAGAGCCAGGTCAATTTGCAATAGCCACTAGCAAGGTCCATGACTGAGAAAAACTGTGACCCAGATAATAGTCTTAATGAATCATCAATGTGAGGTAGAGGATAAAATTTTTGGGTACAGCATTAAGCCAATGATAGGCCATAACCACTCTATGACCTCCATATTTTTTTCAGATGAGAAGTAGAGGGGAAGCCCATGGACTTTGAGAAGGCGTTAGTGGCCCCGCATTGAGGAGTTGTTTCAACACCACTGAGACCTGAGCCTCCTTGACTTTAGATTTGTGATAAGGCCAGGCTCGAATAGGGGGAGTATCCCCAGTTTTCACCTGATGCTGCACATCTTTCATTAGCCCAAAATCTTTGGAACATTTGGCGAATATATCCACATACTCTTCAATTAGAGCCTCAGCTTTATGCTGTTGTTCTGGAGTAAGTGGATCTCCAAATTTGACATTGACTCTAGCAATGATAGGTGGTTCTTCCAACCCAAAATTACATAAATCCCACCATCCTGAGATGGATAAAATTACTATTTACAGTATTTACCCGCATATAAGCAATAGAGTTACTTTGATTCAATCACATAGGTCAAGAGGTGAGATTAGTTAGTAAGACTAGAACAGTCCAATCATAAGCGGGATTAAGAATACCTGGGCAGATTAAGGTCTCTAAATGAGAGGAATTATTGTTACCAGAGATCTCTACATAATTAGCTGACATATATACTTATACTCCAGTATCAATTATAAACTGAGCTTTTGGAGGAATAGTAATCCAATTGATAGAATATAAAAACATTCCTTCTGATGCACAAGCTGATGGAGGTGGAAGAATAGTCTTAGGTCCCAAAATTTGGTATTCAAGGCGAGAGATAGAATTAGGATATTCCAATAAGCAGACGCATCGTTTAAGTTTGCCTTTGCTATTGGGGACATCTTTTAATATTATATGTACTTGGTATTCAATTAAAGTAAGATAATTGTCCTTAAGAATAATTATTGCTTCAAAATTTCAATAAGTAATTTGGTTCCCAAAAGCAAGTCATAGCAGTTATTGTCCAACACTACTGCGGGGCCAATACAACCAACTTTCCAAAGCGCATTGGAAGGGAAGAATAAGCTCCTATGGATTTAGTATATGAAGGACTGGCAGTTCCATAGTCTTGAGAATGATTTATGTCTGGTGCCACTCTGATTTTCTTCATAAGCCTGGACAAAATCACATTTATGGGTGATCCCATATTGATGATAGCTAAAACCCTCACTTTGTGTACTATGACTTCCACCCAAGTCACATCAGAGCCAAATTGTGGGATTGAAAATACTGAGGGACTTAATGGTCAAATTGAATAAGAAGTTAGAACATAAACGTAAGAAGAAATAGTATCTTTGTTGGCTAAATCATCTGGGATAGCAAGTTCACCAGGAGCAGATATCATAAGACAGTCTTTAGAGTGTTAAAAGATTGCAATTGAGGCACAGGAGGTAGGTCAGCACAGGGAGCCTCTTGATCTATGCTGATTCCTCTTTTTCGACTCTTCAGCTTGTTTCTTCCAACATTGAGTTTCCATATGACCCACTAGACCGCAATAGCTGCAAGGATCCTTCTTAGGTTTAGGTTTGGGTCTAGGCGGCACCACATGGATATAGGAACAAGGGTTATAAGTGGAGGTCGGGTGCACCACACCATTAGGGATCTCCATCAACGCCTCTTTGATGTTGAGAAATGGATT
Source organism: Massospora cicadina (assembly GCA_022478985.1). NCBI lineage: Eukaryota > Fungi > Entomophthoromycota > Entomophthoromycetes > Entomophthorales > Entomophthoraceae > Massospora > Massospora cicadina. The sequence continues at coordinate 94,458 of JAKSZP010017155.1, forward strand.
TAGATTACCTTTAAGAGATTTTAAATGTAGTAACAACTGATTATGGGAAGCAAACGCACTCCTCACAGCTGAAATGGCATCATCTACAGTAATACGATCACAAGTAGTGAGAGTCTGGGCCTCATGATAAAAAACTCTTAAAAAAACTTTAATTGACTCTCCTTTCTTGACTTGGATGCTCATAAAAGCTTGCTTTTGATTAGATAGAATTTGATCACTTCTAAATTCCTCAAAAAGGCAGTTTTGTCTTGAGCCCACATATTGCAAACCTTAAGGTGAGGGACAATAATTTACTTGAGTAAATCAGCTTAAATTATAAGTAATATACCAAACCTTCTTTTGATCCGTCGCCCCATCCATTGCTATCTCATAGACAAATAAAAAATAATGAATGTTACCTTCACCTAGCTCATACTTATTATTAAAGGTAGGTTTAAAAGTGATGAGTTCATCGCTTAAGACGTGTACGCCAGATACCATGACTGGATCAGCTTTGGAGGGTTCAGACTCAGGGATATGGGGTTGAGTAGGATTTAGGTCAATTTGTTGTCAAAAATGGTTGATATCATCCTCTAAATTTTGGACCCATTGGATAAGATGATCGTTTGCAGGCGATTGCTTTAAGTTAGAAATAGTAGCAAGTATTTCTTCTTGCTTATTATCAAGTACTCCATATTTAGCAGTTAAATGATTAATGGAAGCTGTTAACATTTCAAATTGATTTTCTTACATAGATTGGTGAGCATTGCATAGATGATGAGCATTATCAACACATTCCAATAAGTTGGTTATTAATTAATCCAAGTTAGTCAAAAGGCCTTCTAGAGATAAGAAACATCCTTGAGCTATGGCTCTGATTTGGTTTTAAACGCCTGCGCTCTTGTTACCAGTAGACTCGAAGGTTTAGAATCATGAACTGAAAGCGTTGGGCTGAGGGGACCAGGAGGTCCCAGGGGCCCTTGCAAACCTTCGCGACCTGTAGGCCCAGGGGGCCCTGTTGACCCCAGGTCCTTGAGGACCTCGTTCACCAGTGGGTCCTGAGGTCACCAAAAGAGAACTAGGTGGTCCCAGAGGTCCAGGAGGACCACCAGGACTGGGTACACCTTCTTGAATAATATCCACAATTTAGACAAGTTGTTTAAGTAGACCGTCGAGTTCAACAAAGAGTTCCTCATGTTGGCCCGCAATTGTCCCAGTTGTTTGGTAACCTCATCTTCAAGGGTAATATTTAGTGTTGAATAGGATTAGCGACCTCATTAACCTGTTGAGATACTTTTTGGCCAATGTAACCCACAACTCCATTGTCACTTCTCGATAGATGGTTATGTAGAGCATTGTCTTGCCTCCTATTATTGATTATGGCTTCAAGAATATCTGATCAAAGTTAGAAGCAGTCTCATAGAAAGAGGATAGATGAGAATGAAATTGTTGCACCTGGGTCACTTGGCGTTGGATCTTAAGATTATGTAACCCCAAAATCTGGAGCACGTGATGGTTGGTGGGATGCACATACTGCCGGAGATACTGCTCTGTTCTAGCCAATCTGACTTCAGTATGTTGCAAAACTGCTCTGTTATATAATTCCATCATGCTGTATGAAACCTTAGATGCTCATTATTGGTTAGGATGGGCACCAGCTGAATAACCAACCTTTACTTAGCCCTTGACTGTTTCTTCCACATCTGCAGATTGAAATTGATAATTATCCTGGTCAGGTCACTCAATGGCCAAGTCCATAGATGCTTGAAAGTGAAGATCACTGACATTAGCGGAAGGCATCTCCTGCCTTTTAAATTATACTCATTGGGTGATACTCATTGATTCCTCAGAAGAGGGGCTTTCTTTGCTAAATGCATTCATCATCGTAAAATTATGGTTTCACAATCTAGCCTTGGAAGCAGACCTGGCAGGAAGCACCAATATTGTAATTTCGTGCAAAATTGTGATATTCAGGTGATACAAAGGTTATATTTAATTTTTAGTTTCGTGGCTCTAGTGAAGGTGGAAACAAGGCAACAAAGTTATTAGTTTAGTTGCAATAATAAATCATAATCGTAATACTGTGCTTTTTTCTATAAATTGACCAAAATAGAGATACGCCAGACAAAATAGGTGGTAATTTATTAGCTAAAAATGAGGGATATTTATAGGAGTAGAATTGGTAGTTCTTTGTGGGGATCTTTGTGCTTCAACTGAGAAAAGATATTTTCTAATTTAGGACCATATTGCTGATCATTATTTATATGCTTGTGATGATCTGATCTGATAAAGTTCCTAGTATATGGGATCAACCTTCTTGTGGAGGGCTTAGCCCTTTGGATTGCTTAGCCTCATCTGTCAGAGGAGGCCAATAGCTCTGAAGGGTCAATCATCAATCTAACCAAGAATAAGATCTCTAACGGGGTTTTTAAGATCTTATTAGACTGAGACAATAAACCTCAATCCTGTTTAGAATTGGTCATTGCAGTTGAATCTCCAACACACTGGCAATAAAGTATTTAGAGGGGAGTCACTGTTGCCGAGTTCATAATGAAATGCATAACTAATTGTCATGACTGCTTACAGTTCATACTTACCAACAACCAAACTAACTTCACCTCGCACATTCTCCCTAAATTGAACTAATTGAGGGCATTGCAGGGTTCTATCAACCCCATAACATCCTGATTCTATTGGAATTGCCAAAAGGGGTAATAAACAATGTTGAATATACTCAAGATTCTGGTGACTGATAGACCGTCAGACTGGAGTACCCTCCTTTACACCGCAGTCTTTGCTTACAGCATTAATTATCATTCTGCAACTGGAAAGAGTCCTTTTCATTTGCTTAATGGGAGGCAGCCAGCTCTCACTGCACTACTTTACTCCTGTGTAGAGGATAACGGCGGAATAGATCTACAACACTAATTGAAGACTTTGACGTCCACACTTATCAAGCTCTAGACAAACTGTACTCAAGCAATTCTAGCTAAAAGGGATCAAAAAAATCATGATTCTAATCAACTACAGAATAGGGGACTTCCATAGTTCTTGATAGGAAGAGTGTTCTATTACATGAACAGCATGGGTTTGGATGGCGGAATAAGTTAGCTTGCATATGGATCATCTCCTTTGAGATAAGAGAAAAAGGAGTTTCTAATGTCTACAAAATCAGGACCTGGTATTTGGTCAGGTTTTCAATTGTGTATACATTAAGCTTATTTGGGCTTATAACCAGTAGATGATATGACAAGAAAAAAATCAATATATATATAAAAATATAAAAGAACATCTATAACAATATATTACCTAAATTTTCTATAAAATGATGTAACAATGATACAATAATATGCGTTTCAATAAAAAGTGAATCAATAGATCAGACCGTTGTTTAGGCTGCATCATGATCGCTTCGCCAACTCTGCTTCTTTTATAGAAACTTGTGCATTGATTGACAGGACGCACGCTTCTTTTTCTTCCACCATCTTGTAGGGGTCTCAGCTTTGCTTGGTTTTCTAAGAATCAGTAGAGAAGGAGGATGCTGTTCTATAATAGGAGAGGACGTTATTACTAGCATGGTGGATGAAACGCCAGTGGAATGGGGAGGGCTCTTGGCAGAAGAAATGCTAGAGGAAGTGGTACTAAGCACCCAGGGTAAGCTTCAGGCGAGGCGGCAATTTGACCAGTTGATAAAAGAAAACGCGTTTCTGGGCAACGAGGAGCAAGGCCCATAACTATATCCATTGATGGTCTCAGAATAACAAGGAGTACACTTTGAAGGTTGGTGATTTGATGGAGCAGGCGGTGAACAAGGTGTTAGGTTCCAGCTCTAGGGGAAAAGGATGCACTAAGCGCCAGACAATCCACAAGTAAACCATTCAGACTGTGATAGTCGCGTGGGAAGAGAGCAGATGCAGAATATGCTGCCCAATGGCCCACTCCAGCGCCACCTGATGACATTCCATCACCAAACCCAACTCGCCCATGGGAAAGGAAAACAATGTTCTCAAGGAGAGCCATTATAAGGTGGTACAAGACTGGGTCATTGGTTTTCAGATCTTCAAATGTGGCGGAAATCCCAGAATGCATGTGGTCCTGCCAGGTGTTCTGTTAGTTCACTTTTTAGTGAGCGAAAGTGGTTCAAAGTATGGGGAAAGTTCCCCCAATCATCTGACTAGCACCCATCACATTTACATAACATCTGGCATACTTAGCATTGATGGATGAGGCTCAGAAATAGGAGGAAGCACTAGACAGCTGAATCCATCCGCTAGGAGCTCCTTATGAGCCAAGATGGTTTTAGCATCAATCCTCTGACACCATTATAACTAGAGTAATTGGGAATCTAGATAGTGGAAGTGTCCTGGGTCGCCCACACTTCTTTCATGCCATAGTCTAATAAAATTCGTTAGGGCTTGGGGGCATGCTTGCTTTTGTTAATAAGAAAACATCTGGAAAACGTTTGATGAAGCGGTACCAAAACTTATTATCCAGTCAAAGGGGTGTAATGTCAGAACCTTTGATATGAATGGATGATAAGCCTAAAAATCAATAGTGAATCATTGGTTATCTAATGAGTTCAAGTTTAAAAAAATTAATAAAATGATATGATTTGATATGGGTTGATGATAAGCAATATGACCTTGGCCGCTTATGGTATTTTGCCAGAACTCTCAATGTCAAGATGAGCATGATGGAAATGGAGAAGCTGAGTAGCTGAGCGAATGGGTCAAAGAGTGGCCAAAGAGATGAGTGTAAAAGGGGAAAACAAAGAATGGAGGGATTTTTAGTAGATAACATGTAGTAGATTCTACAGTTTAAAAATCATAAGGTTAGAATGGTAGTGGACTCTGCCATTATAAATATAGTTTAGTGTTGTTGAAGCTTTATGCTTCATTTTATTTTAATACACTTGTTTGAGGAATAACAGTCATCATTTTGCCTTTCCGTTGCATCATTGGTAATCACTCCTGTGCTACCCTTCAAATGTTTATAGCCTATTTCGCCAAGTTTTACAACACCCAGTTTACTTGTCATAGTATAAGCTGACTAAAAGAAGACTGACCATTCGTGTTGGGCGTGTTGGTGCCTAGATAATGGTCCAGATTGCCAAGGCTCATCTGGTTTAATGTTTAGGTAATGTAATAAAATTGGGTAAATGAGTTTCATCTCAGTTTAATAACATATCATAGGCACATGATAAGCCAGAAGACTGTGATGGGGGCAACTGTGGGTCTTACTGGGGCAACCCCATGGGCGAAAGAGGCAGGGAGGGTGACAATCCCTTTGAGATTCTTGGCTCATGATTATCATATGATTTTTAAAGCACATTCACTGACTGACGTATTGACTGAATGACTGACTGACATCTGAAACCTTTGAGTCTGATAGGTTTAATCTTTTTGGGTGAGTGGGTGGGAATTGGCAAACATTAAGAAAGCTGAAACTATCTAGTTTGATGTTTTCAATCTAAATAGCCAAGTGGGTTAAAATTTGCAAATAATTAGCTAACAATCCACCAAATTTCTCACCTGAAACTAATTGAGTCTGTTAAGTTTAATCTATTTGGGCAATTGGATGAGAATTAGTGAATATTATAAAGTAATTTATCAAATTGCTCAAAAAAATAAACAAAAATCTGTATTAGTTTTAGTAGATTAAGCAAAGTTAGGATAATCAGCCCATCAGCCATAAGGCAACAGCAAAGCTGTTAGTCTGATTTGCTCAGGAGTAGCGCTGGCACAGCCTATAGGCTATCAGTGTTAAATTATCATCTGATAAACTTTAAGTAATGTAGTGAAGCATGGGTATCTGGATATTAGTTTATATAATTTTAAAAACATGCTTAATTTGGCTTCTCTAATTAATAAAGTACTTTTGGCAAGTGTAGAATTTTTGCCCATATTCCCAGACAACTAGATTACCAGGGATCGCTAGGGGATAATTCCCTAATGTAAAGTGAATTAAATATTGATTAACCCTAATTTTGGGGTAATTATGTTAGGGTGATTTTAGGTTATTCGCCTAGGCTGGAACTGTCAGAGATTGATCTGGATGAATGCTTAATATCTCATAGGGCAGAGTTGCTGACAAAATAGGGGCATCTGATAATTAATTAACTATCAGGTGTACTGATTGGAATTGATCAGGTTTCATCACTGACCAATTGGGAATTTAAGGATTAAGTTGTGAGTCAAGTAATGCCACCTGTAACTAGCGAATTACTCAGTTGATTTGTGACCTGCCTTAATGAGTAACAAGTCCCATTATCTAAGCAGGTCACTTGCCAAATATGGTTGGTTCTCTTGGATTGAGAGGAAAACGTCAGGGACACGTTTTCCAACTCATTTTGTTTTAGATCTTGATGATGTTTAATGACAGAATCCTAGCCAGGATGGGGAAGACTATTGCTGCTGAGATGAGAATGGGTAATTTAACAGCAATGGCTGCCATTTCATTGAGGAGGTGCCAACTGAGAGTTGGGCACCAAATTCTCCACTACAAATTCCCTAAAGATAATACTAATTAAAAATCATCGAATACCAGATTAATTACCAGAACAAATTTAGATAAAGATTAAGATTGGCTCAAACATCCATTTGAGGTCACCCACCCTGGGGTTAATACAGGTGAAAAGGAATTAATCAGCCAGGTGAACTGAGGTCCTTGTATGGCAGGAAGCCAGAAGACCACTTTATCAGAATCCATTTCAAGTTCTATTCTTTCTCAAAGAAGTTATTGCTATGTGCTTAATTGGGAGACTCTATAGGATAAAGATTAAGGATCTGAGAGGGGATACAGAGAAGAGCTGAATCAAATTGGGGATTGCTGCTGACTGTGTGTCATAGAGAGAAATTGTAAACAGGGATCTGAGCATAGATCAAGTTAGGCAATACCAGGGAAAAATCCCTATTCAGGACATTATAAGTATTATAAGAGGAAATACTGGCAGAACGTTAGACCAATTTCTAGTAATTCAATATAACTATGGATAATAGTCATCTTACTATATTTAATTGAGGTAAGCCAACCAGGGGATGGACATTACCGAATATACATAAAACTAAGGAAATAACTGACAAACATAATTTAGGCACCCCAGGGTACTCAAGTTACCCCTGTTGCCAGTGGGACTGCCAGGTATGGGGGTTGGTGCACTACTCTGAGGAAGTCCCCCTGCTACGGAACAGGTGTGAAGGAAAGGGTCTGTGTGGAGGAACCAGAGTGGGAACCATGATTCTATGAGCGCTTTTTGTCTTGGTCTCATATATCCATAGAGCCAGTCTTGGAAGTGCTCTAGTAAGTGGACATGGAATTTGTTAATAACTCCATGAATGGTTAGGACCGTACCCTTGAACACATCTAATGCAATTGTGTGTATTGTCCACATTGCAATGGGTATTATTAGGGAGCGGGGGTAGATGGGATTGGTGACTCAATCTGGAGCGCAAAGATACTCTTTGATATCGAGAATTCCTGTTCGTTTTGAATCTTGAGCAGGCGTGCGACTTCCTGCCATATAGCTTTGATTGGGGGGCATGTTTCTAGGCGGTGATGTAGGGATCCCTCCCCTCCACTTACTGCACATGTTTTGTGGAGGGAGTTGGAGCAGTGCGCAATCCTATAGGTCCTTCTCAAACAGCGCCAGGCGTTCACTCTTATCCTTGGTTGTAGGAGTGGGTGGTGTATCATTTTCCACATTGCTTTCTGTGTATTTAAATCATATGGAATGTCCAGCGTATCTAAGTATCCTATCCTAGCTATGCTTGGACTTGTTGCGAACATATCCCTCTGGGGGTGGTTTTCTGGGTTTCTTAATTTGAATTGGGGGCTGGGTCGTCCCCTTCCCTATATAGTACCCATGTTCTCTATGGTCCATCACATATGGCGGATAATTCGGAGGATATGTTTGAAATAAGGAAATCCATGCGGATCTGTTGCAGTAGGATTCTTGGGAAGGTATGAAAGTAGTCTGGGTGGACTATGTGGGTTGGTTAATATGAGCGCCTGTGCAAAGTTAGTCCTTGCTGCTCTGGACCAATGTTGATGCAAGAGATCTGGAGCAAGGGTTTCCTTTATCCAGATACCTAGGATGTGATTGGCGTGGCTCTCAAAATCTATTAGTCCCATGCCTCCGCTTGAGCGTGGGCCAAATAGTGTTTCCATCCGTATAGGAGGGTGAGAGCTGGGCCACAGCCAGCCCTGGATAAGCGCGCGGATTGAGGTTATAAAGGTAGGTGAGAAGGCTATCGCATAGCCTGGTACCATAGTATTGGGAGAATGAGCGAGTTAGCAACTGTAACTCGTCCTGTTAGTCCTGGGGTTCTTCCCTTGAGGGAGGCGACGCGTTTGGATACCCGTTGTAAAAGATTACTTTCCATTGTCTCATTAGCATATCCCCCTGATTCTAGCCAGATTCCAAGGTTTCAGACAGGAGTGGTGGTGAGAGGTGTTGCAAAGGGTAAATTGATTGGGATTTTTCTTCGTGTGTTGGTATGAGGTTCTGATGTTGTGGCCCAATTGTTTGTGTATTAGCCTAAGAGGATGATTTCTGTCTTCCTCTTGTTGAGCGAGGCATTGCTCACCTTGGAGTATTCCTCTATAGTGTGTTCCAGCTGTTGGGCATCACCATTGTTTGCTATACCTGCTACGCAGTCATCCGCAAAGGCCAGTATCTTGACTGTTGGTTGTCCTTGTGTGGTTATCCCCATGAGACGTGAGTCAGTTACTTGGAGGAGTGGGTCAAAGCTGAAATTGTATAGCAGTGGGCTGAGGGGATCCCCTTGTTTGAGCCCTCTATGTGGTTCAATCTTGTTTGTTAGGAATCCAGGGCTTCATACAGCCATGGTTGCAGATTCTGTTAGGAGCATCGCCCATTTTATGAATCTTGGTGGGAGTTTGAAGGCATGTAGACATTCTTTTAGGTATGGCCAGCATCACGGTCATACGCCTTTTCCTGATCCAAGAATACCAGGGCACCAGTTGCTTTGGATTGACAAATGTTTGCAACAGGGTGTATGTTGTTCCAGATTTAACGCCCTGGTATAAACCCAAACTGGTTGGGTGATAGGGCGTCAGATGCAATTGCGCCTAATTTAGCTGCTAAAATTTTTGTTACAATCTTTGTGTCAGTGTTGGAGAGTGCAATTGGGCGCCAGTTGGCCAGGTCCAACTTGTCACCTTTTTTATACAAGGTTATAACGTAGGATTCATGGCCTCCTGATAATAGGCGTGTTTCCAACAAACTCTGGTTCATTGACGCCAATAGGGGGAGCAATTTGTTAAAAATAATTTTTTTAAAATTCATAGGGTATCCCATCAGGCCCTGGGCATTTCTTACGTGGTGCACCGCAAATTGTTTCCCAAAGCTCCTCCCATGTGATAAGGGATAGTATATTGTAAATTAGTAGTGTACTTTTATCTCAACAGTTTGTATAAAGTCTTTAATATTTTGTGAATCTGTTGGCGTTTCATGATATAATTCAGTGTAGTAGCGGTGTACTTCCGCCTTGACCTCCTCAGGGTCAGTTGCCATGGTGCCATTGTTCTTGCGAACCTGTGTGCACGTGGGCTGGTTTCTGTGGGAGTGGAATTGGCGGAAAAAGTATGTCAAACAGGTTTTACCTTCCATTATGAACTTACCTTTGTTTGATACTTTGATTCTGTGTTGGTGTTCGAAGATGAGATTGTTAAGTCAGGCTGAAATTTCTGCCCATTTGCATCCCCAGTTAGGGCTATAGCCAGATCTCGAAGTATATATTTCCAGGTGGTCTAGTTCTGCCAAGGTACGCTTGATTGTGGCCATGTCCGCGGTGTACTTATGTGATGCAATATGTTGGGTTTTGTTGATTAAATCCTTTTTGAAATTTTCCCATGTTCCGATGGGATCCAAAATGAATGGGGTTGTAAATTCTGGGTTTGTAGCCTTGTTTTCAACCCAGTCAGATATCTCAGGCAATTTTATATTTTCCAGGTGAAGTCTTCTCCAAGGCGACACCTGTGTGTGGGATTGGGTCGGCACTAACTGCACCATAACTAATCGGTGGTCAGAAAAATTGATCTTTTTTGTTGTAAATTTGGAGATTCTTGAGCGGTGGGATTGTGGGATGAGGATGTGGTCAATGTGACTCATCGATATGAGTGCTCCCTTGATATGTTGGGCCACACAATGTGGGGAAGGAGTGGTGAATTGGATAGAAGAGTATCCTGTAAGCTAAGAGATTCCTTCATTGTGTGGAATACAATGTGTTTAGGTGGGTATCCCCTGGGATTAGGCCATTGATCCATATTGGGGTTATCCCAGCAGTTGAAATCACCTAACATAATGGTATCTGGTGGGAGGGTGAGAGTAGAAATGTTTTCAAAAAAAATTTCTCTCAGTTGCAGTGCACGGTGCGTAGATACATGCTATCAAAATTATTTCCTCTTGGCACGTGATTGTTGCTACCAAGACTTGACCATGCAAGTGTGACAACGGATTTGTAATTTTAAATTTTTTGTTGTTTTGGACGATCACCCCACTTTGAGACGTCCATACTGATTGTGATGGTGCAACCCTGGTTGACCAGGATTCTTCTTCCCCTTATAGACAATGGGTTTCTTGGATGGCCAAGATGTCTACAAGGGGTTTTTGCAGGAATGCCAGATTTTTGGCTTGGGACGTATGAGCCCTGGCTCCCACGATGTTTAGCATCCCTATTGACACTGAGGTGCCCGCGGCGCCTCAGGAGTGGTTGGGAGGGCCCTCTGGCCCTATCCCACCACAGCTCATTTTGGCCATGCTCCGCGTCTGTACTCCAATTCTTTCACTGCCATTGTTGGTTCCCTTGATCTGACCCAACGATTCAATGGTTTGCGGTTTTTTGCATTTGCGTCAACTTTTCCTGCACAGGTCTCATGTTGATTTGATGCAGGTTGTTGATTGGATTTTATATTTTTGAGGTTCAACTTTGGTGAATTGTGCACCGCATTTTCGCCCAAATTGTGGTTGCATTGTTCCTCAACATGTGCATGACTGATGTCGCTTTGCGACTCAGTCAGGTTACTGTGAAAATTTTTTGACCTGGGCATATTGTTCTAATTGGTTGGTTTGGTGAATGTCCAAAATATCCTCCCAAATTTGTCTGGGGTTAATGGCGGACTCCGCGTGTGCTGCCACTTCAGCTGCTGCTCACCTGCGGGCTTTTTGTGCTGCTTTACGTTGTTTGCTTGTAACTGGGTCCATGATGGAATATAGTCCATATTTGCCCCAGCGGAATGGGTGGTGACCATCAGTCATTTTGGCGAAGTTTTCATTATCTTCATCCATTGCTTCCTCACAATAGTCATTTTCCATTAAGCCCTCTTTCACAGGGCATGCATGTTCCCTTGTGGTCCAGTGATCCACAGTGGTTGCAAATGGGCGGTGCGCGCTCCAGTGTAACTCAGAACGCGGCTGACTGGCCCCATCTTCAAAGTGAAGTTTTGCTGTGCGGGGAATTCTGGACAAGTCCTCTTCCACTTCTGGGAAGGGATTGATTACAGTGATAGCTTTGCCTGTGCACAGGTTGGGCATCAGGCGAAATTGCTGTAATTTGAGCTGCTGGATTTCTCCGTAGGCCACAAGACCTTTGCAGAGCTCCTCCTCAATTACCTTATGAGGAAGGTTGGTGGGGAGCGAGTTAAAAGAGATGAACAAAATTTCACTTTGTTCTATCTGGTGCGCGCGGTGCGCACAATTTTTTTGCCCTCAGGGAGAGCAATTTCCACACAGACTTTTGCTGTGGCATCAGCTTCATTGGCTGTTTTGAAATCAATATCAATCCAGCCTTGGCCCATGTTGTTGGTGGCTACATACACCGCGTGAGGGAAAAGTGAGGGCTGTGCCTCACATGTTTTCTCCCACAGGGTCGGTGAAACATCCCCAAGGAAGAGTCTGATCCCATGTTCCAACTTAGATAAGGGTTGGTTGAACTGAATGTACATATATTGTGCGTGCTTTAAAGTGAATACCATAAACCCAGACGGTGTCTGAGTTTGCGATTTCTTTGCAGATTGGGTTCCTGGTCCCCCTCCAGGGCGTTTCTTGCCCTTAGTTGCACCATTGAGTGCACCGCTCACCGCGACGCTCGCCCATGTTGCATTATTTTTATTGATAGGTCGCCCATCTTTCCTGTGTGTGATTATCCAAAGTTGCTGTTCAAATTGAATCGTAGTAAAGTGATTGTTATGAGAATGAAAAGCTCACAGTCGTCTTACTATATATCAACAATTATACTTCACTATCAAACACTGTGGAGAATAACATAACAACCAAACCTGTGCATTTAATATAATTATAGGGGTCATTGGCTGAGAATAATTAGAAACCCTTTAAATTTTAACAGTTGGTGCTCACTACAGGGGTGTAAAGTAGAAGATACTAGGACGTGTTGTCATATGATGATGTATCCAATTTGGCAATGAGTTACTAGGGAAATAATGTCATTGGAGCAGAAAAATGGAAAATTAGTCCAAGAAGTTTTATTATAAACAGAACGTGAAGTGGATCACGTTCAATTGTGTTCAATTAGTCATAAGTGGAGCTCCTAGTGAAGGAATTGAGGATACCAAGTTTTGAGAAAAGGACTTGCAGCCTAGATATAAAACTGTCTAGTGCTGTGAGAAAACCTGTTCCACCAGATATCAACTTAATATGAAGATTCGTCAGGGCCAACTTGGGTTGAAATTTGGTCCGCTTGATGTAGTCCTAAGGTGTGAGGTGTTAAATGAGGCACTAGTTGAGACACAGAATGAAGCTAATGAGGCTAGATCAATCTATGTGATTATATGACATTTCCAGATCCACAGGTGGATTTACTTCTGTTGGATTCTTGGCCCTTTTTTAGACTCACTGGTGCAGTATCGCCTTGCATCCAACAAAAAATCACAGGAACTATTCTTACCACTTATTTAAAATAATATAAATAGGCACTTAATAAAATAATCGATTTATTATGTTTCTTTATTAGGCGCTGCATGGGGGAAAAAACTAAAGCTTGATAATTGTGTGATAGTGATAATTTAAACAATTCATAGTTTAGGCTTGGATTGCTTGGTGCTGTCCAAATTAGGAAATATTCATAAGCGGCCTATCAGTTAGTTCAAAACTCACAGATAATTGTAATTTAGACTTTTTGTGCCATGAGTTCAGATTGATTGGTGCTGTCCAAAATTAGGAATTATTCAAAAATGGCCTAACTGGTTAGTTTGAGACTTGCATTGCTTCAATGTGAGGGCCAGCGGGGATGTAACCATCAAAAAAACAAAACCATTTGGAAGGGATTTTATTAATTGGACCCAATCAGAATGGGGGAAAATCTTTTCGCCCTGAGGAGCCCCCACCAACCCTACAAAAGAGGCTGGTCATTGTGAGGGGTCGTTAACTAAACTGATGATGGCTGGGGAAAGAGCCTCCAAGAGGCTCCCTGAATTTACCGCATAGTTGGCACAATACAATCAGTCAAACTTGTGGTATTTGCCTGAGTTTTATTAATATTAGTATTAAAAGTGTTACCCCAACTAATAGGGTTCCACCGAGAATTGACCAAGGCCTTTTGGCCGATTCAGTCTTCACTTACCTTTAAACTACTCTTTTCCATACCTCAGACTTGTAAATGTCCAACAATACCCCCTTCAAGGGTGGTTGGGGAGGTATAAGATCGCAAGAACCGCCCATGAACGCGGTTGATAGTAAGACCTGAAGCAAGGGACTTAATAGAATACTCATCCCCTCGCTTATAGGTGATGGAAAAGGGACCTTCCCAGATAGACCCAAGATTTTCCCTTCTTGGTGTGATATGATTATGATAATACATTACCAAGTCTGACACCTGGAAGGAAGGAAGAGGAGCCCGGCGCTCATTAGCTGCTTGGCCTTCTTTAGTTACTGTCTTGGCCAAGTTGTTCATAGCCTCTGCTTGCAATTGAATGATGTGCTGGGCTAATTTTTCATAGCTTGTTCAGGGTCCGTCCTGGCAGTGAAAATATCCCTGGCTAGTAAGGCTGGAACTCCAGGTTCTCTTCCATACAACACATGGAAGGGAGACATCTTAAGGATGCGATGATAGCTGATCTGATAATCCATAGGGGACTGGGTAAATAAAGATCCCAGTGTAGAGGGCCGGAGCTGGCCATCTTGCAGAGAATGGAGACCAGTGTACCATTAACTCTTTCTACGGCCCCATTTGTGGATGGGTTATAAGGTGCTGAGAAGAGTTGTTGTGCTCCCAAGGAGGTAGTGAGGAGCTTTACCACCTGGGAGGTAAAATTTTTTCCATTGTCACATAAGAGGACTTGTGGGCACCCATGCGGGTGAAGATATTTTGGTGTAAGAAAGTGGCCGTGGCCTTGGCAGTCTGAGCGGGGAGAGCCACAGCTTCAACCCATTTGGTGAAATGATCAGTACCAACCAGGATATATTGATTGCCCCAGTAGTTAGAGGGAGAGGACCTACCACATCCAGGCTCATGGTGCGGAAGGGCTGTTAAGGCGTGATTGGTTGATACTGGTACCAGGTCTTGAAGCTGGATTGTTTTTTGCGGGTGAGACAGGCATCCAAAACTCAGTTATGGTTTCCATAATGCCTTCCCAGTAATACCGCTCTCTAATCAACTCATAGGTTTTTTGATCTCGGCCATGGCCCATCATTGTGTGGGAATCCATTATTATAGGTATCCGCTCAGAGGGCCGAAGATAGGGCAACCATTTTATCCCTACTTGTTTGTATAACTTCCCATTTTCAACCTTTGTGTTGCGAGAATGGCGAGCAAGAATTTTCTGTACAAGTTCATCTTCATCCGCCCAAGCCTCAGGAGTCATGATAAGGTCATGCATCCTCTCTGCTTCACTATTATCCAGATGAAGGAGGGGCAGCCGCGTCAACCCATCAACATTAATATGACTTGTCCCAGCTCAAAGCTCAATGGTCATGTCATAGTGCTGGAGCTTAAGAGCCCAGCGCGCCAACCGCCCAGTGGGGTCCTTCATATTCTGCAACCACTTTAAAGAGGCGTGGTCAGTAATAATTCTGAAGGAAGTCCCATATAAGAAGGGCGGTAATATATCACGGCGAGTAGGATGGCAAGGCACTCTTTTTCTGTGACGCTATAGTTGCGTTCAGCCTTGGATAACATTTTGCTGAAGTATGATACAGGATGATCAATCCCATTTTCGTCCAGCTGTGCTAAGATAGCTCCAACAGAATAATCAGAGGCGTCCATGAATAACACGAATGGCTTGTCATAGTCAGGGTGACGGAGGATAGGCCTTTTCTGCAATAACCCCTTCAGGGTCTCAAACGCGGCCTGTTGTTCAACACCCCACTGGAAGGGAGCATTCTTAGTCAAGAGCCGGACAAGGGGCTCACTGAGCTGGGCGAACTTGGGGATAAACTGATGGTAATACCCCATCATACCCAAGAAGACTTGGATGTCACGGAGGGTTTTGGGCTCAGGCATCTTCGCTATTGCTTCCACCTTATCTTTCAGGGGCTGAATCCTTTCGTGGGATATTGTGTGCCCAAGGAAATCCAGCTTCTTCTGGAAAAACGTACACTTGGAGGGCTTCAGCTTGATGTGCGAGGCTCGCAGCCATTGGAACACTTCTTTTAAGTGGGTGAGGTGTTCATTGAAAGTTTTGGAAAATACTGTGATGTCATCGAGATAGACAATCACACAGCTGAGCTTGAGGTCCTGGAGTATGTGGTCCATTGCCCGCTGAAAAGTGGCAGGGGCGTTGCATAACCCCTGAGTTAGCTGAGTGGGTTGAAAAAGACCCTCGCTACAGATTAGGGCGCACTTCTCCTGATCTTGAGGAGAAAGGTCCATCTGCCAGTATCCACTAGCCAAGTCCATGGCTGAAAAGTACTGGGACCCAGAGAGTTGCGCCAGGGCATCATCAATTCGGGGGATTGGATAGCTGTCCTTCTTGATAAGGTTGTTCAGCTTTTGATAGTCCAAGAAATCCTATGCCCGCCATTCTTCTTTTTTATTAGTAGAAGAGGGGACGATCAGGGGCTTTGTGAGGGTACCAGCAGCCCAGCGTCCAACAATTGTTTGAGCTCCATCTGCATCTGTTACTCCTCAACTTTTGATTTGTAGCAAGGCTTGGATTAAATTGGGCGAGCATCCCCAACGTCAATTGTGTGAGTCCAACCCTTCATGTGCCCATAGTCGGTATCAGACTTAGAAAAGATATCGCTGTAGGACTCCAGTAAAATGTGAACTTTGTTATGCTCAGTAGAAGTTAGCTCCTCAGAAATTTTGACGTTGGGCAAGGTGCATATTGTTTGATCAGTGGGCAGTCCCATATCCGCCATAGACCCAAGGCAGTGAACTTGGTGGATGTCTTCAATAGGTAGCAGCAGGGCTTTTCCAATCTCCTGATGCTTTTGGATGATCATGTCCCTACCAGTAAGGTTCCACAGCAGAAGGTTGATAGGGCGCTGGTAGGCAGGGTCTAAGATACCTGGTAATACCCGTGGTTCCAAAGGGCTTAGGCCATCGATGCTTGTGAGATGAAGAAGGAAGTTGCGAGGGATGTTCATGGTAACGTTAGTGTCTATCACCTTTTTCTCACCCGTTTTAATGACTATCTCATCTGCCGCGTATAAGGGAATACCCTCTGAAGCATCCACGGAGTCAGGAAACAGTTTAGTGTTTCTGCCCGACGTGGTGTAAATAAGGGTAAGGGCAGAAGAAGGGAACTCAACGACGCAGGTGTATTTCTTTTTCTTAGGCTCGTCGTTGGTAATAACTAGAGGAACCTCATAATTTAGAAGGGAGAGAGTTCCTTGTTTAATATTGATGACTCCGTCATAATCAATCATGAATTAAGTGCCAATGAGTAGGTCATATGCGTTATTGTCCAATACCACAGCTGGGGCAGTCAGCAGGAGTTTCCCAATAAGGATGGGAAGAGAAGAATAGGCTCCAATAGCTCGTGTGTTGTTGGGCCCTGCAGTTCCAAACTCTTGAGAACAATCAAGGTCAGGGGCCAACTTAATCTTTTTTATGAGCTTTGTGGAGACCACGTTCACTGTAGCACCCATGTCAAGGATAGCTAGCACGCGCACCTTATTGATAACAACCTCTACCTTGGATATCGTGCTATCTAAGGTAGGGATGAGTGCGAGGACCTTTTGCAATTGGAAAGTTGTGGCCAGCCGTTGAGCCATCGCGGGCCATCTGTCTTTAATTGACTGGATGGTATGAACCTGCGGGGTAGAGCGGATCACAGTATTAATCAACTGATCAGCATCACTTGCAGTATCAATCACCTCAGACACACGCACTACCTGCTGCAAATATGTGTGTCGTGGTATCACACCTATCTTCAACTCGTTCAGGCCTTAACCTTTCGGGAACCTGCACTTCCATTGGCGCTCCCAACACATAATAGCCTATGTCCTCCTCTTTCCCTTCAGATTTGTCATCTGAGGGATTGTCAAAGCACCCCAATGAGTTGCTAAGAGAGGGAGGAGGAACCAGCTTACTCTTCTCACAGGAGAGGGCTTTATTGCTCACATCTACCTTGATTGCTCCTGCAGGGTGTATTGTGGAGGTACCTTCTTTTGGGGAAGACGATGGAAGGGTAATAGGTTTGGTTTTGCCATAGGAGTGACTGGCTTGGGGTATCCCTTAACAGGGGGTTTTATATTAGCAGCAGCCTGAGAGGAGGCTGGGGGCGATTGAAGTAGCGGCTTAGAAGACTGCTTGGCAATAGGCTGCCCAGGTGAAGGGCTAACTGACTTCGCTGGCTGAGCTTTTGAACTTGAGATGGAGAGAGGAGCGCGGCCTCGTAATGGCCACTATTGGCCGCCTATCCTCACACAATGGAGGGAGTATGTTGGCGTGGAAACTCAACAGAGGTGGGGTTCCATAAAAATACAGCCTTAGAAGAGGCTGAAAGGGTCCGAGTTTCTTCCCACATTGGAGCTTGGAGCAAAAGTTCAGGTTTGTAGAAGTCAGCCACTTCCAATAATGCTTCCTTTATATCCCGTACCAATTTGAGGGAGGGCTTAACTGAAGTGATATGCATAGCTAGAGAGGGATTTGGCGTCAAACTAGCCACGATAGCAGTAATAGCATCATCTAGAGGGAGCAGTTTGGCCAGCAACAACGGTTGAGCTTGGCTGTAGAAACTTTTGATAAAGGAGGGGAGTGTTTCACCCTCTTGCAAACAAAGGCGCATAAAAGCCTGTTTTATCCGTTGTAATCTTGATTTGGATCCAAGATCATCAATCAACGCCTGTTTAACCTCCTCCCAAGTGGTAAGGGAGGCCATATTGGGAACCATATTCTTTTGAGCCATATGACTCGAGCAGGGAAGAATACCCTGGGTTTTTTGGAGGTCAGTCGCTCCTTCCATAACAGATTCATAAACATAGAGAAAGGAGGCGATACTGCCCTCACCAGGGAGAACTTATCTCTGAACGGCGGTTTAACCATGGGAAGAGTATTTCTCAAGCCTTTTGAGGCGAGCCAAAGCACTGGCTAGTTGGGTTTCAACTTCAGCTAGCCTTAAGTCCGTGGTAGTTGTCATTTCTTCAAAAAGATTTTTGGTGGTTTACAGGTAGCCCCTGTAGTGAGAACCACCTGTTGGATTCTTGGCCCTTTTTTAGAACTTCTGGTGCAGTATCGCCTTGATTCCAACAATATCACAGGAGCTGTTCTTACCACTTATTTAAAATAATATAAATAGGCACTTAATAAAATAATTGATTTATTATGTTTCTTTATTAGGCGCTTCGTGGGGAAAAAAACTAAAGCTTGATAATTGTGTGATAGTGATAATTTAAACAATTCATAGTTTAGGCTTGGATTGCTTGGTGATGTCCAAATTAGGAAATATTCATAAGCGGCCTATCAGTTAGTTCAAAACTCACATATAATTGTAATTTAGACTTTTCAAGCCTCGATTTCAAAGTGATTGGTGCTGTCCAAATTAGGAAATATTTAAAAACGGCCTATTAGTTAGTTTGAGACGCACATTGCTTCAATGCAAGGGCTGGCGGGGACATAACCATCAGAAAAACAAAACCATTTGGAAGGGATTTAATTAATTAGACCCAATCAGAATGGGGGAAAATCTTTTCGCCCTGAGGGGCCCCCACCAACCCTATAAAAGAGGTTGGTCATTGTGAGGGGTCATGAACTAAACTGACGGTGGCCAGGGAAAGAGCCTCCATGGGACTCCCTGAATATACCACATAGTTGGCACAATATGATCAGTCAAACTTGTGGTATTTGCCTGAGTTTTATTAATATTAGTATTAAAAGTGTTACTTCAATTAATAGTGTTCCACTGAGAATTGACCAAAGTCTTTTTGCTGATTTGGTCTTCACTTACCTCGAAAGCACTCTTTTCCATACCTTGGACTTGTAAATGTCTGACAACTTCCAATGTTTTGGATGGCCATGAATGCCAGAAATCATTTTTAAGAGAAAAACGATCTGAAGATCAAACGAAACTGTTGACTAATGAGGAATTCACAATTTTGAGAGATATGAAGATTCAAGCATCAGTTGCCAAAATATGAAATGAATCAGGACCTGTTGGACAAATGACAAGATGGGATTGAAGGCCTAATGAATGAAAACATTTTTGAGCATTGCCAAAGTTGGCAAGTGTTGCATATATGTGAAGAAACAGCGCAGCTGGTAGTATAGTGAAGAAGGTCAATACCAAAAAATTGGAAGTATTGGTTTTAGGAGAAAATAAAAGCAATGTTTCAGAGGACCTCTGAACCAGTAAATGGTTATTTCTTGAGATTTTGGTCAAGTCCTAAAAGAGAACCACTGAACCAAATAGATGGTTAAATCCTAAGGGGATAAGTTTTTTATGAGAACTGGTAGTTCAGAGCTTACCTAGGAACCAGTTTGGAT
Source organism: Massospora cicadina (assembly GCA_022478985.1). Taxonomy (NCBI): domain Eukaryota; kingdom Fungi; phylum Entomophthoromycota; class Entomophthoromycetes; order Entomophthorales; family Entomophthoraceae; genus Massospora; species Massospora cicadina. Next base: position 114,341 of record JAKSZP010017155.1, read on the forward strand.
GAAGGGGAAAAGAAGGACATCTGAACCTAATTGTAGGTTAAGAGTCCCATTGCAAAAGAATAATACAAAAAATAGATAAAATATTAATCAATTTTATTGGTCCATGATTTTTGGACCTACAATAAGATAAGATTACCAGAAAGACTGTGCCAAAGAGTGTCTGAGATATGCAAGTGTTCCTTGGAATGGTCAGATACTTTAAAAGTTTTATTCTGTATTTTGCCAGAATTGCTGAGCCCCTATTCCATCTGTTGAAGGATACAAATAAAGGATTTTTTGGAATGAAGAAGCCCAGAAATCCTTCAATGAGTTACTCCAGTATTTGATGGATTCTTCAATTTTGAAATATCCAAATTTCAATTAGGAATTTATTTACAGACTGATGTTTTGTTGATGGCGATTGGCACCATATTGAGCCAAGAAGTTGAACTTATGGATGAACATCCATGGTATATGTGGGCTGGACACTCTCAGCCACTGAGAGGAACTATTCCATAACTGATAGTGAATGCCTTGTGGTCCTTTATACCTGTAAACATTTTCAGGTTATATCCATGGAATGCACTTCAAAGTGGTTACAAACCACTCCTTGTTGCATTTTCTTCACAATTTATGAGAATCAGAAGGACTACTGGCCCAATGGGCACTGAGGTTACAGGCTTACAAATATGAGATTTTCCACCAATTGGGGGCTTCTCATCAGAATGCAGATGGCTTATCACGGTTACCAATGGTTAGATGTTATTCCAGCTGGTGGATGAGCTTATTCCAGAGAATGGTTGATGGAGAAATTGGGAATGAGCCCTGAGAAATCCAAGGTGTGCATTAAAAAGCAATGGGAAACATCGAGACCATGGATGGACAAGTTTTTAAGATGATCAATGGAAAACGATTACTATTTCTAAAGCTGTCAGAAAGAGCAGTTATTGTTTAAGCTACTCATAGGTTCTCAGGCTTGGAGGCCTGAGAAAAATGACTGACCATATTTGCCAGTACTACTGGGAGTCAATCAACTATGATGTCATGGACTATCTGGCTTGCTGTGTGGAGTGCCAGTTGCAAAGCCACATAAGAATATGACTGGATACTGACTGATCCGCCCTAAGTTTTCTTGGCATATGATGTCCATCGACATGATGGGACCACTAATGATGAGCACAGGGGGAGTCAATTACATTATAGTTGCAATCAATCATCTGATGAGATGGGTCAAGATGAAGGCCCTAGCAAAAGTAGATGCTGCCAGTACTGCGAAGTTCATCCTAGTTCAAGTATTATACCAACATGGATGCCTAAAGATCCTGCTAACTGACAATGGGATAAATTTCATGTCTCATGTGATCCCATGATTAAATAAAATATTGGGTATCTGAAGAGTCTTGTCTGTACCCTACCAGCTGGTGATGAACGGACTGGTGGAACAAGTTAATGGGATGCTGGCTGCAACGCAGAGGAAGCTAGTTGCAGGAAGAATTTCCCATGGGGAATGTACCTGAGTTTGGTGATGTTTGCCTACAATATCAGTCATCATATGGTGAAGGAAAAGATGCCGTTTGAGTTGCTATATGAGGGGAAGGCCGCGTTGCCACCAATTTTATATTTGGTGGTGGAACCAGAATTGGGGATGAGTGCCAAAAAGCTCCTGAACTGATTGATGATTATCCTGAGCAAAATGCAATTGCAAGCATTTTATATGACTTTGAATAAAAGGATACAAGCGAAATGAATGGATGGTAAGAATTGACTGGCCTTAGAAGAATACTGAATAGTTGAAAGAGTTGCCTATTGCGATATGCATGGTTTTGAGAGAAGAAACAAATTGGATGTGTTGTGGTTGGGTCCATTTGAGATTATTGCCAAGATGGCGACGGACGCCTACTCCATCAAGAACCTCTTGGATGGAAGGATAGTAAATCAAGTCCATGCTAAGTATCTAAAGCAATGTATCAATGAAAGTATTTAAATAATAAAAGAGTTCTTAAAGGACCGCTGAACCATTAAGCTGGTTATGTCCTAATGATTTGGTTAAGTTCAAAAAAAAGACCACTGAACCAAACTAGATGGTTAAGTCTTAAGAAATTAAGACCTATGTACATAGAAAACTGGTAGGTCTAAATATACCTAGGATCCAGTTTGGGGGAAAAAAATAAAAATATGGGCCCCTAAACTGATAAAAGGTCAAGTCTTGTGGAAAAAAATAAAAATTTATAAAAATATTGGAAAAAAAATCTTTAAAAAACGTATAGATCAACTGATATATATTTATAGTTTTATTTTTAGTTAGTCTCAATTTGGGGATGATTTCGCCTATTTCACCTCTTGGGGGAGGGAGGATGGATCACAGTAGGAGCAATAACCCATCGAAATCTATGTGATATTGAATGCCAGAAAAATCTAGACCTACACAAAACCAAGTTCCTTGAGCGGACGCAGATCCCTGTGAGAAAGTGACTAGGGGAAGAGAAATTGAAATTTCAGAAGATGCCAAACCTGATACCCCAGAGCAAGGAGGGAAGCAACAGTACAAGAAGAGGCAGTCAGCGAATAACCTCAAGTAATCCCAATATTGCACCAGAGCTGTAAGATTGGTCTTGAGCGCTTGCTGACGGGCTTTATCAAGAACACTGGACATATGGGCAGGCAAAGAGCAAGGATACTAGGTGGAGGTTGCTGAATCATGCCCCCTATCAAAGCCATCAGTGGAAGATACCAATGAGACATGCCAGAAATGAGATAGTAATGCAAGGAGCAAATGACATCCTGCAAGTGACAACTACAAGCTTTTCAGAAGATGAGCAGAAAAAGCGATTGATGCTGGAAGAGGCTGGAAGCTTTGTGGCCCAACTTTAAAGAACTTGGCTGGCAAAATGAGGAGCATAGGCTGTAATATCCTGATCTAGGATGTTTTCAAAATTGGAAGAATTCAGAGCTATGGACAAAATCTCAGTGACTTGAGCCTTTAATTCTGCATAGGGGAGTTTGAAATGTAGCTGTTTCCAATGGTTAGTTCGGTGGCCTAGGCAGCTGGCTTGTAATATTGACTGAGTCAGAAGAGGAACTCTAAAAGCAAGTCCAATCTGGTAAGGAATGAATGATTGAGTGTGAAGGGCATTGCTTCAGGAGGTTCAATGATGATGGTAGGAGTATCTGTAAAGGGAGCCAAATCCAGGAGAGTTTAGAAATCTAACTCTGGAGTAGACGACAGAGGAAGGATTGGTCCCATGTCATTTGAGACAATAGCTAACCTGGTTTCAGCGGGGTTGGTTACCATTTTTAGTCTTTATATGGAAGGACTAGCTACTGGTACTTGACTAGGAGTATGAGTCCTGAAAGGACTATAGAAAAGGTTCCAGTGTGCAGATCGACTCATCTTCTGGAAGAGCCAAAGGTCTTTATCAGACAAGCTATTGAACAGCTGTTGTTACCAAGACTTGGAATTCGACATATGAGCTGGACAAGAGTGGGGATGTCAGACCTATATGATAGTTGACATTATCCACACTGAACTCAATTAAGCTCCAATTTTGGAGAAATTAAACTCAAAATTAATGGGATAAGATCTCCAAAGAAGAATTAAGAATGATATGAGCAATTAGATTATCAAGAGAAAATAACAAGTCGAACATAAATGAGCATTCTTAATTAGGATATGAAATGAACATCAACTGCAAGAGTCTCCTGTCAAGGATGAGGAGAAAATAAGGAAATTAAGGACGCTGGACAAAGAATCCTGAATATGACAGCAGGTTATATGCTCTGACAGGGGAAAACTGGATCCTGGGATTAATATCATCACGAGTAAATTGATCATACCATCACAACAGAAGGTTGTGGGGACTGCACTCTGAGAAGGTGGTAGCAAGGAGGAAGAGGAAGAGAGCCGCATGCCAAAGGTCATCCTGAGCAGCGTTGAGTACTGATTGATCATACTCCACTTGAACAATTGAAGTATTTGACCAAGTTTCCAAAGCAGTTTCTTTTGCCCCAATCCTTTTCTTGCTGGAAATCTAGGCAAGAGGGGGGATGTGTTGGGATTTTTGTCCATATTCCCAGCTGACTATATTACCAAAGATTGATAGGGAATAATTCCATAATGCACAGTGAATTGGATATCAGTTGACCCTAATTTCAGGGTAATTATGTTCAGGTGATTTTAGGTTATTCGCCTAGGTTGGATCTGTTGGGGATCAATCCAGAAAAATGCTTAAGACCTCGTTGGGCAGAGTTGCCAACAAAATAGGGGCATCTGATATTTAATTAACTATCAGGTGTTATGATTGGAATTGATCAGGTTTCATCACTGACCAATTGGGAATTTAAGGATTAAGTTGTTAGGCGAGTGATGCCGTCTGCAGCTTGCAAATCAATCAGTTGGTTCATGACCTGCCTTGATGGGTAATAAGTCCCATTACCTAAGCAGGTCGCTTGATAAATATGGCTGGTTTTCTTGGATCAAGTGGGAAATGTTAGGGACACGTTTTCCAACTCTAAACATTTTAGGTCTCAAGGATGTCTAATGACAGAATCCTAGCCTGGATGGGGAAGACCATCACTGATGAGATGAGGATGGGTAATTTAACAGCAATGGCTGCCATTTCATTGAGGAGGTGCCAACTGAGAGTTGGGCACCAATTTCCCCACTATATAATTCCCTAAAGAATTCACTAATAAAAATCATCAATATCCAGATAAATTACCAGATAAATTACCATATAAATTACCATAAAAAATTTTGGAGAAATAAAGATTGGCTCAAATCTCTATTTGAGGTCACCAATCCTGGGGTTGATACAGGTGATAAGGATTTAATCAGCCAGGTGGATTGAGGTCCTTGTATGGCAGGAATCCAGAAGACTACTTTATCAGAATCCATTTTGAGTTCTATTATTTATCAAGAAAGTTATTGCTATGTGCTTAATTGGGAGACTCTTTAGGATAAAGAGTAATGATCTGAGAGGGGATCCAGAGAAGAAGCTGAATCAAATTGAGGATTGCTGCTGACTGTGTGTCATAGAGAGAAATTGTAAACTGGGATCTGAGCATAGATCAAGTTAGGCAGTACCAGGGAAAAGATCCCTATTCAGGACATTATAAGTATTATAAGAGGAAATACTGGCCAAGAGTTGGACCAATTTCTAGTACTTCAATTCAACTATGGATACTAGTCGCCATAATATTGAATTTATTGTGGGGAAGGCCGACCAAGGGACGGACACTTCCAAAAGTAAACATGAAAGAAAAATGAAACTCAGTAACAGGGAAGGCACCCCAGAGAAGCGATGCTATCTCCTGTTGCCAGCGGGAACGCCACTATGGGGAGTAGGGGGGAACGTGTAAAGGGGCCATAACCACAATTGAATACGTGTGGAGGAAGGGGTCCAAGTTAATGAACCAAACTGGGAACCAGGAGGAGACCAACTGACGGTGACGCGGTGGGAGGTACCCAAACATCCACGCTTGAAAGTGGTCCACCAAATGGGACCGGAATCTGTGGACAGCTTCTGGGAGGGTGGGGGCGAAGCCTGAGATGGCATCCAAGACAATCGTGTGGATATTCCACATGGCAATTGCAACCACCAGAGCACGGAGGGAGGGTGGAAGAGGGGATACCATGGATATAGCAAACATATCCCTTGACAGACTGAAGGGATGTGCCTGATCCTGGCCAAGCAGACGTTGAACTTCGCGCCATATCGCTTCAGAGGTAGGGCATTTCTCCAGGCGGTGGAACAGCGTTCCATACTGGCCACACACGACGCAGGATGAGTGTAAAGCGTTAGAGTGCTCAGCCATATGGTACACCTGCCTCAGGCAGCACCACACATGGGAACGGATATGAGGCAGCAACAGAGGGTGGTGTGCGTATTTCCAAATAGTCTTCTGGATCTCAAGGGAATAAGGGATGTCCATCATGTACAGGGAGTCCACCCTGGATAGGACATGGGGCTGTGTTGGGATCAAGCCGTCTTGAATGGGTAGCCCCTGTACCTCCTGTGTGAACTGAGGAGATGGGCGGCCTCTCTGGGCTGTGTGCCCACAAATATGGATTCTCCACTCAACGCTCTTCATGGAGAGAAGGATTCGTTTGAAGTGGGGCTTAGTACCATGAGGACCTGTGGCCGATGGGTGGGAAGCCAGATATTTCATCAAGGAGTGAGGGTGCGATGGATTGGTAAGGCCCAGGACGCGGGAGAAGTTGGAGTGGGCCGCGCGGGACCAGTGTTGGGAGGGGAGCCTAGGGGCGGTGACAGCCACAATACAGGTGCCTAGTATCTTGGCAGCATGGGCTTTAAAGTTGATCAGGCCCATGCCACCACGATGACGAAGCCAAACATGACCTCAAGCCGCACTAGCAGTGGGAGGCCTGACAAAGCCACCCTTGCAGAAGGTCATACATAGATTTGAAAAAACCTGAAAGGAGGCGATGGCGTTTGCTCCAAACCAGACTTTAAAGAGGAGCATAGAGTTGGCTAAAACAACCCTGCCAGTAAGGGAAGTAGGGTGGGCTCTGAGGGAGACGATGCACTTTGTCACATTGTCTATAATATGACTTTCCATTACTGCTGAGGCATACCCGCCTGCCTCCACCCACACCCCTAGATGGCGGAAAGGCCCAATGGTGGGGCGTGGCACGAAGGGGAGCACAAGTGGGGCGGTGTGGGGTGGGCAGGGAAGGCGAGCACGTGTGCAAGCAGATGGGTTGGGCTGGACACAGGTCGCTGGGGCCCAGCAGGTTTGATACCAACCAAGGAGGATGATTTCAGTTTTGGAGGCGTTTAGTGCAGCATTACTTACCCGAGAATAAACCTGGATGAGAGCTTAAAGAGCGCGTGCATTTTGATTATTAGACACCCCAACCACACAATCATCAGCAAACGTCATCATCTTGACTGGGGCTTGGCCTGGTATATGGACCCCAGTGAGGCAGGCATTCACGTTTCAAAGTAGTGGGTCAAGGCTGAAGTTATATAAGAGTGGGCTAAGGGAGTCCCCTTGGTGTAGGCCCCTTTGAGGGCGGACTACTTCCGTTAGGAAGCCAGGGCCACGCACTGCCATTGTTGCAGATTCTGTGAGCAGCATTAACCAGCTGATGAAACGAGGGGGCAAGCGGAATTGGTGGAGGCAGGCCCTGAGGTATTCCCAGTTTACTCTATCATAGGCCTTCTGTTGTTCCAAGAATACTAGTGCCCCAGAGGCTGTGGACTGGCATGCGTTAGCCACAGAGTGCATATTGTCCCAAATCGACCTTCTGGGTATGAAACCAAATTGTTCTGGGGAGATGGTGGCAGAGGCTACAATCCCTGACGGTTAGCCATGATTTTAGTTAAAATTTAGGTGTCCATTTTTGTTAGAAAAATGGAGCGCCAGTTGGCTAGGTCTAGCTTATCCCCTTTCTTGAAGAGTGTAATGGTGAAGGCCTCTTGCCCTCCTGGTAAAAGGCGCGTATCCAGAAGGCTCAAGTTAAGGGAGGCAAGCAGCAGTGGGGATATATTTGAAGTACTTCTTATAGAACTCATATGGAATGCCATCAGGGCCTAGGCATTTCCAATTTATGCACCGTGGATGGTGGACCAGAGTTCATCCGGAGTAATATAATTCATTTACTCTAGGTATCAGAAAATGGTGCAGATGTGAGTGCAATAGAGAAATTTTGCCATTTCAGCTGGCAGAATTGGATCAGATCAGTACAACTTAGAGTAATACTTTTGTATTTTGATCGACACTTTGGCTGGCATATCCGCGACAGAATCGTCTGACCTCCACACCTGTGTGCAGGCCACACTCTGGCGCAGTGCAAAATTTTTTTAAAAAAATAAGTGGAGCACGTGCCGCCCTCTGTAATGTGTTTGGCCCTGTACTGAACACAAACCCAATTTTTGTGTTGCCTTTCAAGCGCGTTGAGGTGGGCAGCTGCTTCTGCCCACTTCCAGCCCCAAGCAGGGCTATAGCCCATGGCTGGGATGTTGGACTCCAGGTGTGCCAACTCTGCCAGAGCACGCGAGATGACAGCTGAGGTAGCTTGTGAGCGTCAGGAGGAGAGGTGGTAAGCGTGATGGATGGTATCCGCTTTGAAGGCTGACCATGTGGAAATTAAGTCCGCACAAAATGGTGCAATAAACTCTTTTGCCAAAGTCACAGATTCCACCCATGTGGAAAATCCTGGCGACGCGAGTTCAGGTGAACGGAGTTTGCACCAATGTGGAGCCCTAGCCACTGTGACGGGTAGGTGGTAGGTTATCATGACCAGCCAGTGATTGGAGAAATTGATTTTTGATGTGTGAAAGTGGGAAATATGGGATCAAAATTGCACCGGCATGAGGATAAGGTCTATGTGGGACATAAACCTTAACTTGCCGTTGTGGATGTGGGGACGCGTCATGTTCTCAAGCAGCGGAGTTTGCCACGGCAGCACATCAAACAACCCAAGGGTGGCCTTTAGAATGCAAAGTTCTACATGACCCTGAGGGGTGTGGGATGAGGAAGGCCAGCAGTCCGTGGATGTGTTTAACCAACAGTTCATGTTTCCAACTATGAAAGGGTCAGGGGGTAATGGAAGGGATTTGATTGATGAGAAAAATTCCCAATGCTCTCGTGCACAGGCCGGGGCATAGTTGTTGACAATAGCGTGCACCACATCATCCCAAAAAAATGTGACAATGAGGACTCAGCCATTGAGGAAGGATTCAGACAATAAAAATTTGAAAAATTGTTTTTCTGAACAAGCACCTCACAGTGCTCAGACCAGAAGGAAAGGGAAGGGAGGAGCATGGTTTTCCAAGTGTCCTCAGAACCTCATAGACAGTGGGACTCCTGGATGGCCAGGATGTCCACGGGTAAATTTTTTTGTAAAATACTCAGTTTCCTAGCCCAGGATGGTGAGGCCTTGAGTCTGGCGATGTTCAACATCCCTAAAGTGAAGGCTCCCCCCATCGCACCTTAGGTGCAAGGGGGTGGGCACCTGGGCCCACCAGCCTCCTCTGGATCCCCACAGGCCTTCACGGCAGCGTGGGTGTTTGCAGCAACACTATTGGAAGATTTGTTAATTTTAGCAGACAGGTTTGCGTTAACTTTTGCCTTTGATTTTGGTTTTCCCGCTGTCAAACAAATTTTTTGCGGTGCAGTCAAGTTTGGTGCACCAATGCTCAGATCAAAAAAAATTTTCAGGTAGGTTGGATACCAAATCAGTTCCTATCAGGGTTTGGTCGCAAAGGTCAGGTGAGATCAAGTCACCCATCAGATCCTCAGATTGGGTGGCCCAATTGGCTTGGGCATCCCAATCTGATTGGTTGATGGATTCCCAATTTGCTTCCGCTGCGAAGGTTTCAATGTCCTCCTGGTGTTGGGAATGTGGGATAGCGAAGGTGACTTTGGCCGCTTCCTTGGCCGCGGCCCTGCGGGCCTGTTTGGCCTTCTTTCGCTCTTGAGGGGAGATAGGCTTCATTAGTAAGTAGCAGCCTTGTGCTCCCCACGGGAAGGCCTCTTTGGTACTGGTGGTTGGTTCATAGTGAGCCTCCCCATTGGTCATGGCCGCCAAGGGGTGCTCTTGGAATGTGATGCCCTCCTTGGTGGGGCATCATGTGCCTTATGGCTGAACGCGTCACAGTGGGTGCAGATGGGGGGTGCCTGTTCACAGTTACCCGGAAAGGGTGGGTGGTATGCCCCTCAATATTAATAAAAGTGGAGTGCAGGATCTGGGTTAGGTCCCTTGCAATCTCCTCAGTTGGGGTCAGAACTGCAATGGCTTTGCTAGTGCACAGGTGTGGCATCAGCATAAAGCATTGCATCTCAAAGGATTGTATTTCGCCATATACGGTGAGACCAGCTTTCAGGTGCTACTCCAGAATGGCACGCTTGACCATAGTGGGCAAAAAGTCAAACATGAGGAAAATTTGGTTGGATTTTGTCCATCTGATGCGCTTAGTTTTGACGACCCACTGCCCTTTGGGGAGGTTGATCACAACGCGCACTGCAGAAGCTTTGTCTGCTGCCTCCTTGTTTTTGAACCTGAGATCCAGCCAATCACATGACATGGAGTGAGGTGCGACATACACCACAGTCAGGAAATGAATGTGCACATCCCCACAAAATTTTTCCCACAACGCCATTTGTTGAATATCCAGGAACACCTGGACTCTGTATTCCACCAACAAGAGTGGTTGAGAGTGCAGCGTGTTGATGTACTGGTTACATTGTGCCTGCCAAGTGAGGATTTCTGGCAAAATAGTAACCACCAGTTTTTTATTTTTATCTAATCCGCCAGTTTCTCTGGGGCATTTGCAAGTGTTGGAAGTTGCGGGCCTACCACTTGTGCCTTTTACCTTACTTACCCAACTGATCCCTGACATGGGCGCAAACTAATCTCCTCTGTGAGATTATCAAACTAAAGTCAGACTTGAATCAAATAAGTTGCAAAAGTGAATGCAACGAGAGGAAAAGTTTTTTCGCCATAATATTGTCAACAATTATATTTCACTATCAAACACTGCAAAGAATTACACAAAAACTGAACCTGTGCAGTTAATATATTTATAGGTTTTGTTGGCCGAGAATAATCAGAAAACCTATAAATTTTAACATCAAGTTATGTAGAAGTTGATTTTTTTAGTTTGGAAGACATGTCACATAAAAATATTTTTAAATATAGAGAGATTCTTTGGGTAGCAGTTTGGTGTTACTTGATTTATTCAATAGGTTTATTTTGTTTGCCTGAGTGGTTGATAGCTTTTGGTTAAATCAATAGGACACAGTTTAACTTTGAGGGGTAATTATTTATTGGTTGATTTGATAAGTTCAGTTAGGTTTAGCTGAGTGGTTGACAGCTTTTTTTGATTTGATTGAGCAATTAGATTTTCTAAGTGGTTATTGTTTCTTAGTAAATATAAATTCTAGATTATAATTCTGAATATCTGAAATTCTATAGACCCAGTAGCAAAGCACAGTCTTGAATGTCTACTTAATAAAACACATTCACTAACTGATGTACTGACTGACTGACATCTTAAACTAATTGAGTCTGATATGAAATCAATTTTGGTGAGTGGGTGAAAATTGGCGAATATTATTAATAATTCACAAAATTGCTCACCCAAAACTAAAAAAATTAGTATTGGGGTTTTAAGTAGACTAAGTAAAGTTTCAATTATTGGCTCATCAGCCATGAGGGTAAAAATAAAGCTTTTAGTCTGAGTGGCTTTAGAGTAGCACTGGCACAGCCTATAGGCTTTCAGTGTGAGCTTATCATCTGATAAACTTTAAATAATGTAGCGAAGCATGGATATATGGATGTTGGGTTTATATAATTTTTTAAAACCTGCTTAATTTGGTTCCTTTAATTAATGATACGCTTTTGGCAAGTTAAGTAGAAGTTGATTTAGTAGTTTGGAAGATATGTCACATACACAATGATTTTAAATATCGAGATGTTTCAGGTATCAGTTTGGTTTATTTTGATCTATTCATTAGTTCTTTTTGTTTGGCTGAGTGGTTGATGGCTTTTGGTCAAATCTATAGGACACAGTTTAACTTTAAGAGGTTATTAGTTATTAATTGATTTGATAAGTTCACTTAGGTTTAGCTGAGTTGTTGTTGGTTTTTGGTTGATTTTTGAGCAATTAGATTTGGCAGAGTGGTTATTGTTTATATATAATATAAAATATAATTTAATAAATTTCAAATATGAAATTCTATAGACACCATAGCAAAGCATGGGCAATGAAACTACGTGAAATCAGATTTTGATGTATGGTAGTATAAATCAACAGATTTTTTTATTAGTGGCATAGTAGAAAGAAATCCAGATCAAGGTGTCCATGGCATGCACAACAGATCTGTGAAAGAGTCTCTCTAACTTTTCAAGCAATAATTTATTATTAAGTATTTAAAAAAAACTTCCCTTGTAAAAATTCAAAACCTTTATACCTTTAAATAAAATACCCTGAATATCTCTATAAGGAGGTAAAATGAGACTGACAAAAAAAGGTAAAATTTGTTACATAGTGAAATTAATGGTTTTATTTGAAAAGAAAGAGACAACCAATATAGAGAGAATTCAGACAAAAACTACTTGTGGGAAATTGTGGAGATAAGCTTTGACCAACCTGCTGGAGCTTTTAATTGATTTTGTCCAATAATATGATACTACCATCAATGGTAGTTCTATAATTTGAGTATTCATGAACTTGAAACTTTGACATCAATTTAACGTTCTCTTTTTTTAATATAAATTTTGTAAATTAATTACATCCTCATTTAGATTTAAGTGTTATGAACTATCCTTATTTAAACTATAACAGTTTAATATTAACAACATTGATGTAACCCTGAACCTTATCATGCAATTTTTGGTGATCAACTTGGGCCTGCTTTGCCTTAATTAAAGTTTTCTTCAAGGTATTAAGGTCAAATAAAGTGTTCAACTTGACTCCTTTGGCCTTTATGTATTTCCTCATTGTCCTCACAAATTACACCTTAAATCATGTCATGAGACATGACAAGATCAGTCAACAGGGTCAGGAATATATATGTTTTTGAACTCTATTCCAAAATAAAGATGAGTTAAAATGGTGGATAGTATTGCACACTCCAAGCAATATGTGTTAATTTGCAGATGGCGGCATGTATAGCCAAATACTAGTAAGATAAATAAAGGCGAATGTGGAGGGCATATTCCACAGTAAACAACTAGATACAGGTTGTGTTTATATACAGTGAGAAAGCTTAAGAAATAAATTTGCAACCTACCCTAAGGAGGGTAGTTGTCTGTATAGTGGGGGTAAGATAATCTGGAGGGAGCTTGGAAAATTGACATGCAGCTAAGCTCTGTGGGAACTCTAATTGGGCAGAGTGGAAATAGCACAATGGTCAAAGAGAGGCTTAATAAAGATCAGATCATACCATAATTTATTAAAAAGATGAACTCCATATTTATGATGAATACTATTGGATACTTCTAATCTTAAATGTATTGTCCAGAAGAGTAAGCTACTGCCACCAGTTTCACAAGAACATGTTTCATTTAAGGAATTGATTGAGTGAACCTTGGAGATAAATGTAATGATCTATAAGTTTGATCCATGATATGGACTATTAATAGCAACCTAAAATGAATTACTATGCATATTGGGACATATATGGGTTGTAGAACAGGATTGGGTGAATACTTGTATATTGTCAGTGATCAGATCTTGGCTGGGGTAAGCCCTGGGGTCCTGCTGAAGGCCCATACTGAACCTCCTCTCTGCACACCCTTTCATCATTTTTATCAATGTAGAAGAAGATATGGGGGCTTAGAGGGAGGATATTTAGAGGCTTGAGAAGTCACCCTTTTTTACCACTTGAGATAGGTCACTGATATGTCAAAGGGGCTCTACTGGGAGCTTGAGGTCTTTCTTACTTATGTAAGGCATTACTTATGATCCATTCAAAGTGGCATATCATTAGGACTTTCAATTTTGTATTGTTATGGGTCTTTTAGCATTCATTTGAATAGATTTACCCCTCACATAACCTTTATAACAGCCCAACTCCAAGTTACTAGGCAAACTGTGACGCTGGCATTTTGGGCTCACTTAGTACTATCACACCCAATTAAGAATCCCAATCTTCTTTATCAGAGTGACCATGACATAAGCATACTATATAGAATATTACTACAGTTTGTCCTTGCAGATTCTTCAATATATGACTAAAATAATACAATAATACACAGAATATTATCTTTAATTAAAGCTATATGATATAAAGCAATGCACCTGTTTATTTGTCAATTAAGGGAAGGATTTCAAGTATCTTGTTCAATTAACATTTGAGTTATCAGCCATTATGCTACCATTAAGAGCCCTCATGGTAGACAAGCACTCAGGTTAATATATACACCTGTAGTGGAGGTCTTAAGTAAGTTTCAAATTTTTAAAACAGAGGTAATGTCCAAATTCTATAAACACCTTATTTACTTTTTCTTTTTATTATTTTTAGCAATTTAAAAACTCAATGAAAATGCACTAAACAAGCCTAGCTTCATGTTAAGTTTCTACTACTGTACTAAATTTTCCATAAAATTAACAAACTACTAAATGGCTCTGTCTTAAGCAGGACATTATCCTTTTTCTAAGCTTAATGAAATCATGTGGCGGCATGGGGTGAGCTATAAACTTCTTTGCTGGAGAATCTTTAATCCTTCATATTTATTACAATTGATAGTATTTATACTTATGTCAGACTGGATTTTCGTTCCACTCAATCTCATTTTTGAGCGAATTTTATAGGAAAGTTTAATTTTACTACCATCTGGCTACATCTGTTTTCCCATTAATGTCCTCAGATCCGCTGCCTGCTGCTCCAGTGTGGGGTAACAGCGCTCCACCTCCTAGCATTTTCCACCCTGCGGGTAAATGCATTCATACTGGTTCAAATAGCCCACCAACCTCTACTGGCCAATTTGTCCCACCACAGGACTTAATGCTTTACCTTGCACACATCCACCCTTATCACCCCTCATTCTCTCACCCTCCCTCATTCTACAATCCAATTTTGCCTATATGTCAACTATTGCATTTATTCCTGTATGCTAAAAACAATAAATGAATTTGTCACTGCTGCATTCGCACCAGCTGGCTTTATTGATTTCCTCCCATCTAAGGGATTTCCTTGATTCCAATATAACTGGATGATGAGCCCTGAGTCAATATAGTGGAATGAATGGACTCTGTTGGAATCGAACCAGTAACGGTAATTTAAGCGCTTTGAAATGAGGCGAAATTGGGTTACTGAGAACCAGCAAAAGAGGGCAAATGTGAATTGAATGAACAATTGATGAAACCAATGAGATACTGCGAAGTGAATTACTAAGCCATGAAAGTGATACCATCCAAAGTCATTACCATACAAGCAGGATGAGACGATTGAGGAGGTTAGGTTATTAGTTTTGAGGAGTAAGTATAACAGCAAGAGTTTGCTGTATTAATGTAGAAAATAAAGGAGAGTGGAAGGGCGAGTGCTCCCTATTTATTTATATATATTTATATATTTATTCTGTCATGTTGAGGACAACGATCATCATATCATTAGTCTTAATTTCTCAGTGGGTCTACCCTGTGTAAATTCTATCAGCATATTTCTCAAGTATTGCCAATTTTACAACAGTGGTGCTCACTACAGGGGCCCATTAATCAATATTACAATGAAAACTCAGTTCCCACCATTTAATTGTGAAGGAAACATTCATAGGTTTTTTTACCAATTTGAGTTTGCTACTAAAGGTACTTTGGATTGACAGAGGGCGAAACTATTGCTCTCCTCCTTAGATGTTGGGAGCGCTGAGCAAGTCATTTGTTACCTCTCAGCTAGTTTCACTTCATACCATGAATTTAAAAGATGGTGCTGAGGTTATTCAGTGGAACCAAGAAAATATTTTAGTGAAAGATTGAGTTTTTGACCATTGGGTTTAATCTCAATGAGACCCTCACTGCGTTTGCTGATCAATTCTCAGCTGAATCCCATGTGTTAATTGGGGCAGGGTATCTAACTGAATTTGACATATGCATAGCATTGACCTCTGCTGTGAAACCATATCATGAGCTTTTTAATGCCTTAGCTCCATATTTAGAGGTTGACGTACCCTTGCTTAAATTTGTCCAAATTCTACGCCATCTATCAGCTACCTTCCCTCCATCCAAGATAGAGTGGAACCCTAGCGCCTCCGCTGCTGGAATTTTGCATCCAGAGGATTTATCCATCCCTGTTCAGCATCCGTTTGGCATCCACTGGCCTTATCTACAATACACACCTCACTTCCAATCCAATTGCCAACAGCAGCTCACCTATTGGGAGGAGCTGGCTTACACTGTTCAATCCCAGCCCAACCTTTATGGTGGCTCCTTTTACAATAATCATGGTTGTAGATCTTATGGGATTAATTGCTTTTTGTGTGGTCAAAGCGGGCACCTGACTAGAATTTGTTGCAGATGTTGGGCCCAGTACTCACCGCTGGAGCAGTACCACCAGGGAAAAAGGCAGGGCAAAGTAGAGATGGGACTCACTACCTCTGCTATGATGACCCAAAACGCCACACTGGAATTTATTCCTGTACCCTTAGCGGAAATTCCACAGTATGATGACGCCTTTTTATATCAACAACCAGTTGGAGGGGTGAATGTGCTGACACAACCGCAATTCACAGACATGGCAGAAGCAAACTCCCAGGAACAGCCAAAGCCTTATGCTTGTCAAATGTTTTATCACCTTTCTACTGATGAGCCAGATTCATTAGCTGATGCGCTTATCTTGACAGGGGTGACTTTGGCCCTCCCTGTGAAAGCGATTTTTAAAGAATACCCTAAAATTGGGGAGGGTGTTATGAGCTTCTTTGGAAAAATTGATGCGTTAGATGTCCATGTTATCAACAATCAGAATGCATATTACTCTGAGTGTACTTGCTGTGACACTGTTGTAGCGAAAACCCAAGTTTGTGTAATAATTGATACAGGTGCCCCAATCACATATTGTCCACAAAGTTAGTGGCAAGGCTGGCGTTAAAGCCTGACGTGGAACATCATATGGTGTATGGAACTTCAGGTGCGGAAAACACAGTCTCTGAAGGAGCTTACAGCTCACTACCTTTGCAATTTGGGTCAATTGTCATTGTAGCTCCAGCCATAGTGCTACTGAATAATAACTATGATCTTTAAATCGGAACTGCTTTTATGCGCCACTATTGGGCTGTTGTTGATATGACCACTGAGACATTAAAATTCTGGGGCAACGGATCCCAATCTACTTTACCTCCCACGGAATGCCGAGGATCGGTACACGTGAGTCATATTAACCTTGCATATGGTGATGGGGTGGTTTTGGTTTGCTACCGTTGACTTAAGCATAAGATGTGGGCCCTTCCCCATCAAATTTACGATATCAAGACCTACTGCTTAGAGCTGCTGGCTCTATATCTATTCCCTCTAACCATCAAGCAATTATAAGTACTGAGTTAGAGGTGGAAGTGCCTGCTGGGCTATATGGGGAGGTCATTGGGCCCTATCAACAATCACAGCCTGAGCCCCACATGGCCCTTGGCATTATACTCCCAGGGCATGAGGAGATCAAGGTCTTGGTAGCAAATCTTTAGGATAAACCAATGAAAATCCGCTGACATCAAGTAGTTGCCTTTCTACATTTTATTCCGGTTGAGGAGGTCCTCAGGATTCATGAGTTTGGTACACTGGATGATTTTAGTCTGCCCGTTGAAACACAGCCTGGCGTAATGGCAGTTGTACCGCGCGAAAATTTTAATGGGGTTAACAGAATATCAGATGGATCAAGTGGAAGCTTTATTAAAAAAATTTAAAGAGATCTTTGCTGTTGATGATCATTATTTAGGGTGTTCCCAAGGAGTGATCCATTGCGTGGACACTGGAGATCATCCCCCTATTAGATCTCAACCAATCCACCAATCTAGAGCAGCATAAGAAGTCATCACAGCAGAAATTGATAAACTATTGGAGCAAGGAATGCTTGAACCATCAAAGAGTCCGTGGGCCTTGCCTGTCCTAATTGTTAAAGAGAAGGATGGTACAAACCGGGTAGTTATAGACTACTAAAAGCTCAACAGTACTACAAAAAAGAACTCATACCCTTTGCCACAAATTTATGCTGCATTGGACCGGTTGGGGGAGCTCGTTACTTCTCCGCAATGGATTTAATATCTGGCTATTGGAAGATCGAGTTACCTGCAGAGGAACAAGAAAAATGCGCCATTATTACGTCCAAGGGGCTTTTCCAACCAACATGTATGTCACAAGGGTTATGTAATGCCCCAGCTACGTTCCAACGGGCAATGAACACCATCCTTGGCAACTTGAAGCTTTCATGCTTTCTTGTATATCTTGACAATATTAACATTTTCTCCCGCACATTTTCTGAGCACCTTAACCATTTGGAAGAGGTATTCCGCCAGTTAGCTAAGGCCAACGTCAATATTAAACCTCGGAAATGTCATTTTTTAAGGATCAGCTGGAGTACCTCGGTTTTGTAGTTGATGCAACAGGGCTGAGGCCCCAACCAGCTAAGGTGGAGGCTATATGGAAGATGACCATAGCAAGCAGTAAGCAGGATATACAAGTATTTTTAGGGATGGTTGGCTACTATCACCGATTCATACCTAACTTTAGTTGTATTGGAGGACCACTGTTTAAATTATTAAAAAAGTATACCACGTTTGTATAGACGGAACACTGTCAACAATCTTTTTATACTCTACAAACTCCATTGATCAGTGTGCCAGTGCTACGCTACCCAAATTTCAAAAGGAATTTATTTGTACAGATAGATGCACCTATTTCCGCTGTGGGGGCAGTTCTGTCCCAAGAAGATGATGAAGGGGAGGAGCATCCCATGGCATACTGCAGCCGTAGCCTGAATAGCCATGAACGTAATTACACTGTGACCAAGTGGGAGTGTTTAGCAGTGATTTATGCATATAGGCAATTCAAAGTTTATCTTCATGGTGTAAAGTTTAAAGTTGTAATGGATCATGCCTTGTTACGCTGGCTGCAGAATCTTAAGGAGCCAGAGGGTCGTCTATCCAAATGGGCTCTTAAACTGCAGGCATACAACTTTGAGATCCTTCACCGACCAGGAGCAAAACATCAGAATTCTGATTGCTTGTCAAGGCTACCAACTATTGCAGTTACAGCGGACCTGAGTGCTATTATGTATGACAAGATGCTCAGTGGGAAGTACGATGATGAGCCACCCCAAGTCATCAAGGTGTTGAATGAAATGCGAGCCAATACTTTCCAGAGGAACAGTGAGTTGTATAAGTGGATTAATAACTTCACCATAAACTTCCCATGACCCTCAATGAGGCCTAACATAATCATGAGCGCACATAAAGCAGTTGGGCATGGTGGCGTGCACAAGACGTTGGAACTACTATGGCCCCAGTATTACTAGGAAAGCATGAACTTCGATGTGCTTGATACTATCTCCTCCTGTCACCATGTCAAGTGGAAAAGTTATTCCACTGGAAGACCTCATACCGGTTAGTAAAGCCACACTTTGCTTGGAATATCATTTCTCTTGATGTTGTTGGTCCTTTGCCAACTGGAGCAAACCGTTCTAAGTATATCCTGGTGGCAATCGACCACTTGACAAGGTGGGTTGAGGCGCGGGCCATTCAGGACCTGGGGACAATTACTGTGGCTAAATTTGTAATGGAGTGTATCATTCAGCGTCACGGCTGCCCGCAGTTTATCCTTACCAACAATGGTACTAGTTTTACCTCTCACATACTCCCCAAGCTCAACGAGATGATGGCCATCCGTGGGGTCTTAACAACCCCATATCACCCAGAGTCCAATGGAATGGTTAAACAATTCAATGGGACCTTGGTGAATATACTATGAAAGTTGGTTACAAATAGGCCCTCTGATTGGAGTACCCTCCTTTTCTACTGCGGTGTTTGCCTACAACATTAGCTATCATTCTGCCACGGGGAAAAGCCCATTCCAATTGTTTTAAGGGCGGCACCCCACTTTGCCTGCACTCTTATATGCTTGTGTGGAGGACACCGGTGGAATAGATCTGTAACGCTATTTGACCACCCTAACAAATACGCTGATTAAATTGCAAACCAAAGCATACTTGTTCAGTTTAGCCAAGAAAATCAAAAGCCAGGTTGCTGATCAGGTACGGCGAAGTGGCCTAGCGCAATTCAAAGGTGGAGACATGGTTCTATTCCACGATCAACATGGTTTCAGTCAGAAACACAAGTTGGCCAGTATCTGGATTGGGCCATTTGAAGTTATTGAAAAAACAGGTATGGATGTGTATACTATCAAGGACCCCACCAGCAGTTGGATCATCAACCAAGTGCATGTGAAGTTTCTCTGGGTGTATAAGCAATAAGAACCTTATCATCCAGTCAAGGAGGGGGTAATGTCACGATTCCAATATGACTGGATGATAAGCCCTGAATCAATATAGTGGAATAGATGGACTCTGTTGGAATCAAACTGGTAACGGTAATTTAAGCGTTTTGAAATGAGGCGAAATTGGTTTACTGAGAACTGGCCAAATTGGGCGAATGTAAATTGATGAATGAACAATTGGTGAAACCAATGAGATACTGCGAAGTGAATTACTAAGCCATGAAAGTGATACCATCCAAAGTCATTACCATACAAGCAGGATGAGACGATTGAGGAGATTAGGTTATTAGTTTTGAGGAGTAAGTATAACAGCGAGAGTTCGCTGTATTAATATAGAAAATAAAGGAGAGTGGAAGGGGCGAGTTCTCCCTATTTATTTGTATATATTTATACATTTATTCTGTCATGTTGAGGACAACGATCATCATATCATTGGTCCTAATTGCTCAGTGGGTCTACCCTGTGCAAATTCTGTCAGCGTATCTCTCAAGTATCGCCAATTTTACAACAGGAATATTTCAACATTGGCTTCCAGATGGAGGAGGACACTGCAGTAGTGGCTTCAACTCCCCTTATTTACAAAAACGCTCCCATTCCTACTACTTAAACTCGCCCTTCAAACAACACACTGGTGGTGTCATTTACGTCCTTTCCCTCGCACCTCCCACCCAAAGTTTCGTATGCGCAATTGATGGCGGGGCTTTTGGCTTATAGGACTCATCCCAACCTCGTCTTCACTGTTCCCTCTAGTGCATAGCGCCTTGCTGCTCCTCACGCCACTGCCACCATAATCCCTCACCACACTGCCATAGCCCAACAATTCCCCCCATGCTCATATTGCAGCGGCACCTGAGCATTTTCTTGAGCTTTTGTGGATAATGGTCGCCAAATTTGTCACCTCTGTTTTGGGTTTGACCACTATAAAAATCCTGCCCCCTATCCACTTCCTCTGATGTTGCTTCTGAACCCTATTCAGTGGATTCTTAATGGAGCGTTTTGTTACCCCATCCCACTCAACATTCTCGTTCAATGAGCTAGAGTGGGAAATTGGCCCCCACCAAATCATCCTCCCACATTAATTTACATAAATTCAACACCACTTAATCAGAGACAGGCTTATACCACCATTTGCACTCAAGCAACCCATTTGACTACTATCCACCCAAATTCTACATTCACTATTTTCGTGAACCAGAACCCTTGGGAACTATTGGCATAGGTTGAAAAAACAGGTAATGTAAATCATATTAGTAAACCAGCAAACCTCTCATCCTGATGGGTTACAAATGGGACAAATTTTACAATTCTGATTTTGACAAAACCCTATCCCCCAAGTGATTCTCTCCTAAACCCAATGCCATCCCCTACCAAAGTGACCACTAGCTCACCTTAGCAGCGGTGGCCTCGCCCCATTGCCCAAACCCTCACAGATCAGTGGCCCAATAAGTTTCTCAATACCATGAAGGGCTGATCACAATTGACTTCCTCCTGATTTCCACAAAGCAGCATGAGGCAAAGTCACCAAATTGTTTAAAGATACCAAAGCCGCTGTCATGCATGTGACGAAACTAGCATATTTTGACTCATCTGCTAAAATCACCTGGAAAAGTATAACCAATCTTGCCCAACTCCCTAGTGCCCACCTTCAAGCTGAACATCATCTAGCAGAATTAAATGAAGTTGTCTTCCAATCTGATCTTAAAGAAAAGAATCAATTCTTTACCGCCATCCACCCCCACCACGCTGAAGCCCCAACGCCCTTGCTCTCTGTTTTTGTTCACTTCTACAACCATAGTAATACTGTTATGAACAATATGCCTGTAGATGTCAAAGTTAGTGGCATATTTCCTGGAATTAATCGCCCCTTCAAAGCCAAGTCCAACAAGCTCTTTGGGCAAAGACCAGAACCTCTAATGGTCACTGACGACCTCTCTAAGGTCATTGACAGAAAATGGGTTTTGGCTTTACCAACCAGGGCTGAGTAAAATAGCCCATCTGAGGTGAAACACCAGGCAGGAATCAAACCTAAAATCCAGAAAATTACATGATATGAGGTTTTTGGAATTTGGCCAAATTTAAAAATTTTGATTTTGTTGAAAAACAAAGAATTTGTGGCTCATATTGGATTTCAATAACCACTTGGAACCTTTGTGAATCATTCTCCTTTAAATCAAATCCAAAGCTGAAAAAGGCTTTGCTTTTATCAGATTTTCTGATTATTCTAATAAAGTTTAGTACTTTTTGGGTAAGTTTCCTGTATATTTTTGGTATTTTCAACAAAAAAATACACCTCACCGAAGATCTGTGATGGCTGGAGTCCAGTTTTCCACTCTGTTTTACACCCACTGCTGTACGTGAGCCCTTCACCCACTCCGCCATCTATTCTGCCAGCTCCGCCTCCTCCTATTTTTCTGTCCTTTGCCCTAGATTTTACGACACCCTTCCCAGCTCCCATGGCCTCTTGTCCCTGATGGCTGTGGCCAGTTTGGTGTGCGTTTTGCTCCAAAGATTTATTTTAAACACAATACTGACCGTTTAAAACGTCTCTTCGTTTTGTTGGGTCACTTGGCCTTGTTGTATCACCTTTGGCCTGTGTCTTTCCCTTTAGCGACCTCCCAGCGTTGAAAACCTTCATCAAGATATGCGAGTTTCCCCTGCTACCATTGAGGACCATAAATCCTATGTACACTTGTCCCTAGGAGACTTAACTATTGCTCAATACTTGCGCCTGTTTCAAGAGCGAGCATCAAGGTTGTAATCTCTTGAACAATTGAAAATGGCCCTTCTCCTCAAGTCCCTAGATAATACTGGTGCTGCCATTACATATGGAATAAACCTCTCCCCTCCTTATCTGGGAAGTGCTCCATCCTTGCTCCCTATTGTTTAACAGCCTCTGTGCCACAAAGTCTAATTCTACCGCTAAACTGCAAATCTTAGAACTTGACAACTCCATCACTGTGTGTCACCAACATGTTTTTTTCCTGTGGTGACATATCCAGCTGAGACACTGGCCGTATGGATTTTTTCAACCTAATTATAGTATACCCTACTTCTGTGATCTCCAAGTACCGCTTGGAACCAGCAGTGAGCTCGCTGGAAGGTGAGACTGAAACCTCAGTCATAGGTAAGGGGTCTCCTCATTACTGGCCCTGCACCTCCACGAACCATGGAGTACCCCTCGCTTTTGTCCTCAAAAGTAGAGGGGGTTAGTAAGTCTGACCCATTTGCTTCAGAGCATTTAATTCCTCCTAGCCACGGACCCTCTGTTGCTATTTTGGAACCTATGCCTTCTGTTCAACCTGTCATCCCAGTTGTCCCAGTTGAACAACTCTTTCTCATCATTCCAGAGTCACCTTTCATGGCGGATTCCATCCAGAAACGAGTAGAGATCCATGAGAGGATGATTGAAAAAGATTTAGTTATGGCTGACCCCACCAAAAGCTTGTCTGTCCTTACTGGTGTAGTCTCAATTGATAAAGATCTTTCTCCCACCGAACATAGAGCATTAAGCTACCCCACATCATTTAAGTCCCATGGACAACTTACTGGCAATGTGAAGTCATACATTGTGAATTCCTTAGTGGATACTCTCATCTATACTCCGCCCTCTGGGCTTGGAGCCATCCTGTCCTCCATTGGCTCTGAGGTAAATAACCGTCCTCTGCTTAATTTTTGGTCATGGTTTTTTTACTGCTAGGAAGACCTTTTAAGCGCTCACTTTGGTGGACACTGGCGCAACTGAAAAATCTATCCGCCAAAAGTTGGTTAGGCCCTGGAGCTGCCCCTGGGAGTTGGTCAGTTTGTGAAGGGTGATGCATCACAAACCATTCCAAGTTATCGCGTGTTAACACCTGTTCCTTTCATTGCAGGCGATGGTTACTTTGTTGAAAGCATCTCCTTGATAAAATAACCTCCTATACCCCATCATTTTGAGGATTGGCTGGTGGCGCCAAATTGACATCGCCACTAACCTCCTGGACTCTACCATGCGCACAAAATTCCCTGGTGAAGTCACGGTTATCATCCCTTGCTTAGATGAGAACGCCATGGTGCTCCCCAGAAGGTGGGGCCCCTCTCCTAAGGTGGGCTTAGCCTCTATTCAACCTACTAGTGCTCTGAACCCAACACTTACTCTGCCTGAATGCATCCGCGGATGTGCTGATCTGTTTGATCCCACAAATGCCCGCCCACTCCCTGAGCACACCAAGTTTGACTTTGAGTTAAATTTGACCGTCAACCACATTAAGATATCCTCTCCAATTTACCCCTTGTCCCTGAGGGAGGAGGCTGCCTTGGACGCTTGGATAGACGACATGCCCTCTTTTGACCAAATCTTTAAGAAATCCTCACCGGTGTGCACCCCCTCCTGTTTGTGGAGAAGTCTGATGGCTCACTTTGTCCCTGCGTTGATTATGGAAATATGAACAACGTGACAGTGCCTGACACCATCCGCTCCCTCTGGAGCAACAACTTGCCCGCTACTTGTAAAAGGCTAGGGCGTTCAGCATGCTTGAATGCCTCAACGCTTTCAACTAGATCCGCATTAAAGAAGTCCCAAGGTGGTTGACCGCTTTTAGTACTTGGAAAGTTATCTATAAGTTCAGGGTTATACCGTTTGGTTTGAGAATGCCCCCACCTGTTTTTAGAGGCACATTGATGCTGACTTGGGAGACCTTATGGGAACTTGCGTGATTGCATACATGAATGATATACTAATCTTTTCCCCATATGCAGAATCTCATGCCCGCCACCTTGTGTCTATCATGGAGAGACTTTCACAAGAGAACCTTATAATTAAGGCTATTAAGTGAGAGTTCTTCCAACCCAAGGTTGAGTTCTAAGGAAACATTATTTTCTCATATGTCCACATGATTGCCCAGATAAAGAAGCAGCCATCCGAAATTGGGTTACTCCCTAATCTTTCACGGAGCTACGCAGCTTTCTTGGGACATTTACCTTCCTCAAGAAGTTCAACCTCCCAGCTCTCAGAAGTTGTAACCCTCTCTACACCGCTTCAAGAAAGAAGATTTTCCAGCTGGACAAATAAATGCAACGCCATGTCACTTTAAGTCCAGGGGAGCATCCTCTCTGCTTAGATCGGGAAGTGTTTCCAATCCCCAATAAAAAGGGTTCAAAGAGGGCGGCTGTCCCTCTCATCACACAGGGTGATCTCGCCCATGTGGTAGATGAGCGCTGGGTAACAGATCTCCCTCTGAAGATTCCTTCCCCTGTCCCTGCGCTTGCCTCAGCCAAATTAGTATGGTAAATTAAGGAAATTTGCATTGAAATCGTCAGAAACCACCACCCCATGAGCTGAATGGTTATAAATGAAGACAACGCCGCTGAGCCCTTGAAATCAAAGCCCAAATGACTTAAACCCATGTAATGAAGCGTAACGGGCTTGCACATTCAGTATATGTGGAATCAGTTGTAAAAATCTCAGAAAAACTCGCCAATGGCATCAGGCCATTGGGAAATATCAGTTCAAAACTTTCTTTAAAACCTACGGTGACAAAGCCCAACGGGCGTGTACCTCTTAATTGGAATGTGAATAGTGATGACTCCTCAATTAAAGTTGCTAATGGCATCAAGCCATTGGGCAATAATGTTGCTGATTCAGAGCTCCCCTAAAAATCTTCGGGGATAAAGCCTGATGGACATGAACCTCCATTTTGTTGAATATTGCATATAGCTTAAAGCCCTTACCTCAAAAATATGGATTTTTGTTCGATGTACTCACTTGGCAAATGGACACCCAAGCGACTGGGCATGGGTGAGTTGGGTATCCCAAACCCATTTCCAACCAGTTGGGACTGACCCTATGTGGGGTGGCCTTGGGTAATTGCCATTGCCAATTGGGCGAAATGCCATTGCACTAACTGTCAGAAATGCAATGAAACTTCAAGTTAGGCGTTTTAGGTCAAACTGACAGTGACTTAGCCCACTGCCAATTCCCTCAAAAATCAGTTCAGATTGAAATAAGTTTCCTTGCTCCCTCTAAAGTTCGCTGGGTTAGGTCAAATCTTGAGGACCTGATCCCATGCTTTTATAAGTTATTCACCAAACCAACTACTATTCAAACAGGCATAACATACTGAGGAAATTATCAGTCATTTTTTTTAAATTCGCTTCTCAAACAAAATCACCTCAAGTCCCCAATTTTTGATTTTACCTCAAATGTTTCTTGCTGAGCCCCTAGTGCACTAACCTTGTGGCCCGTCAGTACTTCCCTTGGCTGGGCAATACCAGTCATGATAGTAACATTAGCTCCCTCTGTAACCAATTGGGCCTATCATGTAAGAAACTTGTGGGAATTCAACCCCTTTGTCAGAGCCATCCGCCAACAGGATATCAGAATACTATGAGCTCATCTATCTCCTTACTTCTTGTGAGATTCCGCTCCCTTGTCTCTGTTTTTGTGCCAAACCCTCCTGTGGAGTATCCCAAAGCTGCTAGTCCAATTGTTTAACTCCCTGCAGCAAATCCCACGGGGTCTGGAGTTGCAACAGCCTGGTTCATTTCAGGTTCCTTTTTACACTTGCCACATATCAGCGCTCACTTGTTACTCATCTTCCCGAGCCATATAACGTCATTTGAGTATCAATGCCTCTGGCATTATGGCTTGTCTTTTAAGTGCTTTTGCATCCCAACTGGCAGGCCAGTCTAAACTTCATATGCCGTCTCCATGACATAATCTACCAACCATTGTTTCCAGCTATTTTTGCCCCCTCTTAGAGATGGGCGCCGCAGTGGTTACCCTTTACCAAATGAACGTTCAGTCTGTAGTTTGTCTGCTGCTGTTTGTTTGTTAGGGCGCCAATTTTTTAAGCAGCGTTCAAAATGCTTTGGAGGAGTTTCTCCGTGGTAGCAGGGGCCCGTTGGCCGCTACTCTTCCCTCAGCTCATTCTCAAGTAGGGATTCAGGTGTTCCTTCCCAAGATATTGCTAATCAGGTCCTCAACGCCCTTGCTGAGGTGCAAATGCAATCTGCTGTTGCCCTGAATAATGCTGCTTCATTGTCCAACGTCCAACAATGTGCTGCCCTTTTGGATGCAGTTGAAGGCGAAACCCATTGGTGGGTGCAAGGAATTCTGTGTTTCACTACTCAGCCAGGTGACCTTACCTCACTTGTCACAGAAGTATCAGCTGCTTTGAAACCCCTTGTGTCACGTTCAGGACGACTATTTCAAGTACTTTTTTATCGCTGAAGCCCCTAGATCTGCCTCTTTAATTGCAGCCTTCCGTGAGCAAGCCCCAGCGCTTAAGTTTTCTAGTGATATGCTTCAAGAAATTTCCAGATTGGCGTTGGATTCCGCTTCCACTCATCACAAAGTTTGGTCCACCCCTATGGGGACAGTGGACTAAATGTGAAAGGCTGTTACTTCCAGTAATGCCTCTCTTCGCTATGCTCCCCGCCTTCAAGTTGGAAACTACATGATTGGGTTGCCCAACAGAGACTTGAATTATGTTCCCATTGTTGAACCAGTATTGGTATTGGTCCCAGAGTCAGCCAATGCCTCTGCGGCCGAGTTGAATTACCCTGGTTCACCTGTCAATGTCTCACTAAAAGCCCATATTGAAAAAGCTGGTTTCCAAACCCTTGCTCTTTCTGGCTTTACTCCCAAAAAGAGCCCGACTTTCCTCCTGATTTGATAGCTATCTCTTCAGTATCAGCATAAATGACTGAATCTGCCATTAACAGAATTCAACATATTTTATTGCCAATATAAATTAGTATTGGAGTTCACCACATATTCTATGAGGCCTTGGTGGACACTGGAGCAGCGGGTAATTTTATGAGTGTAGAGCTGGCTCACCAGCTGGAACTAGACCTGGACTTGGGTCTTACAGTGATGGCCGCTTCATCAGCAACCAGCCCTTGTAAATAGTACAACGCCCAGTATCATTTTGATTCACCAGCTTAGCTTTTAAATTCAGCTTCTGCAATGGCAAACTTGATATTTCTGGTAATTTTATAGGGTTGGTGGCGTCAGCAAAATATTATAATTTACCTCAAATCTAATATGTTGCTATTTGCCAATGGCCAGATGGAGGGTGATTTTCCCTTACTGGATACACTTACAAAAACTCAGGATCATAGTTTTATTAAATCCCTTGTTTCCCCTGCGGGACTCCCATCAGATTCCCTGAGGCATCTAAGGGATATTGAAGTATCTTTAATTCTGAGAAGGTGGACCACCTCCCCCTCATACAAAATTCAACTTAGGTTTTAGGACAATGGTGCAAGTTGTGAATATTAACGTCCTTTGTACCCACTTATACGGAGTAGGAGGCTGCTCTCAATGCATGGTTGGATGACATACTTAAGAAAGAGTGGTTGTTTAAAAAGACATCCCCAGTTGCTTCTTCCATTGTCTTTGCAAGAAGGCTAATGGTTTCCTTCATCCCTGCATGGATTATAGTCACCTGAATAAGATCACAGTCCATGATCCCTACCATCTGCCGTTGGAGAAGACAATTAGACAAGTGAGCCAAGTCATGTGTGCTCTCTAAACTTTATCTTATTAATGCCTTTAATCAGATTCAGGCGATGGAAGGTCAGGAATGTCTTACTGCTATCCAAATGAAAAGGGGTATCTTCCAAAATCGAGTAATGCCATTTGGGTTAAATAATGAACCAACCACATTCCAAAGAATAATTGATAATGTTCTTGGTAAACTCCAATTTACTAGCACTGTCACATACATTGATGATATCTTGGTATTCTCCCAGACTCCTGAACAACATGTGAAGGACATGGAAGCGGTAGTGGCTGCCTTGCACAAGGTGGGTCTGTTAGTAAATCCTTCAAAATGTTAGTTTTTTTAGGGAGGAGGTTACCTTCTTGGAAATCTCGTCTTAAAGGATGGATACGCCATTCCCCCTAACAAGTTGAACGCCATCTGCAAATGGCCAACTCCAACAACCCAAAAGCAATTGAGAAGCTTTTTGAGCACTATCATTCTCTTGAAGAAATTCTCCTAGGCCCTATCCCAGTATGCCGCTCCACTTCATCCGCTCATAGGTAAGTATGTTCCCTTTTGTTGGACGCCTGAGTGCTAGCAGGCATTTGAGTCTATCAAAGATGTGTTCTTAACACCTCCAATATTAAAGCACACGGACCCCTCCAAACCATAAGTTGTAGCAAGTGATGTCTCATCAGTTGCAGTAGGGACTGTCCTGCTCCAGGAGCATGATGGGTTGGAACATTTGATCAGCTATATTTTTCCCGCAAGTTCTCTCCCACTGAGCAGTCTTGGGCATCTATTATAAGGAGTTGGCAGCCATCACATGGGCCTTAATTCATTGGCGGTATCTCTTACAAGGCGCTAAGCATGAGTAAACAGTACACACAGATCACCAAGCCCTCCTTTATTTTCGCAAGCCACAGAAGTTTGCACACTGGCAGGCTTGAACCTACTGGGATTTGTGTAGTTTCAACTTCAAAGATGAGTTTGTAAAAGGAGCGTTAATGTACTCCTCCGTTTCCCTAAGTCATAACTCTGCTCATTGCCCCACAGACTCAGATGAAGCATACCTGGTCACTGTAATTCCCACCACTCAAATCCTATCCATTGTACCTCTCATGGTCTTGACAGTGGATTTAGCTCCTGACGTGCCCCGTATTTCATGGGTATTAGCAGCCCAAATGACTTGTGCAGAAAGTGTGGACCTTCTGGAGCGGTTGCTCCTCCTGGCTTCAAAAATTCCCTATATTCATCGGCTGAGTGCCTCATTAATTTTTGGTCATGGGTGTGGGTTCCCCCTTCTTTGAGCTGAAGTAATTCAGGCTTATCATGACCTCCTGCAGTTGGCCATCCTGGAAATAAAAAATGTATTGATGGAATCAAGTGCACCTACAATTTGGGTGGGCTTGTCAAAAGAAGTGCCATCCTGGATTGCTGACTGTGTTACTTGTGCACAGTCCAAGTCAGATTGATCAGGTATAAATGATCTCCTTCACCCTTTACAACAGGCTGAGGGACCATGGACATTGGTGTCCATGGATTTTGTTGTCGAACTTCTACTGTTCTAATGGGTTTACTGTAGTGATGGTGGTGGTCAATCGTTTCAAAAAAAATTTCTATTTATTTCATTATCTTACACTATCACTTCTGAGGAAACTGCCCATCTCTTCGTGCACTATGTGTTCTCTATGCTTGGTCTCCCAAAGGAGATTGTCAGCGACTGGGGGCCCCAGTTTATGGCGTAGTTCCTGAATGAGCTTCTGTCAATTTTGAAAATTACGCTCTGTCACTTCATGGCATATCATCCCCAGTCTGATGGACAACCTGAGAGGGTTAATTAGATCCTTGAAAGGTACTTGCGCTGATATTCTGCAGCTGCGCAGGATACCCTGGCTAATGATCTTCCCCTCACTCAGTTTGCCTATAATAATGGAACGCGTGCCTCTATGGGGTTTTCCCCATATGAGGTAACCTTGAGGTACAACCCCTCATTTTCAGTCGGTCCATGCCTGCACCCAGAAGTCACAACTGCCGCGGATCATGCAGCGCACATTTGGTCCACCCATTCCTTGGTTCAAGAGCATCTTACCAAGTCTATAAGTGACTACAAGAGGTTGCATATTGGAAGCGGCTCCCAGCACATGAAACTGTGGTAGGTTCATATGTCATGCTCAGCATGTGTCATTTGAGGATGCAGGTGCCTTCTCAGAAGTTTTCAGGTAAGCATTTGGGCCCCACACTTGATGGAGGAAGATTTGGGCAATGGTGCTTTTCCAGTTAAAGTTGCCACCTCACTGGAATCAACATCCAGTCTTCCACGTATTTCAGCTGTCCCCAATAAAGTGGACAATCCCCTCAGATCCTGAGCCGATAGTGATTGAGGGTGCAAAAGAGGCTGAAGTGGAGGGCATTTTAGCATCCCACAGATCTCAGAGGTCAGTTCAGTATCTTGTCATGTGGAAGGGTTTTCAGCCTACAAGAACAGTTGGTCCAAGGCCCAAGATTGAGAAAACTGCTTGGAGCTGGTTGAGGCTTTCCATGTTTCCCACCCCAAAGCTCCCCATCTTCCTTCAAAAATTGCTACGTTAATGGCGATTAAGTTGCCCTAGGCACACAAAAATGTGGCTCTCCCACAGTTCCCTGGTGGTGGCGACCCTCCTTTTTAAAAAGGGAGTGGTAATGTAAGTCCAAGGGAGCATCCTCTCTGCTTAGACCTGGAAGTGTTTCCATTCTCCAATAAAAAGGGTTTAAAGAAGGTGGCTGTCCTCTCGTCACACAGGGTGATCTCACCCATGTGGTAGATGAGCGCTGGGTAACAGCTCTCCCTCTGAAGCTTCCTCCCCCTGTCCCCGAGCTTACCTCAGCCAAATTAGTATGGCAAATTGAGGAAATTTGCATTGAAATCGTTGGAAACGGCCACCCCATGAGCTTAAAGGATCTTATGAAGTTGAAGGTGCTGAGCCCTTGAAATCAAAGTCCAAATGCCTTAAACCCACGACACAAATCTTGACAGGCTCGCACATTTGGTAGATTTGCATCAAGTGTCAAATTCTCAGAAAAACTCGCCAATGGCATCAGGCCATTGGGAAATATCAGTTCAAAACTAGCTCTAAACCCTATGGGGACAAATCCCAACAGACGTGTACCTCTTAATTATAATATTACTAGTAATGAATCCTCAGTCAAATATGCTAATGACATCAAGCCATTGGGCAATAATGTTGCCAATTCAGAACTTCCTTGAAATCTTTGGGAACAAAGCCTGACGGGCATGAACCTCCATTTTGTTGAATGTTGCTGATAGCTTAAAACCCTCGCCTTAAAAATCTGGGTCATAATTTGATGCTACTCACTTGGATGAACGGATGCCCAAGTGACTGGCATGGGCGGGTTGGGTATCCCAAACCCATTTCCAACAAGTTGGAAACGCCCCTATGTGGGGTGACCTTGGGGAATACCCATTGCTCATCAGGTGAGATGCCATCATGCTTACTGTCAGAAATGCAGTGAAACTGCAAGTTGGGTGTTTGGTGTCTAACTGACAGTGACTTTCAGGCAAACAGCAAGTTATTTTTTGACCAGCCTGCCAGATTAAGTGCTGAAGCACTTAAACGGCAAACCCAAATGCCAGTGGCACTGCTGCTGGTATGACAGTTATGGAACTGGGAAGGAGTTCTTCCATTAAGCACCCATGAGCCATAATCGTGTATAGACACCTAGCAAAATACCAGATGAACACGGCCATAAACCCCAAGGGTTGTTAGAATACTGGTAGAAAGGGCGGTTTGGTTTTCAACATAAAAACTGAAATTGGGTAAAGGGCTTTACTGGAAAAATAAATGAAGAAAATTGACCAACAATTTTTCAGTTTGATGCATCTGATTAAATAGTGTTTGATTGGTAATGGTTCAAAGCAGGGATTGGGTCCCTAAAATCGACCTGACCCAGTGAATTTTTTGGGGAGGGGACAGATAATTTTAAACTGGAACAGACATCAAAGGATTTGGTGGCAGGCCCAGTCACTATCAGTTTGTCTAAGAACGCCTGGACCAATGCTTGACTATGTTTACATTAATTGGCACGATGGCATCTGGCCCAATGAGCAACGGGAATTCCCTGGGCCACCCCATGTAGTGGCAGTCCCAATTGGTTGGAAATGGGTTTGGATGGCCAACCCACCCATGCCCAGTCGCTGGAGCATTTGTTCAGCCAAATGAGTTGTGTCAGGTGCAAATTTCAAATTTTGAACTAGGGGTTTTGAAACATTGGCAACAATTCCTGAAAATTTTGAAGGAAATTTGGCGGCAGCAAACGTATCAATTGAAGGCTTTATGTCATCTGCAATTTTGGCTGATAATTCTATCACTGTCTCTTTCTGAATATTGGTTTTCTGATTGTTGAGCTTTATTCCCATTAGTTTTGGACCTCTCATTGTCGAATCAGTAATCTTGGCACAGATTTTCTAAAATCAGCAGACAAGTTTGGCAGAGGTGAGGGTGGGTACCAGGGGAGAGATCTTTAGAGAGAATGTTGTTACCCAGCACTTGTCTACCACGTATGCGAGATTTTCCTGGTTGACGAGGGGTACAGCCGCCCTTTTTGGACCCTTCTTGGTCAGTAATGGGAAAATCGCCCAATCTATGCAAAAGGGACGTTCCCCTGGACTTACAGTGACTCAGCCCACCGTCAATTTCTTTAAAATCAGTTCAGATTGAAATAAGTTTCCTTGCTCCCTCTAAAGTTCGCTGGGTTAGGTCAAATCTTGAGGGCCCTGATCCCATGTTTTTTAAGTTATTCACCAAATCAACCACTATTCAAACAGGCATAACACACTGAGGAAATTGTCAGTCATTTTCTTAAATTCACTTCTTAAACAAAATTACCTCAAGTTCCCAATTTTTGATTTTACCTCAAATGTTTCTTGCTGAGCCCCCTAGTGCACTAACCCTGTGGCCCGTCAGTACTTCCCTTGGCTGGGCAATACCAGTCATGATAGTAACATTAGCTCCCTCTGTAACCAATTGGGCCTATCATGTAAGAAACTTGTGGGAATTCAACCCCTTTGTCAGAGCCATCCGCCATCAGGATATCAGAATACTATGAGCTCATCTATCTCCTTACTTCTTGTGAGGATCCGCTCCCTTGTCTCTGTTTTTGTGCCAAACCCTCCTGTGGAGTATCCCAAAGCTGCTAGTCCAATTGTTCAACTCCTGCAGCAAGTCCCACGGGGTCTGGATTTGCAACAGCCTGGTTCATTTCCAGGTTCCTTTTTACACTTGCCACATATCAGTGCTCACCTGTTACTCATCTTCCCGAGCCATACAACGTCATTTGAGTATCAATGCCTCTGGAATTCTGGCTTGTCTTTTGGGTGCTTTTGCATCCCAACTGGCAGGCCATTCTAAACTTCATATGCCGTCTCCCTGTCAGTTCCACGCCATCAAGTCCATACTATTGTCCATCCTGGTGTTGGTTCATACAAACCCCAGCCACCCCTTTATTGTCACCACTGATGCTTCCAACTTTGTGATAGGAGCTGCTCTGCTGCAAGAGGGGGAGGATGGAGTGGAACGGCCTGCTGCTTACTTTTCTAAGAAAATGACCCTGGCGCAGCTCAACTACGCAATATATGATAAGGAACTCCTTCTAGTTGTTGAGGCAGTACAACACTGGCGTCACCATTTGCATGGGTCTAAGTGGCCGTTTACTGTCTGTACTGACCACAAAGCGTTGATGTACTACCATGACCCCAGAAGATATCCCCTCACCATTCCCAGTGGTTAAAAATCTTTTTTCAGTGTTTAATTTCCGAAACAACTTTATTAAGGGCACCCAGAACATGTTACATGATGTTCTATGCTGGAGTCCTTCCATAGCCACTGACCCAGTACTAGTTGACGCCCACAATACCCAGGTTTTTATTAAGCCAGAACAGTTGAAGTAGAGCCCACTGTCCGACCCCTCAGCTCTGCTTATGATGAAATCTTTGGAAGGGGACGCTGACACCACTGCTCGTGTTAGATTGTCCCAACCTCTGTCAGTTAACTATGATAAAATTAAGCAGGCCTTCCATATAAATGGAGAACCCCTGGACAAAGGCTACCAGTTACTGGATGAAGTCATCCTCCTTCAAGGCAAGTGGTGGGTACCGCCTGGATCCTGTGTGAGGAAGTGATCCGTGAAGCTCATGACCTACCAACTACTGCCACCCTGGCTAGGTCAAGACGCTTGAGCTGGTCTGCCGCTCCTACAGTTGGAAGGGTATTTTCACAGATGTAGCAAATTTAACAAATTCCTTCTTGACGTGTAACCGGTTAGAGCCAAGCTGCCTAAAACGTTCTGGATTGCTTGTTCCCCTCCGAGCTGCTGAGGGCCCTTGGACATCAGTGCCTGTCAATTTTATTGTGGAACTCCCCTTGTCCCAGGGTTACAATGCAGTAATGGTTGTGGTAAATCGTTCTACAAAGATGGCTCACTTCATGCCCTGCAACACCACCATTACTTCAGTTGAGACATTCCGCCTCTTTGTAGACCTCTCTTTTTCTTACATGGTCTCCCCAAGGAGATTATCAGCAATTGGGGCCCACAATTCACTCTCTCAGTTCTGGAAAGCCCTTCTTTCCATCCTCAGCATCCGCCCCTGCTGCTCCACATCTTTCCACCCCCGTTAAGATGGATAGATGGAGATGGTGAACCAAGGTTTGATGCAATTCTTACGTAGTTATTCCAATGCTGAACAGAACAATTGGTCCTCTCACCTCCCGCTGGCGCAATTCGCCTATAATAATCTTACCAATACCGCTAAGGCACTTCCCCTTTTCACAAACTATGGTTACAACCCCAGCTTCAACTTAAGTCCGCAGATTAAATCCACCGTCATTGCTGCCAATGAGCATGCTAAAGAGCTCAGGGACATACATTAGGAAGTGAAGGACCATATTGTTGATGCTATGAGGATCTACAAATCATATGCTGATTTAAAGCGCCGTGAAGTAAATAAGTATAAGCCTGGTGACTTGGTCATGGTCAACGCCAAGAACCTTATCCTGAAGCAACCCTGCTAAAAGTTAGGTCACAAGCGTGTTGAACCCTTCAGGATCTTTAAGAAAATTGACCCATCAGCTTACCAGGTTGACTTATCTCCTTAAATCAAAGCGTTCAGCACCTTACATAAGTGCCTCCTGTTCTTTTGATGGTCCCATGACACCTCTCCTAGATCCTGTCATAGTGGATGGTGAACTTAATATGATATTGACTCTGTTCTTATTCTTGCCTATCCCAAAGCTGCCTGCAATACTTGGTGTCCTGGAAAGTATATGATGAGATGGAGAACAGCTAGGTATCCTATCAGGACATGACCAATGCTCAGGACCTAATTCATGATTTCCACTCTAGAATACCAGATTCCGCAGGTCATGCCACTCAAGCCTCCTTAGCTTCCATAAAGCTACCTACTCCCCACAAGAACTTCGCCTTGACCAATGTCCCCTCAGGTGGTGTAGAACCCCATCCAAAAGTGGAAAGTAATATCACAGCTAGTGACACATATCCTTAATTAACCCCCCTTTGAAGCCAAGTCTAACAAGCCCTTGGGACAAAGACCAGAACCCCTAAGGGCCATTGATGACTTCTTTAAGGTCATTGACAGAAAATGAGCTTTGGATTTTCCAGACAGGGCTGAGGAAAATGGCCCATCTGAGGCAAAACCCCAGGCGGAATCAAATCTAAAATCCAGAAAATTACATGATATAGGGGCAGAACTTTACCAAAATTGAAAAACTTTTCATTTTGTTGAAGAACGGAGAATTTGTGGCTTAGATCAGATTTCAATAATTATTGTCAGACACTTACAAGTTCACTATTGTAATAAGAGTGTATCAGCTAGAAATATGGATGAAAATAAGGATAAAATCGGCCAAAAGACCCAGACTGATTCTTGGTGGAAACCTTTGAATTGGGGAAATAAATTTATTAATAATACTCAGCCAAATAGCACGAATTTCAGTAGTGGATTGCACTGACCCAGTGGCAGAATCTGGGGAGTCCCTCCATGGTTCCTCCTTATCTCATAAATTTTTTAAGCAAAACACCTACGCGTGAACTGGCCCCTTTTATAGGCCTGGAGGGGGTCCTACCAAGCAAAAATATTTTCCAGCCCATTGATTGAGTCAAATTTATCAAATTATTATTCAATGAACTAGTTCCTCCTGCTCCCGACCCTCCCTCAGCCATTCTGTCCAAACGAGGCAAGTTTTGAGAGATCCAATAGGTTGACAGCTCATATTACCTAATTTTGGCTTTACTAAGTGATCCAAACTTTGAGCCTCAACATATTAATTACTACTATTGACTTCTTAAGAAGGTTCACTTTTTATCCCCTCGCCTCAATTCAATAAATTATCTAAAAAACCAACTTTTTGGTTTATTAGGGCTTTATTATTCTTACTATGAGTGGTGAAGAAAATCCCCCAGATTAAATTGTTGGAGTTTAGGATCAAACGCACCAGCGAGCATCCTTAAAAGCTAAACTTCAACAAGATGTGATCACTCCAGGAGCACCTGTACACCAAAATCTTTCACCCAAAATGGGGCGGTCAAGTGAATAACCCCCCTTCCCTTTCTTTGGATCATGATTCAAGGATAGTTACCCTTGAAAAGCAACTTGCCCGTTCCTTAATAAGACTCAAAAAGCTTGAGCAGCGCCCCTCTCTAGCTTCTCCTAAAGCTGCTACTGATTCTGCTCTCACTGGGCGTGCCCTTGTCTGCTTTAAACCCCCATTTAGAGATAAGTTTATCCCATAAGAAGGCAGCATCGCTTCATTTCTTTGTGTCTATGGATTTTGCCATGGATGGCATGACAGATCATCAAAATTAAGCGTATCCTCCCTTGCTTGAGTTGCATGGCACAAGAGATCATGTTCCCAGTATGGCCAAACTCAGCACCTGGGTGGAGGTTAAATAAACGCTTATTGAAGAATTTGGCTCCCCACAGAGTTTGAAACGGCAAAAGTAGGCCTTTATGTGCCTTGGTCTGCAAGAGGGAGAGTCAATCCCCTCTTTTGTTGAGCACTTTTATAGTGAAGCTCAACCTCTGTTGCTAGCAAACATGCTACCTCTAGATGACACCATTGCTGCCGTTTTGGATGGTTTAACGCATCATCTCTGTTTGGCGCTGCATATCTCTTCAGTTAAGCGCACCCTCAATAATGTAAAGGATATCAAAGAGGCTCTTATAGCGGTGGCTGACATATAAGGACTTGACCCTATGCATGGAGCTCTGAGGTAAACATCTATTACGACCACTCTAACCTCACCTACGGTTATCTCCTCTTGGAAACCTGCTCCTGCAGAGCTGCCATCCCAAAATTATTCCTCATATCATAAAGATAACCAGCAGATAATGGCCGTGATAAGGCGGTGCTTCCCTTCATCTTCCGCTCAAAAAAACCAGTTGGTGAAGGCAGTCATCCCTTTACCTTGCCATCAAGATCATCTCTTGTCAGCCAATGAGCCTCTCCAAGTGGTTCCAAAGCTGGCTCTTAAGCCTAAACCCCTCTCTTGGGTGCTATTCGCCCCACTCCTGATGGTTTAATGACCAGGGCACAAATGCTAAACTGCATGTTTCCCAAAAGCACACAGCTGCTGATTGATCCAAAGATGGTGTAGTTGAAGCCTCTACTTCCTCGGTGCTGTCCCCCTTAGTATCTCCTCCTACCATCTATAGCTCAAAACCTGTTGCCATGGGGCAGCCCAAACCCCCTGAATCAAAAGCTAAATGTAGAGTCATAACTATCACAGCGTCACCTCCAAAAGTTACCCAAATAATTAAGCGCCCCCAGGACCTCCCCTGCAACAATGGAAGCTCTGACCTTACCTCCCAACCAGTGGAGTTTTTGACATGCATTGAGAATTTTTCTGATGATGAATCTGAAGGGTATTGTGAAGATGTCAGTCACTATGTCCTAGGAGCCCCAGGTGAAGTGAAATTACCTGACCAATTGAACCCAAAAGGAGTGGATATGGCTAGAATACCCCGCAAAACATACCTTTATCAGGTGCTTAGAGGACTGGATGTTATTTGTACCGCCAGCGACACTGACCAGCTCATTGCCACGATGATTCAATCTACTCAGAGTGTGTATACACTGCAGTCTATCCGCGATAAATTCCCTGAAACTGCTGAACAACTTACTTCTACAACTCCAGCTGAAGAAGTTCCTCTCTCTTCCCCCCACCCCCACTTAGGTGAAACTTTAACAAGTGTTAAATTTGTTGTCAACGGAGTACAAGTCGTTTCTATCCTTGACAATGGATCCCCCATGAACTTTATATCATCAAAGCTTATGAAAAAATTAATCTGGCCCCTGACCTCGACTATAATCAAGAGTTTGACACTGCTGGTCTGACCAACACTTGCGCTATTGAGGCCTACTCATTTTTGCACATCCAATTTAGAAAACTCCTCCTCTCAGCTCCCGCGGTGGCTTTAGCCAACAATACCCATGACATGCCCATTGGTTCCCAGTTTATACTTGAGTATGACAGGATTATCAATCTGAAGCATGTTTATCTCTCCTTGCTTAGCTGCGAGGTTCCCCTGATTCTGGACAACAATGAGATTAATAAAAAGGAATATATTTGCACTGTTGAGTATCATTTCTCCGCCTTATCCTTATGCTACACAACGGCAAGGTGAAATGCCAAGATTTTGCCTGAATCAGTGGAAGCCCTCAAAGGAATTACGTTTTATGCAGCAGAGGAGGTGTTGATTAAAGCGGGTGAACAAAGGGTGATTGACACCAAGATTACCCTGCAAATCCCCCACAGTTTCCTGCTGCACATAACTAACATTGATGGAATCAGTTCCTTAGAACCTCTAGTATTACCAGGCATCTTAGATCCAGCCTACCAACGTTCTATCTGTATACTACTGGGGGAATCTTACCAGTAAAGACATGGTCATAAAGAAACACCAGGAGATTGGGAAAGGCCTGCTGATCCCAGGTAAGGAGATTAACCAGGTCCAATGTTGTAATGGCTGGAAAATGACAGAATTATGGGGACAAATTCAAGGGACAAAGCTGCATATCAGGAGGCCAAGAAGGTGAAGTTGGCTGGCCTCCCTGATCTCAAATATACCGGGATCAACGCTGGGTGGAGGCAAGGTATGCCCAGGTTAGTCACATTAATGTTAGAGAAGTTTGGCACTGCATAATATAGGCTTATTAAAACGAACCAGCTTCTCATTAAGTAAAAACGGTTCACTTAGGTTTTTAGGGGAACAGAGTCTCAAATCCCATTTGGTTTTTGAACTATCCAGCTCAGGTCGGACACTAATACAATCAATTACCAAATTTTGGTCAATTACCAAATACAGTGTCTTGCCTGGTGGAAGCGTGTGCCTATTGGTGCGCCTCAACTTAAACCCACTTCCCTCAATTGATTGTTTACCCAAAATCCCTTAGAATCCTCATGTTGAGACCAATATTTCCCGTTGGTCAACTTCTCCCTAGTAATAAACCCTTCACTAGCACGCCGTTTTAATTTATGTCATCTTGGATGATCCTGTGAATGGACCTCTTCTAGGAGGTCTTGCGCAACGTTAACCATTTACTTTTATCTACTTTAAATTTAT
The DNA here is from genome assembly GCA_022478985.1 of Massospora cicadina. Taxonomy (NCBI): domain Eukaryota; kingdom Fungi; phylum Entomophthoromycota; class Entomophthoromycetes; order Entomophthorales; family Entomophthoraceae; genus Massospora; species Massospora cicadina. The sequence goes on from JAKSZP010017155.1 coordinate 154,366, forward strand.
CTGCTTGAGCACCGTTGGGCCACCTAGGTTCCCTCCAGCCTAGAGTGCCCATACATTACCCCTCCAGACCTTATGTGTGTCTATCTTTTGGTTACTTCTTCCCCTGATAATCCTTCATTACCTAAGTTATTCTATCCCAAGCTCCCTCTGCTGGGCTCTAGTAAATTTTGTACTAATGGCTAGTTCCCTGGCGTGGGCCCTGTGCACTATGCACTACCACGCTCGGAACAGTAGAGATATAGACACTCTCCTTACAACTGTATTGGTTCTATGTCAGACATGGGCCTAACTGCTGACAAATCATTATGTACCTTACCTGATGTTCATATATTTAATGATCTAACCCCTACAGAGCGTAATAAAATTAATAGTTTATTGGAATCTTAAAGTGACATATTCTCTAAAGCTAAGACCAACTATGGTCACATGAAGGGTTGGAGTCATACCATTGAAGTTGGAGATGCTAGCCCCATCATCTCTAAGCCTTATCGTAAATCAAAAGTTGAAAAGCAACAGATGAGGATGGAGCTCAAACAGCTGCCAGATACTGGACTACTGGTACCCTTGCAAAGCCCGTGGCTGTCCCCTCTCTTCCTTATAAAAAGAAAAATGGCGATAATTAATTTTGATGGACTACCACAGGCTAAACAACCTTACAAAGAAGGATAGCTATCCTATATCTTTCATTGATGACTCCTTAGCACAGCTCTCTGGATATAAATTCTTCTCAGCCATGGACTTAGCCAGCGGCTATTGGTAGATGGACCTCTCTCCCCAAGATCAGGAGAAATGCGCTATGATTTGCAGTGAAGGCATATTCCAGCCCGCCCAATAACCTCAAGGGTTATGCAACGCTCCTGCAACTTCCAGCAAGCCATGGACCACATCTTGCAGGATCTCAAGAAAGCTGCATCATTGTCTATCTTACTGATATTACTGTGTTTTCTTAGACCTTTTATAATCATCTTGATCAAAAGAAGTCTTTCAACGCTTACGTCAGTCTAACCTTAAATTAAAGCCCTCCAAGTGCACTTTTTCACAGAAAAGTTAGATTTCCTTGGACTCCATCTCACATGATGGGATTCAGCTCCTCCAAGACAAGATTGAGGCTATATCCAAAATGCCTACTCCAAAAACCCTGCGCGATATCCAGGTGTTCTTGAGTATTATGGGATATTACCACCAATTTATCCTCAATTTCGCCCAGCTGAGTGAGCCTCTTGTACGGCTATTGACCAAGAACGTCCCTTTTCACTGGGGAGATGAACAAAAGGCTACCTCCGAGACACTAAAACAGTTGTTGCAAAAGCGCCTTATCCTGCGCCACCCTGATTACAATAAACCTTTCCTTTTGTTTACCAATGCCTCTAACTATGCTGTTAGAGCCATCCTGGCCCAATTGGATGATGGTTGAATCATTTTGTCTCTTATTTTAGCAAGACGTTATCCAAGGCTGAACGCAATTACATTTCACTGAAAAGGAGTGCCTTGCGGTCCTAATGACTGTAAATTATTACCACCCTTTTTTATATGGAACTTCCTTCACTGTGGTCACTTACTACGCCTTTCTGAAGTGGTTACAAAATTTGAAAGTTCCCACTGGGTGGTTGGCTCTCTGGGCCTTAAATCTTAAACCCTATGATATGAAGATTGAGTACTAAGCTGGAATTTTCAATATGGAAGTTGATGGTTTGACTTGGCTGCCTATTCTTCACTTGGATAATAGTGAAGTAGAGAGGCTGCATGACCTCCTTATGACCACTGATTCCTGGGAAGATGAGGATGAACCCGTCCAGAAAATGTTAGCCTGACACTCCCACAACACTAAGTTGGAAAGCGGGAAGTTGTATAAGAAAATAGGGGTGAATTGGTTGCCTTACCTTTGACCTTCCGAGCAAGTTCCCATGATCATGGAGATCCATTCTATGCTGGGGCACTGTGGAGTGCATAAAACTTATGAGTGGGTGAAGGAACAATACTACTAGAGGGAATAATGAAGTCTATCATTGAAGTGCTGGATGCCTGACTAATCTGTAAGAAGCAATCCAAATACAAACCCAAGTATCAATTTCAACCCACCATGTCTCAACAACCATTTCAAACAATAAGCTTGGAAATGGTAGGTCCACTACCTCAGATTAACAGCAGAAATTGCTATATCATGGTAGCATTGATCACTTCACCAAATGGGTTGAAGCGCTTGACCTTCCTGCCCAGACCACCAAAGCTACTGCCACCTTCCTCCATCAACATATTTTCACCAGGCATGGTTGTCCCCAGGTCCTACTGTGTGACAATTGGAAGAATTTCACCACGCAGGTGGTAAAGCTTTTGGCTACTTCCATGTGGATGCAGCAACTATTCTTTGCCCCCTAAAACCCCTCCACAAATGGTACTGTGGAAAGAGCAAATGGAACCCTGGTATCCATATTACGGAAGATGGCCATCTCAGATCCCTTACACTGGGATCAATTCTTACCTAGTGCCCTCATGGCCTACCATATCAGCTACCATCAAATCCTTAAAACGTCTCCCTTCTGCATATTATATGGTCAGGAACCAGGAGAACCATCCCTAATAGCAAAAGATGTCTTCTATGATAGGATAGGTGCTCATTAACAAGCCCCAAAAAGATGGTCACAACGCATCATCCAGCTGAAGTCCAATGCCATGACTAACCTATCTAAAATGGTAACTAAAGAAGGGGTAGCAACAAATGATCATAGAAATCACCTCTGTAAGTCCCAGGGAACGTCCCCTGGGTGTTGATTGGGCCATTTTCCTGTTTCCAAGCAAGAAGGTACTGTAGAGGATTGCTGTACCTCTCATCACTCAAGGTGACCTCGCCCACATGGTAGATGAGCACTGGGTAACAGCTCTTCCACTTCATATCCCTCCCCCAGTGCTCACACTCACCTTGGCAGAACTGCTACAGGGAATCAGTGAAATCTGCATTGAGATCGCCAAAATGAAATTGATCAGAACAATACTGAGTGGCAGTCAGGCTGATGTTCAAATTTTAAATGGTTAGAAAGGAATGAAGACTGACCTATCAGCTGGAACAGCTGACAGTCTCAATTCAGTTAACACCACAATCAAGAAAATCCCCTCCCTTCCAAAATCGTTGAGTATCATCCCTGACGGGCAGGTAACAGCATTGGGCACCATTGATGAGGGTTTGAAGCTCCCTGCTGACAAATCGGGCATTGTGCCCAAAACAACAATTCTGACCATATGAATGGCTCAGCGACCGGGCATGGGCGGGTTGGACGTCTCAAACCCATTCCCAACCAAATGGGCATACCCCTATGTGGGGTGGCCTTGGGGGATTCCCGCTGCTCGTCAGGCTAAACGCCATCACACCAACCATTGGAAACGTATCCAAGCCTCAGTCTGGACATAAGAGGTCAAACTGATAGTGACTCAGCCTGCCACTGAATTCTTCAATGTCAGTTCTCAATCAACTTATATGTTCTCCATTCCCAAACAATTCGCCAGTTAGGTCAAGCTTGAGGGACCCAATTCTGGCTTGGTTTTTCTCTAAATCGCCCACTATTTAGTCAGTTGCATCGCACTGAGAAAATTGTTGGTCAATTTTTCTTTCCTAAGTTTTCCATTAAAACCTTTCCTAAAAACCTAGTTTTTATGTTGAAAAATAAACCGCCTTTTCTGCTGACCCACACCCTCCACTCGGGGTTAATGGCCATACTCATATGGTATTGTATTATGTGCCTGTATGAGATTCTGGCTCACTGGCAGTTATTAAGGAAATACCTTCCCAGTTCCATACCCTTTGTACCAGCAGCAGTGCCTTTGGCATTCTGGTTTGCCATTTGGGTGCTTTGGCACCTAGGCTGGCAGACCAGTCTAATTCTTACTTGCTGTTTTCCTGACACCCTCCCTTCATTTCAAGTGTCAGATTTAGTGTTGTGTTAGCACAATAGTATCGCTCCCAGGAGTAAGAAGCTTGGTTCTATTTATGAAGACCCTTTTGTTATCACTTATTTGTGAGTGGAGGTTTACTCCATTAAATCCCTTGCTACTGTAGTTACTGTCAGCCAAGTCCGCGGCCAGTTCCTGCACCCTTATTCTCCCCCTAACACTCTTGAAGAGGGTAATGTCAGACAATTACAAGTCCACTATTGTAATAAGAGTGTATCAGCTCAAAATATGGACAAAAATAAGGACAAAATTGACCAAAAGACCCAGGCTGATTCTTGGTGGAACCCTTTGAATTGGGGCAATAAATTTATTAATAATACTCAGCCAAATAGCACAAGTTTCAGTAGTGGATTTCACCAACCCAGTGGCAGAATCTGGTGAGTCCCTCCAAAGTTTCTCCTCATCCCATTAATTTTTTAGAAAAACGCCTATGCGGGGACTGGCCCCTTTTATAGGCCTTGAGGGGGTCCTATCAAGCAAAAATATTTTCCTGTCCATTGATTGGGTTAAATATTAAATAATTACCTAATAGAATAGTCCTTCCTGCTCCCAACCCTCCCTTGGCCATTCCATCCAAATGAGGTGAGTTTTGAGAGATACAATAGGTTGACAGCTCATATTACCTAATTCAGACTTTACTAAAAAATCCAAACTTTGAGCCTCAACATATTAAATACTATTATTAACTTATCAAGAGGGTTCACTTTTTATCCCCTTGTAGCAACTCAATAAAAATATGAAAAGACAACTTTTTAGTTTTATTAGGGTTTTATCTTTACTACAAGTGTGAAGAAAATCTCCATGGATTAAGTTATTGGAGTTTAGGAGCAAACGCACCAGCAAGCATCCATAAAACCTAAAACCCAACAACTATACTGAAACCTTTTTAATCATTCTCCTTTAAATAAAGTCCCAAGATGAGAAAGGCTTCGCTTTTCTCAGATACTCTGATCATTTTGATAAGTTTAGGAATTTTTGGGCAAGTTTTCTGTATATTTTTGGTTTTTTAACAAAAAATAAACCTCTCCAAAGTTTTTCAATAGCTGGAGTTATTTTTCGCTCTGGTTTGCCTCTACTTCTATATGTGAGCCCTCCACCCACTCAACCACCTATTCTGCCAGCTCCACCACCTCCTATTTTGCCACCCTCTGTCCTAGATTTTATGCCACCCTTCCCAGCTCCCAAAGCCTCTTGTCCCTGATGGTTGTGACCAGTTTGTGTGCATTTTGCTTCACAGAATCATATGAAAACATAATACTGACCATTTAGGATGTATCTTCAACTTGTTGAGTCAATTGGCCTTGTTGTCACATCTGTGGCCTGGGTCTTTTCCCTCAGCAACCTTCTACGCTCCAGTTTCCATGACAGTAGAAGAGCTGCCCAACCCCCCTTATCCTCTGTCATAGTGGGTTAGTGGTATTCTGCTCCCTGCCTGGTTGGAGGTTTTGCTTTGTTTTTTTCCTTGTTCCATTTGTTTGTTCATTCAGTTCTTTTGTTTATTGAGTATTGGTAATGTCCATTACCTGTTCAGCATACCTTAAATAAAATTTCAAATTTTACACTAATGTCATACTGCCACAAGCTACAGATTTAATCATTTTTTACATTATTTTATTATAAAGTATTTATATACTCTAAAAAATTATGATACATATTATATAAACCTTTATTTTAGTCTATATCAACTATCTATCAATAATATCAATTATAGCACACCTCTGAAATAGTATTTGTTTTACTTTTGAAATTCTATAAACTTTTATTGAATTATACTTCTCCTATTATAAAAACATCCATATACTTATCGAAAAATGAATTTTTTAACTTATATTATAGATATCAGAAAATTTTTAAACTTCTAATGAAATATGACAATAAACAAGCATATAATACTATACAGTTAAACTTCTCACTAGAAATAAAGCTATACAGAATACACATAAACTAAGATATTTTAATAAACAATGATTCTAAAACCATTGTGATAATGAATAAAAAAGGATAATATAGGTTAAGCCACAAGGAATGCTAATAGTCTATAAAAACATCTTAAATATAGTCGTAGCGAGGTAAGTCCTAACATTAAATTTTTGCCATATACTCTCATACTGAGTTGGGTTTGATATTTCTGTGAAAGGTGCAAGTATGACGTCAAATATACAATTAGAGCTAATAAATAAATAGAACATATGCTAGTCGAAATAAATCACTTCCAATATTTACTCTTGTTTAATTACTACCTAATTTACTTATGAATTCAGCATTACGGCGCTTAATACAAAGCCACAACTGCTAAAAGTTAGTGACATCAACTTCGTTTCGGCAGCATGGCTTTCAGAGAATATGATTTTACAAAAATTCTTCCCATTGCCATTCTTGGAACAATTGCAATTTTTACAACTTTGTTTCTTGAATATAAGATTAAGGAATTTCGTGAAGAAAAGAAGACATTAGATTCAATTAAAGAAGCGATAAAGGTACTTTTTACTTCTTAATTTTGATTATCTTCGGCTCTATTATTATCGTAAAACTGTTTACTGTTTTTAACCATGTTTAATTTAAGCCAAAATCGAGCTTAAATACTTAGGGAAAAGAAGCTGACGGTTTTCCAAAGCTTCTTGTTGACACTGATGATTCTGTTGAAAGTATCGATGCGAATTCTACTGAAGAAAAGCTACCTCCTGAACTTGAAACAAGGCATGTTCTTTTTGTTTGCATGAGATGTACACATAAAAAGGCTAGTTGTGCGGGTTTCGAGAACTGTCAACTTGGCTTAAATAACGAAAACAAGATTATTGAACAAGACGTTGAAGATATCGCCGGCCCTAGTGAAGAACAAGTATCAATCAAGCCTGGGACAGTCCTATACCATAATCTTGTTCAAGCGCATGGTCTTCTTGATTCACCCACAAGAAAAATTTAGAAAGCAATTTGAAATTCGGCCTACACGTTGCCTTAGCACATGTGAAGAAGGAGTTTCTATTGCGTTTCAAGGGCCCAATACTAAGTTTGGGTACCAATTTAAGCAGCTTGATGCTAAAAATCCAAGTTTAGTAAATGACATTCTTGAGTTCTCAAGTTTTTATGTTCAATCTTCTGATGGGTACTCTAAATCTAAGACTAGACCAGCCTCTCTTAAGAGTACAATTGCCGCGCGGATTCCTCCTAAAAATCACTACTCATCCGCATAACCGGGGTATGTTTATATTTTAATTATTTTTATATGGTTGATACTAGTATCCATATAATTTATTCACGCTTTTATCTGTGTTTTTGTTGATTTTGTTATTAGCGACTTCAATATTATTTTTATTGATACCAGAATGGAAGCTTTAAAGTGAGCAGCTTTTGCTTTGAAATTGTACCAGTGAAATTCATTTAAGTTGTTCGTGGTTATTAAAGGTTAAAAGAAATAACAGAAGCTTTGTGTTTTCACCTTGTCATATTTATAGTGCTTTAAATTGCGTTTCTTATACAATGTGTTTTTTGTTTTGTTAATATAAATATGAAAACTGGTTTTGAAGTTCTTATTCCATTTTATTGGCGCACATTATACTAATTTTTAAGTAGAATTTTTCCAAAGATCTATAAGTATAATATTAGGCAAGTTAATACAGTGCAAGCAATTGAGAGTATAAAGAATCGGGTTATATTAAAAGACATAATGCTCTAAAAACCTAATCTAGACTTTATCTGAATTTCTTTTTAGGCTTTTAAAGGCTTTTATTGCCCATTTGTGTATGTCTTAAAAGCTGAGTTTACTTTGGCTATTCTGATTATAAAGCAATATGTCAAATCAATAAGACCATAAAATGAAAATTATAATAGGTCATGTGGAAAGCTAAAAATTCACTTTTTGTTTTACTAGTCTACTCTACTGTTTAAGCTATATAATATACAAACTAATGTATGATCCTTAATCTTAAGATAGCTATAAATAATATCGTTTGGCATACTAGGGCAGATATCTTGTATATACTTTTAATTAACAAACAAACTACCCTAAGATAAATAATATTAGCAACTTTTATCAAAGTTTCATTTCCCTTCTTTTGTTAATTAATTTCTTAAAATAGCAGCGTGCTGTTATATTAATTATATTAAGGTAAATTTTTAGATGGGACTGGCTTTGGGATAAATATATCCATTGGATGTAAAGGAAATGCTTCAAAAAGTATTTAACTAAAGTTAAAAACAGTTTTTATAAAAGAAAAGTAACGGACTCCCTTATGCTCGTTTGTCATAATGCGCCATCTCAAGAAAATTAATGTTAGCAAATTGTCTAAACACATTGATTTATTATAATGAAGGTCAAAGTCAACACCTGTGAAATATAGAATTGGATAATCCAAAGCACAAAAGCTATAAATTGAAAAAGGCAATTCTATTTATAATTAAAAATAGAAAACGCTACTTATCTTCTGGTGCGAGCTGCGCTTGCATTGACATAGCAAAAACTTCTCTTTTTAACCCCACTTATCCCAAAACCCACTGGCACATCAAATCTTTCACTTGTGTGCCAGCTCTCATCACTTTTGCTGAGCATCAACTTGCTCAATATATTGAGGCGATGGACACCGCTGGCCTCATAAACAAAGAAAACCCACAACTATACCTCCTTATGCCCTATGTCACTGATGCTCCCACCCCAATGCTGTCTGCCATGGTCTGCCAGCTAAAGTGGGTGCCAGACAAAAGCTTCCCCAAAGCTTCCTCACCTTCTGATATAGCTTTCTAGGCTGTTAGCTGAGGTGCCATATTAAGAAAAAAATTTATTTCTAATAATCCCTTTGTTTGGCCCATTTGCAAATAAAGGTGCGTGGTGGCTCCCCCTTTTGGGTTGGGCACCACTAGTGCTAAAAAAGAAAATATTAGTTTATTTTTAAGCATTGGGTGGTAAAATACTAGTCTATATTTAAGATTTTTTTTATAAATATAAGGCTCCTGCACATGATCATCTGCCTTATCTATAGTACCTAACATTATATAATAAAGATGGCAAAAATTGCTTTGCTTTTATAAAGAAGGAAACTTAGCTCATATCTTAATTATATATTAGATAATTAAGACCTGTGTATTTTTAAGAAAATCATTGCCAAATCAGCTACTATTTATATAACATAAATTATTTTCATATATAAATTTATGCTTCTGATAAATATAAACTTAATCAGTTGTTCATTTTATAGTTTTTTACTTTCATGCCTTATTCTTCTGCTAGTTTAAGAGCCAAGAAATATAAGCTTGATTATTAGATTAATAGTTGTAGGTATGTTAGTAAAAAGGTAGTATATATCTAACATTAAGAGTATAATTTAGATATAATTATAATTTTTATGTGCATTCTATATCATTTTTCAGTAAAATAAGTATGCATTATTTCAAAAAAAGATTTCAGTAAATTTTTTGTACTTTTATAAAACTTATCTTCACTATCTACAGGTAACTCTTTCAGCTTTAATAACAAATAGATTGTTAATTAGTAATAACATAGTATTTGCTATAGAGTTTATTAAAAGATTATATTTTACTAATATTATATTGCACCATCATCAAACCAATAAGCTTTCTATAACATTTATCTTTGTATCAGAGTACCTATTACAATATTATGTTATATATATATTCTTCCATACTGAAATTAATCTATCTGTCAGGCATTGCCCTTTAATGAGTGAAGCTTCTTACTAGGGGTCACAGCTCACTGATATTATATTATCAGCAAATGCAAAATTGGGCTCCTCATTAACTTGAGTTGAGCTCATTCAATGTGTCAGGGATCAACCACAATAATAATATTAATATTTGGGGGTGGGATTAACAGTTCTAAAACTATCAGGGATCGATCCCAATAACAATTTGAGTTCTATGGTTATCAGCAACTATAGATGAGAATAATGTTCTTATACTATTATTATTTATTACAAAAAAATAATCATTACTACTCTCAAATTATTATTAGGTTATCAGCAATTGATATTGAGAGTTTCCCTTAGGCTAGGCATTCACTTTTTTAGTAATTACCTTCTGCCTATCCTGAATTCTCTCTTACCTCTCAATTTTAGCATTTTTACTTAAAAAGTGTGAGGCTCACTCCCAATAAACCTTATCATTAACTTTATTATACCTAAATTAATACTAATTTCAATAATCCAAACCCTAACAAGAGCCAAGACTGGTAAACTTAAGGGGAACTTTAGACCTCTTTCTATTGGGCAGTGTGACATACTCAGCATACTGCATCTGCCCTACTGTTGGAATTTTGGGATGGCACCAAATGATCAACCCAAGAGGCCAGAATTCTGACACTATCAAAGCTTAATCTCAAATTTTAAACCTAAATTAATATTAGATATCTAAGTTTTAATTTAATATAAACAAAAAAGGATAATACTCATCATTTTAAAAAATCTTGTAGGTAAGACAATTAAACTGTTTAAATATAGAACCTAAACAATGCTATAAAACTTTACTGTAATCAGATTTGGTAGAATGCTTTAGTTTTAGAATTAATTATCATTTTCTAAAAAAGATATCTTACTTTATAAAATATAAAAATAACTGTCTAAATTTCTGACAATAAATTCACTAATATATAGATCAAAAAATAAAAAAATGTTTTAAGGTATCTAGATTGAGTTATTCAAAAGGTTTTTTTCATGAAAAAATTAGACTTATGTCTGAAAACAGATGACCTTACCTTTGGTTTATAAGTTTGCTACATTTCTGTTTGAGCAACTTATTTACTATATACTATGTTTTAAAAAAGAAAGATATAATTCAAAAAGTCTAGTATTACTAATAAATTTGCTTTTATTTATTGGCTTAATTATCTTTTTATTGGCAAATAATTGTAGTTATTGGTAATTTTAATATATGATAGTTATAAATCATGTTGAAAGGACTGTAAAACTTTTGTTTAATTTGTTTCTAGTATCAATCATTTAAGCTTTATCTGACATATTTAATATACTAGTTTTATGTTAATAATAAATTTCAACCTCAATAAATCACTCAAAGAGCGTAATAACTTAGTATCAATAACATCCAGCTTTACATCATGAGTGATGATGCTCTAAATCATATTTTTAAAATTTCTCTACACTTTATTTATCTATACACTAACTATATAATAAACTTCAAGTATGCATATGACTTACTAATGAAGTTCTACCCTATTATAATTTGTTTTCGTTTATAGCTACTTTCAGTTATCTTTTTTATCATAATACTATTATAATGGCTCCCTAGTAGTGTTTCTGTAAGCCCAAGGTTTCTAGAGAATTTGAATTAATTTGAGCTTCATTTATATAAAACAAATTCAAATTTATTTTGAGGCACGCTGACCAGGGGATGGAAATTACCAAAGCTCAAAGAGCTAAAAAACTGAATGAACTAACCACTTGAACAGATTGAAATGATCACCCAAAATGAGTGGGCAAAACACAACAAATGAGAAAACAACCAACAAGGTGGGACAGCGCCGAGGCGCTCAACCCACCATGGTGGAAGGGGAGGGGATCAGGGGGCTTATCCTCAGTATCAGAGTCCTCCTTGTTGAGAGCGCGGGACAAGGAGGAGAGCAAAGGGGTGGGGTGATCAGCGACATGGGGAGCAAGGATGCTGATGATTGGCTGGTTGATGAAATTACCAAAGGACAAATAGTTGCTGATGTTCTTGGAACAGCAGGCCTCCACCTTAATGCGGAGGGAAGGAAGCTGGGACAATAAAGCCATGGAGGTGTGGGTGACTCTTGGGTTGGTCTGCAAGGTGGAAACCACTTTCTGGATGGCGTCATTAGCACGCTTGTGGGCAGACAGAATGGACTGTTTGTTAGGCGGGGATGTGGATGGCTTGATAGTGGGAAGAGGGAGTTTTGTGGCAAGTGCTGCTACTGACAACTTGGCCATCTCACAGATGGCGGATATGTCAGGGTGAGCAGCTACTGCAATAGCAAGCTGGTGATCCAAGCGGAACTCCAAGGTGTCCATCTGGAGGGCGTAATATTGTTGAGCAACCTTTTTGGGGTTCCATACTTGGATAAATTCATCATATGTGGGCTTCAAGGCTACAATTACATTACCCATCTCATTGGTTTCAGCCAATGAGGACCATGGGTTCATGTCAAATTTGATTTCAGGGTCAGCGAATTGAAGTGTAATGGTGGGTGACTGAAGAATATTGTAAGAACCCGCATTTGTCCAAGCTATTTCCTGATTGGATGAGGTGCAAGTGGCACTGGCCTGAGGAAGGGGCTGGTTGGCTTCAGCAGGCATCAAAGTGGCAGCATGCTTTGGGAGAGTGTGGGTAGGATAATACCCCATGCTGGAAAGGCAGTGGGGTGCAGGGCAAATTGTGGGCCAGATTATGACAGCGCTGGGCTGGAGGAAACCGCAAGGGAGGGGCATTTATGCTTCAAGTGATCTAACTCAAAGCAGGAAGGAAAGATGGTACTCCCACCCTTGATGCAGGCCCAGAATGGGTGGTCAGGGGCATAGGGAATGACGGCGCAGGGGGAAGTGACAATGCAATTTTAGAAAATTCTGGGATGATCGTGGTGAATGCCTGAGGCCCAGCTAGGCGAGCGGCCCATTGGGGACCACAAACTGAAGGATGGGGTTGGAGCCATATGCGGCCAAACCTTCCATCAACTCCTGATGGAGCACTGCAGGGGGAGATGGGTGGGCAACCCTGAAAACTGAACCACCATAGTGGTGTCAGTGGGGAGCCAGGTGCGCGTTGTTGAAATAGTGGTGCCCTTGAAAACCAGGAGCACTGTAGCCGCAGTGGCGGCGTCAGCTTCACAAGTGAAGCTTAGGTCAAAGTACCCCTTAAAGGGGTGGAAGTCTATAAAGCTGGCTGGCAGCACCACCACCTGGGCCAAGTTGATAATTGCTTGTTTCTTGTATGGAAACAATATCCCATACTTGACCCAAAGACCAAAATGAAGCTGGGAGCTGGGGAGAATGAGTGGGCTGTGCGGCAAAGCCTGGGCATGTGCCAGGTGGATGGCGAGATCCTTGGGCGGATTAAATCCAACCTGAGGACTTAGTGGGACTGGACAAACCAGTCCAAGAGCGTTTTCCCACTGGATGTAAAATGCTGGGTGGGGTTTCACCGCTTCCCCACACTGGAGCAGCTGGCGGTGAATCCAGCTTCATTGGGGATCAAACAGAGAGGCAGGCATAGGATTAATAGTTTTTTTTCATTTTTTTTTTTTGATAAAATCACTCAAAAGTGACTCTGAGCGGAAAGAAAGTTTCCATCTATATAAAACACATAATAGTAATTTAAGTTTATGGTTTAAACACAAGGTTAGTATGACTCTTTTATTTATTAATGATTTTATAGTATATTTCTAAGAAAATAATTTGATTTTAAATTTTATTGTAAAAGTCAAAACTATATAATAAATCTTAGGAAACTTTATACTAATTAGTGTCAAACTGTTATTAGTTTGAACAATATTATATTATACTAGCTCAGCAACCAATATAATTGAAATATTTTTTTACAATTAGTAAGTAACTCTTTATACCTCAGCGTAGTATCCTAGTTTGGTAAGTATCAATTTATAATTTAAAATGTAGTTGAGCAGAAAAAAATTTCATATATCTTTATCTAGAACTGCAGCAGAGCTTTTTCATAAGGTTATATATTATCTAATCTAGATATTTTAAAAATGGATTGTTAGTCTTAGCTCAGTTAATCACTATCTCTTTTTGTTGCAATGGTTTTTCTTTTGGGTTTTTGATATCCAGAAATAAGATTCAAACATCTAATAACTTGACTAGATAAATTGTTTCCTTTTATTATAATCACATGTTAAAAGTCAAATATACACCTTTACCCTCATAATAATAAGCATATGTTACATAAAAATAGGCTATTCACTGTCTTATACTGAACCTTAAGATTGTAAAAGAACCAAAAGTATCAATTTTTCTATTTATGTAGATATTTAATTAACTATTTGTCTCCTTTTCAAATTAGACATAAAAAGCAAAGTATATAATTATGAAGCTTAATTATAATCTAAAAGATATTAAGGTACTTGTATCACTTAAAAAACATTGTTTACAAATCTATGATACCTCAGATTGATTATCAATAGTAATATTGATGATTTTAAGAAACTACTATGAATAAAAAGTAACCATAAAGCCTAAATATATATACTATAAATGTTATTTTTTATACCTTTTTTAGTACTAGTGTAGCTCAATCCAAGAGAGGGGACATCCATGCATCTTTATATGCAATGTGCCAAAATAAAGAGATTACTAGAATGGAAATCAATATAATTCTTCAGAAAAGTTATATATTATACCTTCAAATAAAAAAGCCCATCCTCTTTGCATTATAAAGATATTATCTTAATAAGTGACCTCTGATATAGGCCATGCTTACAACATTTTATAATCATTGTTTTCTTTACTAAATTATATAAAATAACAGTATTTATTGAATTAGAAGCTGTTTAATATCTTATGCCTAATGCATAAAAATTTTTGCTTATGTCCTTGTAAGCAAGTTCAATATCAGATGTATTATTAGTGTATAAAGATTACACAACAGATATATTATGATTTCTTTCATTAGATCATAGAAATTATGCTATAAAAGTTTTTAATTTAGTATGAAATATTTGACTAATGTAAACTAATAACAACCTTAACCCTAGCTTTCTTTATATATCTTTACATAATCAAAATTCTATTCAATATTTAGTTCATTAATAAGTAAATTTTTACATCATGCTTTCTAATTTTTATCTTTAAGTATCCTTTATTTCAACTAAAAGGCTATATCATTGATTTAGCTAAAGTATTTTTTTCATTATCTGACTGATAGCTTTAATTTTAAGAAAGCTTTTGCTTTCTCTAAGATATTTTTTGTATGATTTTATAGCAATTAAACTTAAAAGATTAATCATAACTTAAAACATATATGGCGCTTGATATTAAGACTTGCATCTATATTTTTGTTACATATGCCAATTTTTGTCTAATGTAGATCATTAACATAGTATATCCCTTATCTAGTACTAAAAAAACATAGTATATCCCTTGAATTTTAAAGAAAGTACAGTAAAGCCCTGATTATTTATGGTGCTCTTGCCACCTAATTCTGTGGATATTTGGGGCTTTACTGAAGTTATATGGGCCAACTAGCGTAAGCCCATAAATATTGCTTAATCTCATGGTATTCCCATAATTGGGGTGGCACAGTTTAGTACATTAAAGCCCCAATTTATTTGCGGTGACATTGCCACCCAATTCTACAGATAATTGGGGCTTTAATGTTAATAAACTTCTACAGAAAATTATTATATTTATATTGATTATATAATTCTTCACAAAATAAACTAAAGTTTTCATTTAAAATAATATTGTTTATAGCTGGTCTGACAAACCATATAAAAAGTAAATCTTGATTTAAAATCTTAATTATTAGACTGAGCCAAAGATTAATTTGCCCTTGGCCAATGTTGATCTGTAGTATTAAGATACTTTAACTTTTTTAGGCCACATTGCCTATAAAAAATTACTATATATTCTATTGGGCACCATTGCCAATTAAAGGTAGTTTCAAAGGTATAATCATTCCCTTTTCACCCCATCAGCACTAAACCCTGATTCACTAATTTACAACAATTTACCTCACCCCTAAAGCTATGGTTAATCAAATCACTTATTATAAATCATCTCCCATGCTTCATTGCCACCAAAAATAGTGTTGCTAGTAGTGTTTAATATCCTCAGCCAATTGTCACTGTATTATTTGTATATAGCTGATTGCTATTAGTTGTCAACGCCCTGAGTCCTAGCCAGTTGTCTCCCTGTCTTTTTAAGATATTATGCAAAAGACTCAATATTCTTATGTGCTGCTCAATTACCAATTAATCATTAATTAGAACTAGGAAATTTAGTGAATTATATACTAAAGGGACTGTCTTTTGATAAAGTGATCATGTTATAATAGTAGCTACCAAAGCCTACATACAACCAATACTAACAACCTCATTCCCCCAAGCCATTGTCAGTACTAGATACTATGGCATGATCAATTTTAGTAAATAGAAACCTATTTGAAAAAAATAAGGTCTTATTTTGTACTACCCAAGATCACTATCTTCATGAAGTAACCTTGTTAATTGTGTGAACTGGACTGTGCATTAGAAATCCAATGCTGCTGTGATGATCTCTACATTGTGGTACTCACAACAGGGGGCACATTATGCTACTCTGCGCACCTATTTATCAACTGGATCCTGACCCAAACCACTTTGCTGTTAGTCTCAGCATCAAGTCTTCCAAAATACTATGGATGAAAGTGACTCAACCCTAAATTATTATAATATTAGTAGTTTGGACATTGATGAGGTGGAGGCCTTTTATGGAGCTAACCCCTCCAACACGTTAGAATTACAAGTTGTAACCAGGGTGTCCAGTGTCTTCTCATCCCAACTCAAGGAAGTATCAGAGTGGTTACTTCATAGTTACCTTTTTAATGCCACCAAAAAAGTTTAAAGCATAATTTAACATGTTTT
Organism: Massospora cicadina; assembly: GCA_022478985.1. Taxonomy (NCBI): domain Eukaryota; kingdom Fungi; phylum Entomophthoromycota; class Entomophthoromycetes; order Entomophthorales; family Entomophthoraceae; genus Massospora; species Massospora cicadina. The sequence continues at coordinate 170,861 of JAKSZP010017155.1, forward strand.
CAAAAAGCAAAAGTTCCAATATCCATTCATCAAACCTATCATTTTTTTATTGCGTGACAATTTGTGATATGCTTGATAAGACTGCTAAACAAGAACAGCTTGTAGATGCTATTATAAAGTATGTTAATCCTCCATTTTCCAAGCCTATCTTATTATAGTCCATTAGCATATTGACATTGGAGGCTTAGCTGCAAGCATAGAAGCTCAACAATGAAATAACTTCCTTATGATTAGATGACTGGATAAGACCTTTTTGCAACCTTCACGCCATTTTTCAGTACAACCAGCAATATCCATGCCGCTTATCAGAAAGTAAAAGGGCTGTATGACCATCTATATGTTGATCTGCTTAATTATTGTTAGTGATAAATAAGTAACCAAGGTATAACCTCTCTGGGTCATGGTCATTATCTACCAGTGTTCCCATGTGGAAGGCTATCTATGGGTTAAAGTATTACAACACACACCTAAAACAGCTACCACAATTGCCCAGAAAATTAATAACAACTCTATTGATCAATAAAGTGAAAGATTGGATGGACATATTGGCTGCTGCTTAAAAAACCTATTAGGGAATAATCACCTAGTAAAAGAATTATACAAGATATGGAGGATATTTAAATGCTGCCAAAATAGCCTTAAGAAAATTTGGATTAAGCATTTTTCTTTGATACTAACTATTACAGGAAAATTGACTCACAACATCTCAAAGTACAAACTCAGGAACAGAAAGTAAGAACATTGGTTAGAGAACTGTTCCTTGGACTCTGAGCTCCTAAAACTAACAAAAAGTTCAATCATGCGAAAAACATGAAAAATCAGTGTACCACTTCTTTTGAACATAATGCTAAGCTCTAAAATGAGATTAAAATTTGATTTTTATAAGTGTCTTTAGGGTTAGTCAGGTGAATGACACTCAGATATTCTTATTGAAACTCAGGAAACCCTCCTGTTTGAGTCTGACATTTAGTGTTATTATGCGCTTCTTGTGAGCAACATTCCTACCATTCCAACTGTTGGGGGTTTCCCTAATGTTCTAAAGCCTTGGCTTTGGGCTTATGATTGATCTTTTATTTTCATCAATCTTGACTTTTATTATTTATGGTTCATTTACTGATTGATAATTATTTGAGACTAAGGCCTGAAATTCTTACCAATATTAAATTTAAAGCACTGAGCGATTTCCATTGATAACGCCAAACTAAAAACTGATTAAATTTAGAATAATTGTCTTAATAGTGCTCCACTGGCCAATGAGACAAGAAAAATGTTCTAACTTAATATCATCTTAGTATCTAGGAACGAGGTTCTATTATGTATCTTAATCTCTTCTTTGACCCAGTAACATTTTAAGCTACCTATATTGCCCTACCATCTGTTAGCTTCCTATTGGCAGATAATGGAAACCACCTAATAGTGATACCATTAATAATCTCATTCAAGACCTGTATGATGAATCCTAATTTAAAATACCCCAAACTTGGACTTTACCATCAATTCTACATTCCCAAGTCTATTTTCACCCTCACATGTGGTATTCTCCTATCACTCATCATAACCTTAAAACTCACCTTGCACTTTAAATATTACTAATCTTTCTCATAAATAAAGTACTTTTTTCAGTGGAATATTAAATGCAATTATATATCAGCTAGTTATAATTTATTTTAATGTCTAAAGCCTAGTTCAAAATTAAATTTTAAAGCCCTGCTTTTTAATATCTGTGCCTCCAGTGATTCCTCAGGAGCATTCCAAAGCTAACATCAAGTCAACTCCAGGAACTTCAACCATCCTAATGCTCAGATGACAGATACCTGCGGTCCTTTGGCGCCTACCACATGTGAAACTTGAGCAACACCAGTTTGCACTACTTCCACCACCTAAGTTCATGTCACTTTGGAACACTCTCCTTGTGCCACTACAGTGGCTCAAAGCTGTTCAATCTCACTCCTCATCTACTTAACCCAGAAAGTCATATGGGATCACTTAGGCCCTCTAGCCCAGCGGGAACAAAAGCCAATTTTTATCATTTTTATGGACTTATCCAAGTATTTATAGAACGAAAACGTGAAAAATTCTTTTGCCTGTTTAAGATTAATATGGGGGTGCGCATGAGACTTCCAAGATGGCGACTTTGATGAACTCACTGGACACAAGATCCAGGAACTAGTATTGATAAAAAATAAGTGAAGTTGGCATGATTTAACTAAGTGCTAAGGGCTTCATTATTATAAAATAACAAGGATTGAAAAGATGACCACTAAAACTAATCTCTTAATTTCTCCTTTGAAAATGATGGGCCAATATCAGCCATATCTATTTTTTTACCTCTAGTCTCAAGTGCAACATGAGGACGAGATTTTATATAACTTTGACGCACAGACTGCACCTCACGATGCCTGATAACCCTACAAGGAATTGTACTGGGTTTTTTATTTGACTTGGGTAATGACCATGTATATCTTAGATGATAACCTATAAACTGCTGATGTGCCACCACTTTTGAGAAGCCCAAAAAAGTCACCGTGAGCTACACAAGTTATGCACTAGGTCATCTCCCAAAAATAAAAGGTTGCCATTCCTACGGCTCATGCAATCTGTAGACTGGATGTTAGTCAAATTAATGTCATGTATAAGAAGCAAGGACATTATACAAATATTTGCCTTACTATGGTTACAAAACTTAAGATTCACGTTGTGAACCAAGCAACTATTGTTGACTCAGGAAAAGAAGGGAAGGTGTAGAATGAGGAGATTTTAAGTTTCACTACCCCTCAGAAAACCCAGATAAAGAAAATTAAAGGAGTCATAACACGCCAAAGAAATGTTAAATGAACACCATAATGCCCGCTGCCAGCGCTCCTTTAAGTGATAGTTGATGCTGTAGTAGTTGTGACCACTCTCAAAGAAGGAACGTGATGCCAAATTGGCACAGAATTAATAATCAAAATTTTATGTTTATCAGTTGGAACAGCAAGAGCTTTCAAACTCTCTGGCAATACCCCACAAGTTGATGGTGTCCACATGGCTATACCTATCTGGAAATTGAAAGAATCAAGACCTTAATTAAGAGACCTCTAAACTTATTTTGGGTCTAGGTGACACTCAAATGTCAACCTAATAAATTCTATTAATGCTTATTATTACTTGTGAGCCAACATAGATATTACAGTAAATAAGCTTAAAGTAAGAGCCATTGTAGACGGTGTGGCCCTTAATGAAATTGTGTTTACTAAAGGAGTAAAAAGCTTGGGTTTACAATGAATATTAACCTCATAAAGATTAAAGATTGCAGGGCTAATTTGACTACCTCTTTCAGGAGCATATAGTGAACTGCCTCTGCTTTTTTGGCTTACTAGTAGTATCATCTTTAGTATCATTTACCTCGCCAAAATTATAATTTTCTATTGAAACTTCCTTAATGAGGACTTACGGGGTTAAAGCTAATTTTTAAAAGAACACTATATAATACTAGGATAAAACCTTCTGCTATACTACAACTGGAAGAATGGTGGCCCACCCTAAAATCAAAATTTCTGTTAAACTCACGTTCAAGGATGTTATAGTGCCTATTATTTAGCAGAAAATATGCAACAACACCAAGTGATTGACCACCAGATTAAAAATCAAAGGGCATTTTTCTAAGGTCTATTTTGTAGTATAAACATACTGGTGGGCTATCTAAATCATAGGAGGCTGAAATTAGTAAAAAATATATTTGTCAACGTTATGTGATAAGGTAATTGTGCTGTTTTGCTAAACAAATTTAGAATCTTTTGCCACGCCTGGGTTTGTCCTTCCAGATTTATCTAACATAAAAGAATCAATTGTTTTATATTGGTATCCTATTCATATTAAAAAACATCAAGTTGTGGCTTTTGTCAATATTTTATTAGTTAGAGAAATGCAAAATACTCATGATTTAGTACTCTGGATGAACTTGGGCTTGATGGCGAGGAGTGCTAACCTTCTTGATCGCTGATACCTCATAAAAACCTCTCTGAGAAAATAAGGCCAAAAAGAATCAGACCCTGGCTATGATTGAAAGATATATTGATATTTTAACTAAAACACTTTTATTCAGGTGCGCTTAGGATGTATTACATTATAAAATTACCTAAGATTGTCTGCCCGTTTGCTTGCATCTTAATAGTTGTTTATAGGTGGCCAATAAAGTTGCATTAATGAAATTAACCAGCTTGTGTAACTGGGGATGTTAGCGCTCTCTAAGAGTCCTTAGCTTCCCAGGGTTGATTATAGAAAAAGAAGGATGGATCTAACAATGTGATGATTAACTATAGGAAGCAAAACAATTTTAACATTAAAGTTCATATTTGTTATTACAAAATGATATTTCATTGAACCAATTGGATGACACGCACTACTTTTGGCCATGGGTTTAGATCTATGGCCATTGGTAGGCTGAGCTGCCAAGAGGCAAACAGGAGAGGTGCGCCATGATTACTTCAAAGGGCCTTTTTCAACCTACTTAATTCTCAAGGGTTGTATAATGCCCCTGCAGCTTTTCAGCAAGCCATGGACATCATACAAGCTGATCTAAAATTTTATGTTTTAGTTTACTTGTACATTATAAGTGTTTTTCTGGAACATTTTAGATACTTGCAAAACTACGTAGAAGATTTCTGACGCCTCACCAAAGTTTATCTTATAGTTTGTCATAAAAATGATCTGATGTGAGCAAATGAAATTATATGTGATTTGTTATTGACAACCATGGCCCACACCCATAGCCAGCTAAGATTGAGGCTTAAGTGAAGATAAAGCAGCCTATAGAAAGTGAGACATCTAAGTGTTCCTTATAAATGATTAGTTACTGCCACCTTTTTGTCAAAAACTTAGTAACAGAATAATTAGTGTTTCAACTCCTCATAAAAAGATGTTCGATTTGAACGGGAATCAAACTGACAGTTGTTTTTTGACAAACTAAGGGTTAGTCTTACCAAAGCACCAATAATCATTTATTCCAAATATAATAGCCATCTACTCCTCAAAAGGATGCATCTTAATGCCATAGGGGCAGTGTAGTCGCAAACTGATTATCAGTGAGTTTAACATCCAATAACATACTGTATCCAATCTCTGGATATTCTGAAAAAATTTATATCAAACTGCAAGGAGTGTTAGTGGCAATCTATGCTTGTAAAAGTTTCTTGTTATACATTCATGAATTACATTTCATAGTAGTAACAAACCACACCTCACTTATATGGTTACAAAATTTAAAGAAGCTAAAGGGCAGCTGGCTTAATGAGCTTCTAAATTACAAGTCTACTTTTTCTAGCACTGCCCAAAGTGAAACATCATAATGCCAACCAATTAACTTGGCCGCCCACCATGGCCTTAGCAGGTGAATTGGCCAATGATTTACCTAAAGTTATGTTAACTCAAAGATATGACAATGAACCAGAGGAGTTTCAACACACCTTATATGTACTAAAGAAAGCTTACCCTTGTCAAAAATGGGAACTAAATAAGATATCATTGAACAGCAATATTGGATATCACATCTGAAGGACTGAACTGATAAAATTATCTTTACTCCTCAAGCGACAGGCATGGACTATTTAAAGAACGCTTGATCATTTGAAGCAGCACTATTATTAGGAATCAATGATTTTATAAATAAATACCCTCATCTGTTGCAAAGAATGTCAATAATATGCCCCACACCATTAGGGCTAGCTCCTTTCAACAAGTTAAAACTAATTTACTTGACATTTTATCCCAATCAATGTTGTAGGACCGCTTTTTAATCGTTATAACATTCAAAAACATAGCCATGGCAAAAAAGTACTTCTATAATAGGTTGGAAGCCAAAGTTCCCAAAGATCTTTGTACTATTATGACAGTTATGTTTATTTAATAAAATAACATCAATCTGCATGCCATCCCACAATCCATACTGACAGATTATGGGACCAATTTCACATTTCATGTAATACTCAAGCTTAATAACTTTATTTATATATGAGATAATTTTCCATGCCTTATCAACCTGAAAAAAGTGGCATAGTGGAACAGGTAACCAGTACACTTATTAACATAATGCAGAAATAAACCATGGGCAAACTAATTAGTTGGATCCTTTTGTGTTTTCCGCCATTTTTGCTTATAGCACCTTCCACTCAATTATTTGCAATTTTTGTATAAGATACTATCTTGGAAGCATCCCGCGCTCCTTCCTATTATATATTCATGATACCAAGAAGAGAATATGAGTTCAATAAATATTTGTAAACCTCACAAAGACACTAGATTTAGTCACATAGCAAAGCATACTCCAACATGCTGCTCAGAAAATCAAGTATTGAAAGAGCAATAACAATGATTAAAGGACATTAAGCAACTAGTACTAAAAAAAGGACATTAAGCAATTTCGCCATAGGGAAGTTAGTTTTATATTATGATAACTCATGGATTTGATTGGAATAGTAAACTGGAGCACATTTGGAAAGTGACCTTCAAGAACATAGAGAAAGCATCCACCAACACTTACATAATGAAAGATCATACCATGGGTCATCTTAATGATTGAGTGCATTCTATGTTCAAGAAAAGCCAGAAGAGTTCAAGCCTAATGGCAACCACTTCACAATATCCAAGTATAATCCTCAATCATTTGTATTTCCTATTGTTTGGTCAAGTGGAGGGAATGTTGAGATTGTGTGTTGATCAAACTATATGAATGCCTCACTTAATTTTGATTATATAAATATACACACTTATTAGACTGAGGCCTATTATCAAATCTTTGTCCCTATTCCATAAATAAACTCTAGAAAAAGTTTTAATTGATTTCCTTAGGCCACATCCTTGATATATGACTATGGCTCTAATTAAGCCTTGCCAGCATAGCCATATCACTTGTAGTGTTGATTCCCATTGACTTTTTGGGGATTAACCTCAATATCTGGCAGCTATTAGTTACAAAAAATTAAATCCTTGTTACCCCACCGGCATAAACCATGAATCATTTAATAACATCAGTCACTTTGCCCCACAGCCCAGTAAACTTGAATCACTATTTTTAATATCATCTGTTTTTCCCCAACACTAGCACATGCTTATTGCTGTAGAGTTTATTACTATTCACAGCCATTTGCCAGCATATAATTGTACTGGGCTAATTGCATTTATTTTGTAATTTCTATAATGCTAAGGCACTTGTTTCACTATCTTTTTTAATATTATGCAACTAAACCTATAGACCTAAGTTGATGCTTTTTTTTTCTTTTCATTTGTATACACTAATGGAATTATGAAATTTAAAGAAACATATAATGACGGTACTGACATTTTAAAAAAAATCAAGTATGATTTAATAGCTTTTTAAAGCAAACTATTTCAATTTAACGACTTACCAACAATCCTCAAGTCACTGTCAGTACTTTTAAGTCTAGAGTTTGCTCTGAGTGTATTAACAAACCTGTTTCTTATATATGAAGCTCATTTTTGTTTTTCATGGTTTCTGTCATTATACAGATTACTTTGATTCATTGTGCAAACCAAACTGTGCACTTAAAATATGGTGCACAACGTAAGATTAAACAGAATTTTACATGTTTGATGCAGAGGAAGACCAAATGTGTTTTGCTCTTCAAGTAAGTTCTGAGGGCAACCCTTACGCCTGAACAGGGATGAGCTACCATATAGAACCAAGAAGGTCTAGAGAGGGTGTCTTTTCCCCTCACCAGCAAGAGTGATTTGGCCCATATGGTGGACGAGACGTGGGTCACATACTACCTTTTGAAAGTTTGTCCCTCTTGTGTTTTCCATCACTAAGGTGTTTTTAGGAATGATTAGGGGTATGTGCAAGGTAATAGTGGAGGTCAGGGGCCAACACTTAGCACAAGGATGTCCCTCCTACAACGCAGCAAAGGTCAGGAAATAAGTTAAAGTATGATAAGGGAAATAAACCTATTTTGACTGTTAATGAGTCAATAAATGCCAATTGTGGCTCTACAAACAATTACTCCCTTTCTAAATATTGGGTTAGTGGAACAAAGTCATCACCAATAGGTTCAAGCCTTGTGAACCCTTCAATTTGGTTTGTAATCAAGCCTACCAACCCTGCCTTTAGGCATGTCCTTCCCACCCTGCCAAATCTCCCATCTGGCTGCCAAGCAGCAATCAAGTTGTTAAAATTTAGGAAAAATTAATAAAGAAAACTGAGCAAGGGTCTTTTTGATCTGGACTGCCAAACTCAATTCTCAACATTAAACATTGTTAGTTAGTGTGTCAATCCTTGGATCACAATGCATTAGGAATTAACTGATCTTGATGTACCCTCCATTTATCACTTAAGCGATTTATAAGGCAGCAAGCCTCATTAAGTCCTGCTGTTGGTATATTTTTTTCTTCGCGTTTTCACTAGATAAAATTTTTATATAAGACCAAATTTTTTATTTTTTTTTCTAATCTAGTCCTGATATATATTTTGCAGTTATGATTTCCAAACTTGGAAGTTACAGCTCATAGTGGTATGTTTCCCCCATCAGTTGGGCAAATTAATGTGGGTCGCTGTACCTTTGGTATTATGGGCGGTGCTTTGGGTGGTTGCTCACGTGGAATAGCTGCTCAGTCTACATCATATGCGCAATTTAAGACATGATAGATTGACCCTTAATATAAAAACTTCTCCGCCCTTTTCTGTGAAGTGGGCGATGCGTTGTTCTAGCTGTATACATGGAATTTGCAACCATTGGTTTATCTGGTAGGTATTCATGGGTGATGTGTTCATTAAATCAGAGCTTTTTTTGTCAGTAAGGGATATTACCTTAAAACCATGGCCATAGTAAAGCATCCTAAGAGTCAGATTTCCAAAGTTTAGTTGAGCTGTTGCAAAGCCAAGTGTATCTTTTAGGAGGGTTGCATGAGTTGGTATATTGTTACTCCCTGATCCTGTCCTTGTTTCCCCTAGTCCAGCAGTAATGTTCTCAAGTGTCTAATCTTATTTAGTTAATGTAGAATCCAATGTAAAGCAGATGTCTTTAGAACTGTTAATGAATATCTTATCTGCACCACAACAGGCAAAGAGTGATCCAAATCCTGTGGCTGATGTGGCTGCTTCTCTTTTACCACTAGGCCAGTGGATATTTATATAATTCCCTCATTTCATCAAGTTATCTCCCATGAACTTAAAATAAACAGAATAATGCCTTCTTTCTATTGCCAACTAGCCAATTTACCCAGCTTTGCATGGGTTTATAATTTAAAATATGATTCTCCACAATTATTATAGGTTTTAGGTTGGTAGATGGCTATCAATAAGTTCAGAAACCATTAAATCTATCAGGTAATTCAATCACCAACCACTTGGTAGAAATCAAATAAAACTATCAAATTATCTAAATCATCAAACATAGCCAGAACCAATTGAACTATCTTTTTTTAGTACTAGATGGTCGAACCAATTGAACTATCAAATTAATCAAAAACTATCACGCACTCAGCTAAAACCAATTATTGAACTTATAAATCAACAAAAAACCACCAACTAATTATTAAAACCTATGAAACTATTAAATTATATGAATAATAATAAAGCACTCAGATGAGATAATATACAAATAATATAAACATACTTTTATAAGTCTACTCATAACTTTTGGTAAAATAAATAATTTTTTTGAGAAGTAGTCTATTACTATTCCCAAAATGTATAAAGTATTTATGCCATGTTTGGTGATTTAAGTTCAATTTTTCATAAGGTATTATGTCTCATATCTAAATATATAAACATAATGATTTTTTTATTTAACCAAGATAAGCTGACCAGGGGACAGACATTACCGAATATATGTGAAACTAAGAGAATAACTAAGAAATATAAAAATTGGGCACCCCAGGGTACTCAAGTTACCCCTGTTGCCAGCGGGACTGCCAGGTATGGGGGGGTTGGTGCACTACTCTGAGGGGGTTTCCCCTGCTATGGAGCAGGTGTGAAGGAAAGGGTATGTGTGGAGGAACCATAGTGGGAACCATGATTCTATGAGCGCTTTTTGTCTTGGTCTCATATATCCATAGAGCCAGGCTTGGAAGTGCTCTAGTAAGTGGACATGGAATCTGTTAATAATCCCATGAATGGTTGGGACCGTGCCCTTGAACGCGTCTAATGCAATTGTGTGTATTGTCCACATTGCAATGGGTATTATTAGGGAGCGGAGGGTAGATGGGATTGGTGACTCAATCTGGAGCATGAAGATACTCTTTAATATCGAGAATTCCTGTTCGTTTTGAATCTTGAGCAGGCGTGCAACTTCCTGCCATATAGCTTTGGTTGGGGGGCATGTTTATAGGCGGTGATGTAGGGATCCCTCCCCTCCACATACTGCACATGTTTTGTGGAGGGAGTTGGAGTGGTCCGCAATCCTATAGGTCCTTCTCAAACAGCGCCAGGCGTTCGCTCTTATCCTTGGTTGTAGAAGTGGGTGGTGTGTCATTTTCCACATTGCTTTCTGTGTGGTTAAATCATAGGGAATGTCCAGCATATCTAGGTATTCTATCCTAGCTATGCTTGGGGTTGTTGCGAGCATATCCCTCTGGGGGTGGTTTTCTGGGTTTCTTAATTTAAATTGGGGGCTGGGTCGTCCCCTTCCCTATATAGTACCCATGTTCTCTATGGTCCATCCCATATGGCGGATAGTTCGGAGGATATGTTTGAAATGAGGGGAGGTTCCATGTGGACCCGTTGCAGTAGGGTGCTTGGCAAGGTATGAAAGTAGTCTGGGTGGACTATGTGGGTTGGTTAATTTGAGCGCCTGTGCAAAGTTAGTCCTTGCTGCTCTGGTCCAATGTTGTTGCGGGAGGTCTGGAGCAAGGATTTCCTTTATCCAGGTACCTAGGATGTGATTGACATGGCTCTCAAAATCTATTAGTCCCATGCCTCCGCTTGAGCGTGGGCCAAATAGTGTTTCAATCCGTATAAGAGGGTGAGAGCCAGGCCACAGCCAGCCCTGGATAAGCGCGCAAATTGAGGTTATAAAGGTAGGTGAGAAGGCTATTGCATGGGCCTGGTACCACAGTATTGGGAGGATGAGCGAGTTAGCAACTGTAACTCGTCCTGTTAGTCCTGGGGTTCTTCCCTTGAGGGAGGCTACGCGTTTGGATACCCGTTGTAACAGGTTACTTTCCATTGTCTCATTAGCATATCCCCCTGATTCTAGCCAGATTCCAAGGTGTCAGACAGGAGTGGTGGTGGGAGGTGTTGCAAAGGTAATATAATTGGGTTTTTTCTTCGAGTGTTGGTGTGAGGTTCTGATGTTGTGGCCCAATTGTTTGTGTATTTGCCTAAGAGGATGAGTTCTGCCTTCCTTTTGTTGAGCGATGCATTGCTCACCTTGGAGTATTCCTCCAGAGTGTGTTCCAGCTGTCAGGCATCTTCATTGTTTGGTATACCTGCTATGCAGTCATCTGCAAAGGCCATTATCTTGACTTTTGGTTGTCCTTGTGCGGTTATCCCCATGAGATGTGAGTCAGTTACTTGGAGGAGCGGGTCAAAGCTGAAATTGTATACCAGTGGGCTGAGGGGATCCCCTTGTTTAAGCCCTCTGTGTGGTTTAATCTTGTTTGTTAGGAATCCAGGGCCGCATACAGCCATGGTTGCAGATTCTGTTAGGAGCATCGCCCATTTTATGAATCTTGGTGGGAGTTTGAAGGCATGTAGACATTCTTTTAGGTATGGCCAGCTAACACGGTCATACGCCTTTTCCTGATCCAAGAAGACCAGGGCACCAGTTGCTTTAATTTGCAAATGTTTGCAACAGGGTGAATGTTGTTCCAGATTGATCGCCCTGGTACAAACCCAAACTGGTTGGGTGATAGGGCGTCAGATGCAATTGCGCCTAATCTAGCTGCTAGAATTTTTGTTAGAATTTTTGTGTCAGTGTTTGAGAGTGCAATTGGGCGCCAGTTGGCCAGGTCCAACTTGTCACCTTTTTTATACAAGGTTATAACGTAGGATTCTTGGCCTCCTGGTAATAGGCGTGTTTCCAACAAACTCTGGTTCATTGACGCCAAAAGGAGGGGGGCGATTTGTTGAAAATATTTTTTGTAAAATTCGTAGGGTATCCCATCAGGCTCTGAGCATTTCCTATGTGGTGCACCGCGAATTGTTTCCCCAAAGCTCCTCCCGTGTGATAAGGGATAGTATATTGTAATTTGGTGGTGTACTTTATATCTTGGCAGCTTGAATAAATTCTTTAATTTTTGTGGATCTGTTGACATATTGCGATATAATTCAGTGTAATAGCGGTGTACTTCCGCCTTGACCTCCTCAGGGTCAGTTGCCACAGTGCCGGTGGTCTTGCAGACCTGTGTGCACATGGTCTGGTTTCTGTGGGAGTGGAATTGGCGGAAAAAGTATGTTGAACAGGTTTCGCCTTCCTTTATGAACTTACCTTTGTTCAATACTTTAATTCTGTGTTGGTGTTCAAAGATGAGATTGTTAAGTCAAGCTGAAATTTCTGCCCATTTGCATCCCCAATTAGGGCTATAGCCAGATCTTGGAGTATTTATTTCCAGGTGGTCTAGTTCTGCCAAGGTACGCTTGATTGTGGCTGTGTCCGCGGTGTACTTGCGTGATGCAATATGTCAGGTTTTGTTGATTAAATCTTTTTTGAAATTTTTCATGTTCCGATGGGATCCAAAGTGAATGGGGCTGTGAATTCTGGGTTTGTAGCCTTGTTTTCAACCCAGTCAGATATCTCAGGCAATCTTATATTTTCTGGGTGAAGCTTTCTCCAAGGCGACACCTGTGTGTGGGATTGGGTTGGTGCTAACTGCACCATAACTAATTGGTGATCAGAAAAATTGATCTTTTTTGTTGTAAATTTGGAGATTCTTGAGTGGTGGGATTGTGGGATGAGGATGTGGTCAATACGACTCATTGATATGAGCAGTCCCTCACGTATGTTGGGTCTTGTCATATGGGGAAGGATTGGTGAATTGGGAGGAAGATCATCCTGTAAGCCAAGAGATACCTTCATTGTGCGATATTCAATGTGTCCAGGTGGGTATCCCCTGGGATTAGGTCATCGATCTGTATTGGGGTTATCCCAGCAGTTGAAATCGCCTAACATGATGATATCTGGTGGGAGGGTGAGGGTAGAAATTTTTCAAAATTTTTTTTCTCAGTTGCAGTGCACGGTGCGTAGATACATGCTAACGAAATTATTTCATCTTGGCATGTGATTGTTGCTACCAGGACTCAACCGTGTAAGTGTGATAATGAATTTGTAATTTTAAATTTTTTGTTGTTTTGGACTATCACCCCACAGTGAGATGTCCATACTGATTGTAATGGTGTGACCCTGGTTGACCAGGATTCTTCTTCCCCTTGTAGACAGTGGGTTTCTTGGATGGAAAAGATGTCTACAAGATGTTTTCGCAGGAATGCCGGCTTTTTGGCTTGGGACATATGAGCCCTGGCTCCTGCGATATTTAACGTCCCTATTGACACTGAGGTGCCCGTGGCGCCTCAGGAGCGGTTGGGAGGACCCTCTGGTCCTATCCCACCGCAGCTCATTTTGGCCATGCTCCACGTCTGTACTCCAACTCTTTCACTGCCATTGTTGGTTCCCTTGATCTGACCCAATGATTCAAGGGAATTGCAGTTTTTTGCATTTGCATCAACTTTTCCTGCACAGGTCTCATGTTGATTTGATGCGAGTTGTTGATTGGATTTTATAATTTTGAGGTTCAACTTTGTTGCATTGTGCACCGCATTTTCACCCAAATTGCGGTTGCATTGTTCCTCAGTATGTGCATGACTGATGACGCTTTGTGGCTCAGTCTGGTTACTGTGAAAATTTTTGACCTGGGCATATTGTTCTGATTGGTTGGTTCAGTGAATATCTGAAATATCCTCCTTAATTTGTCCATGGTTAATGGCGGATTCCGCGTGTGCCACTGCTTCAGCCGCTGCTCTCTTGCGGGCTTTTTGTGCTGCTTTACACTGTTTACTTGTAACTGGGTCCACAATGGTTTATAGTCCATCTTCACCCCAGCGGAATGGGTGGTGGCCATCAGTCATTTTGGCAAAGTTTTCATTATTTTCATCCATAGCTTCTTCACAAAAATCATTTTCCATTAAACCCTCTTTTACAGGGCATGCATGTTCCTTGTGGCCCAGTGAGCCACAGTGGTTGCAAATGGGTGGTGCGCGTTCTGGTGTAACTCAGAATGCAGCCGACTGGCCCCCATCTGCAAAGTGAAATTCTGCTGCATGGGGAATTCTGGATAAGTCCTCTTCCACTTTTGGGAAGGGGTTGATTACAGCGATAGCTTTGCCCATTCACAGGTCGGGCATTAAGAAAAATCGCTGTAATTCAAGTTGTTGGATTTCTCCATAGGCCACAAGACCTTTGCGGAGCTCCTCCTCAATTACCTTATGAGGAAGGTTGGTGGGGAGCGAGTCAAAGGAGATGAACAATAATTTTGCTTTGTTCCATCTGGTGTGCGCGGTGCGCACAATTTTTTTTCCCTCAGAAAGGCAATTTCCACTTAGATTTTTGCTGTGGCATCGGCTTCATCAGCTGTTTCAAAACCAATATTGATCCAGCTGTGGCCCATGTTGTTGGTAGCTACGTACACTGCATGAGGGAAAAATGAGGGCTGTGCCTCACATGTTTTCTCCCACAGGGTTGGTGACTCATCCCCAAGGAAGAGTCTGATCCCATGTTCCACCTTTGACAAAGGTTGGTTGAATTGAATGTACATGTATTGCGCATGATTTACAGTAAATACCATAAACCCAGATGGTGTCTGAGTTTGCAATTTCTTTGCAGATTGGGTTATTGGTCCCCCTCCAGGGCGTTTCTTGCCCTTAGTTGCACCATTAAGCGCACCACTTGCCACGACGCTCGCCCATGTTGTATTATTTTTGTTATTAAAGTCGCCCATCTTTCCTGTGTGTGATTATCCAAATTTGCTGTTCAAATCGAATTGTATTAACTAAAGTGATTGTTATGAGAAAGAAAAGCTCTAAACACAATGATTTTAATATAGAGATATAAATACTTGTATTCATTAATATCCCATATTACCTAAAATACTTGTGAGTGTAGAATTTACAGATTATTCCATTCAATTGGTTTATTAAATTGTTAGATGGTCATTGATAGAATTAAGAACATATAAAATTTTATAAATCTAATATAAAAACTACCAACAACTTAGTAAAACCAATTGAATCTATAAAAATAATTAACCCATCAAACACATACCTGTAACCAATGAGCCTGTTAAATCAACCAAAAACTCCAACCACCACTCAGTTAAAGCCAATTGTTGAACTCTTAAATCAAAATAAATACTACTGACTAATTATTGAAACTTATGAAGCTATCAAATTAAACAATCAATACCTAAAAGCTCAGCTGAGATGGTATACAATTGACATTAGAATCTTATGCTTTTCTAAAACATATATACCTTTTAATAAAATAATTATATATATATATATTAAAGGTATCCTATGACAATTCCCAAAACTTATAGAGTATTTATGCCAAGTTTGATTTTCAGTTCATTTGTTCATAATATAATGAGTCTCACATACATACATACATACATACATACATACATACATACATACATACATACATACATACATACATACATACATACATACATACATACATACATACATATGGCGCGTTCCCTCAAACATCCAATTCGCCCCCCTTCCCCCTCAGCTATGCTAGGCTAGGGGAACTTAGTCTAGTATAATAGAGGTTAAATCAGTTTTTTTTGCAAATTTTGCTCTTTTTTCCCTGCCTTTATTTTTTGTGTCGATAAGAAGGGTCCCATGGTCCCATTATCTTGAATAAAACATACATACATACAATGTTCTCGTTTCCCCTTGCCTCAAATAAAGCAATGTTCTTGGTGTGGTATATTTGTCCCAAGGTTGACCAACCTCAAATATTTATATAAATACAATGTTATTAATATAGGGATTGTAATTAAGTTTAGTTCTCAAAAGCCTTCAGAGATGGCCCATTGGATACTGGTGCAGCTGGGAATTTTATAATTTTGAAAGTGGTGCAAGATCTATAGCTGAATCTTGGAAGTGGGTTTTCCGTTTTGGTGGTTTATTTTGCCTAAATGTCTTGCTATGAGGTGAGATGTCCTCTTTCATTTACAGTGCACAATTTCTGTTTCTGTGAGAATTTTACCACGGTACCAAATTTACTGTTTCTGTTAATCTTTGGGTTAGGCTGGTGGCATCACCAACAGGTAAATTTAAATTAAAGTCTGGTCTCTTGTCTTTTGGGAGTATTCATCTATAAGTTGAGTTTCTGTATTAATAACTCCTCTAGCAAGAGTGTTAGGATCTATCTCTGCAACCCCTAACTTACTGATTTGACACCTTACTTACTTTCTAAGTTGTTAGCTTACAAGGATATCTCAATATGGAGAAAGTCAATTGTCTCCCACCTCACTCTAAGTATGATTTGGATTTTTATTTATTGGTGGATTTGAGCAACATAAACTGACTGTTGTACCCATATACTGAACAAAAGGATAAAGCTTGGAAATATGGTCAGAGGACATGCTTTAAAAGGTTTGACTCTTCTGGAAATCTTTCCCTATTTCGTTGCCCATAGTTTTTGCACAGAAGGCCAATGATACCTTGTGGTTATGTGTAGTCTATGGCCATATGATTAAATGACAGTCCATGACCCTTATTCCCTGCTGTTGGAGCAAACCATCAGCCAGGTGATTGCCAAGTCATGAAATTTTTCAAGCTGAACTGAATGAACGCATAACCAAATTTAGAATGGCAGAGGGCTAGGAGTTGCTCATGGCAAATCACACAAAGAGGGTATATTAAAGTTCAAGGTAATGCCTTTCAGGCTCAAAAATGCATCTGCAAATTTCAACATATAATTGATGATGTCCTGGGTGACCTGCACTTCATCTGTGTGGTAGCCTATAATGATGATATATAGTGCATTCAACCAATCACAAACAGCGTGTAAAAAGACCTTGAAGAAGTTCTGTCTGCTCTTCAGAAAGTGATCTATATATTTAAACCCTTCAATTGTGAAATTTTTAAGAAGGAAGTCACGTTCCTGGAGAACTTTGTTTCAAAAGAAGGGTAAGCAATCCCGCCATGCAAATTAAATGCTACACTTCTTTGGTTAAGATCTTCAACCCTGAAACAACTGCTCAGCTTTTTGTAAGAAGTTATTTTCTCATAAAAAGTTTTCCTCAGCGTTATCTCATATTTCAGATTGTCCCCATTTTCTGATGGTGAAAATGTCCCATTTAAGTGGAAAGATACTTTTAATCAAGTTTTAATGCCATCAAGCAATTTGTCTCTTCTCCCATGCTTAAGAATGCTGACCCAAACCTCTTATTGTGGCATGCAGTTCCTTTGGTGCAGAGGTGGGGCAGTGTTACTCCAGGACCATGAAGGAGTAAAGCACCCTGTTGGTTACTATTTTTGTGCAAGTTCTACTCCTCAGAGCGATTATGGGAAATCTATGATAAGGAGCTTGCTGCGGTGGCGTAGCCTCTCATCAATTGGCAGTATCTTCTTCAAGGGGCACGCCATGAGGTTGTTGTTAGGATGGACCAACAGTCACTCATGTACTTCAGGAAACCACATAAATTGGCCACCACCAGGCCCAGACTTACTGGGATCTTTGCATTTCAAATTTTAGTACAATCTTATCTAAAGGTTTCCTGAACGTTTTTTCTGATATGTTGAGTCGTAACCCCCCTAAGCCCCAAATGATGAAAAGTCCCAAGAGTTGAACACAATTATAATACCCTCCCACATTGTTACCTTTGCATATGGTGGTGTTGGCATGGATTGAGCGCTAGACTTATCATTGATTTCCTGGATGTTAGCTAATCAATAGTCTGCATGGAAGGTTGAGCCTATTTGAGCAGCCAATAACCTTGTCTCACAAACGCACACATTATACCTTGAAGGATGGGACAATTCTGATTTTTAAAATGGAGTCTGGGTGCCTTCCCTAATTCATGATGATGTGATTTGTGAGCACCACAATCCTCCCCAAGGTGGGCCATCTGAGCATTAAGAAACCATTGATCTTGTGAAATGGTAATTTACCTGGCCAGGACTCTCAAAAGACATTTATACCTTGATTGAAGATTGTGTGACATGTGTCAGAGCAAAATTGGACAGGTTGGTAAGAACGGTCTGTTACATCCATTGCAACAGGAAGAAGGGCGAGGGACTTCTGTATTTGTTGCTTTTATTTGTTGAGATCCCTAGTTCTAGTGAGTTTAATGTAATCATGGTTCTTATAAAGTACCAAATATTTTTAAGAGAACTGTCCATCTTGATAGGTTTATACAACGCGCCGTTTAATGGTATAGAATACTAGAGGCTCAGCTGCTCTAATGACTTAAGTGGGCACCTTAGGTTTTAATTAAGGAATAATTATTTAATTAACATCTCAAAGGCCCCTACAACAAGTTAGAAGGCTGCAATAGGGGCAACCGCAGGTCTTAATAGGGCAACCTTAAGGGTGGGAGAGGATGGGACCATCTAGTACTAAAAAGAAGGGTGGGAGAGGCAGGGAGGGGGACAACCCCTTCAAGGTTGCCAGCTGTAAGGTATAATATTGAAGTAGGACAGACCATACTATTAAATAACGCGGGACATATTGCAGCCAAAATGGCGCAAATAATGACCAAAATGGGGTAAATTGGTTTGAAATAAGGTGGATGATGGCATTTGTGGTTTGTGCGACAGATTGGCAATCAATATCAAGGAGGCAATTGTCCACTATCCCACAGAGGGTGGGAGTGATGACAGATCTACATATCATGAACATCTAATTAATGATATCCAATAATAAAATGTGGATGGCAGCGTGCATTGCCAAGTAATTTTGGCAAAAACATTATGGTGGCGTGTAGGGTGGATTCTGAAACAAAGGGTTCAAACACAAAATTTTATTTTATTAAAAGAAAATTTAAGGGAAGGAAAGCTAAAGAGTAAACTGGCAACCTATCCTAAGGTGGGTGGTTTCTTATATAGTGGAGTGTAAAAAGGGCTTTGAAATTTGTGTTGGCTAATCCTCTTGATAGGCACCCTAATTGACAGACTGGTCTTCTTAAAAAAGGGTCAAGTGGGAAGGCATTAGAAAACTTGGATGGCGTCATGAAAGTTTTGACAGCATGTCTGCCAGATCAAGGAGAAATCTAACGAGATACTACCAAACTTGAATAGGTTTTACCAGATGAGTAAGTTACTAACACCATATCTTCAGAAACCTGTCCTATTGTTAGTTAATTGAAATAATATTAATAGTAAAATGCATGATCCTCAGGTTTGATTCATGATCTAGACCATTGTATATAAACCTAATCTGATTTATTAGCTAAACCTATGGCTCATATGGGGATTTGGGTGGGATGGGGCAATTCTTTGAGTATCTTCAGTGACCAGACAAACCTTGGGGTATGACAAGGGTCCTGCTGGAGGGCTCTACACGGAGCCACCTTTCTGCACACCCTTCAAACATCTTTACCAGATCAGAAGAGGGAATAGGGGCAGAGAGGGAGGTTATTTAGGAGCCAGGGCAGTGACCCACCGCTTATCTACTACATGAGCTAGGTTGCTGCTTTGAGAGGGGGGATTTACTGGGGGCTTGGGCCCCTTCCTGCTTCTGTGTGGAAATTTTGTACAATCCGGATTGAGGGACTAATCATTGGGGCTTACAAGGAGGGTATAAACAATTTATCATCCTTTATTTGTTTTACGCTTAATATGAATTATGCCTCAGTATTTTAGACGATAAAGTAATAAAAAACTGTGGCTTAGCAGATTTGAACAAAAATTTAACCACCAGTAACCAACAGGATAAGCAAGTTTGTAGGTTCATTTTATATAAAAGTACCATTGCATCACCTACTTCAAAATAAGGGTATAGAAGACTAAAGTTAAAGGTCAGTATATTATGTCATGGAACTAGATGATAAAATTAAGATTGGCCTGCCAATCTGGATGATTTAAACCTAAATTGCTAATCAAAATAACCTTGGTATAATCAAACAAGGTGATTGATTTTTGGGAATGGTAAATACTTAATGTTGGCATCCAACAGCAATTCAAACTAGTACTCCCAGGATGACCAAATGGTGTTAGCTGGTACAACTGAAGATTATGAGATGATAACATTAAAATAACTTGATTTTACCATTGAAGAACCTTCTGTAATGGGGGGTAAAGTCCTAGTAATTTTTTTTGAATTTGACAATAGGAGTTTATACCAAATCCAACAGCAGTGCAATATTGCGGTGCTTGAAGGCAGCAAAAATTTTGGTGACAAAATAAGGTTGCATCCAAAAAAATGGTACCTCATTCAAAGGCTGAGGATAGCAATGTAGTGATGAGCGCCACTATATCCCAGCTATTGTGAAGACCAGAGATTATGGCTGAAAATATACCTTCAGAGTACATAAAGTTAAATATATGAAAATCACAAAATTTTATATTTGAGTAAAAAAATGTAAATTTACCAACAGATGAATTTGTTGGGGGAAGCTGTATTATAAAACTATCTCATAGAAAAGGTATGCATTATAGTCAACCAATTCCAACATAGAAAGATATAATGATTTGACACACTATTTCTTTTGATAATATTTTTGTAACATATAAGCAAGTTGGATTGCTATAATCCAAGTTTAAATTGCAGGCTATTGTAAGCTTTACAAATTAATATTACAGTTTGGTCACAGATTGATAGATGGCAGCAATATATCCAATGAAACTGTGTGAGGTGCACCCATGGGAAGGAGTGATAGGTCTGATCTCAGTTCAAAAAAATGGGGTTGTAATTCCTTAATCTATTGGGATAGGCTGCCCATACCATCAGACGAGTTGGTGGCTTGGATGGGTATACAGAACTTGAATTCAATCTATTAACTCATATATGTAATTTTTTTGAATAACTTGGAAAGTCTTTGCCATTTTTTATGAACATGGCGCTTGATGGGAAGGCAATCTAAAGGCTGGTGATACCCTTTTGCTCCCACCACCTCCTTGCACAATCTCATAATCCTTTTTACCACTTCTTGGTAGTATGGAGGAAAATCATGAGAGGAAATTAAGATTTTAGGCTATGACCCATTTATTAGGATTTGGTTTACTTTCAGAAGGCAGTCCTTCAAAGTCATCTTCTTAGGACAACATATTCAATAAAATTTATTAAATTAATTATAAGATAGAAGTTAGTTGTTCTTTATCAAAATATAAACTAGTACTATCTATAGTACTAAGGAAGTATCCTAGATCAAGGCAAATTAAATCAAGGGTAATTAATTAAAGATAAGATAGATAAGGATAAACAGGATTAATACAAGTCAGGAAACAAACTTGATAGATACCATCAGTGGACATTATCAGTTTTGATTTGTTAACCGCTTCATTAGTTCATAGTTCCAGTATACTTGATTGGAATCGCCTGTTGCTTCATAAATAATATTAGACCTAATAATATATTTCTTTATTCAAGGTGGGCCGACCTTGGGACAAATATACCACACCAATATGAGGGATAGGGAGTAGGGGGTGAAGGTATAGGAGTGGAGGACAAACTCAAGTACTGGGGGTAAAACCTTCCTGCACGTGTTCTGATAGGCTGTGATTACGTGATTCAACTTTACTAATTTTCTTGGTCAGACCAAGGCATGGTGCGCAAATCCATAGGTATTGCTATTCTCCTAGCACAGAAATACAATTTTTGCCATGACAGGATTGGAATCTATGTCATGAGGGGCAATAGTGGGATGCCCATCCCAAATATGCCACACCCCTAGACATAATAATATAGGTCCAATGATATACCGTACTTATATAGATAATAAATATAATTGGTATAAGGTATAGCTAAATAATTAACCCCAAGTTGAGGCTTCATCCTTAATAGGATATATCTTGACACCATCTCTCATCCAATACATGGGCTAGGTTGCCCTTGATGGTAAGGGAACAGCAGCCTTCTTAGGCCCCTTTTTGGTTCTGTAAGGGTGCTCCTTCCTGTCCAGGCTTAGCAGCTGATCCTAAGGACTTAAACCTTTCCCCTGCTAGATAATAGACTGGAGTAATTGCAAACATCATATTCACTTATATTTGAATGAAAACAAAAGCTTCACACCTAAGTAAATAAGTCTCTATAATTATGAAATCTTCATTTGATTAATTTGAATTTATTATAGATACATAAAATCTGAGGAGCTGTGGCCTTTTAAAATCCACTTAATTAAATTCAATTTAATGGCCCACTATTGGATGCCTTTTGGGTTAAGTCAAAATTAAATTTAAGGTTAATTTGGTCACATGTGAACTAATTTCTAATAAGTGGTTTGAATTGCATGGGCGCCAAGCCTCCATAGTTTGGAGGATTGGCAGCTTATCTTTTCCAGGATTCATCAGAAGAGGTGCTGTTTTAGAATTATTTCCTTTAACATAAAAGAGTTTTACCCACAGAAGTGTAGCTAGGTATAAATCTTAAACCCTCAGATTTGGAAAATAACCTTTTAAACTGTGCCCATGGGCCACTGGTTAGGTGGTGGTTCAAAGAGAGGAGTTAATGGTGAAGATGCAATTAGAATCAGAAGCAACCCTATTTATAGTTTTGAATTTTTCAGAAGAATAGTTTTTCCCTCAAAGTTAGGTAGCAGTATAGCACAGTTTGCATTTAAAAAAACTCTACCCTTCTGATACCTTTTTTATTATGTTTAAGAACTTTACAATATTGTTAGGTAAATCATAGAGCAGGTAGTCATAGTATAATTAGTGACAGTAAAATACATCTTATGTCTTAAGTTTCCATAGTTTATAATGAAAGGCACCAACGGTTGGTCTGTTATTGTCAGGGACTGAAATATCTTTAACCCAGTCTGGCATAGCAACTCGTGAACTTGCCATGCCTGAGCTAAGAGTCCAGTATAACAAGGGTAGGATGCGGATAAAAAATTTAACAGCTGTGAATAAAGGTCTGTTGGGCCTTAATATAGGTTGTAGAGCTTCAGCTAGTCCAACCCCTGTTAAGGCCATGATACCAGTAACAGTGGGTAATTGTGAAATTGGGTTAGTGAGAATAGTTGGATTTTCAGGGTAGTTAAATTGATATAAGCTTGATAATAAAGATCCTTGTACTTTAATAAGGATCAAAAGCAAGTAAAGTCAAATAAGTATATAGAAGCATCTTAGCTTTATTGACTGCAAGGAATGATTTTAGAAATATACAGCTTATATACACTTTTCAGACTAATTGAACTAGCTTTAGGGCTTACTTGATTCTTATCTAGCTTTAGATTCTTTAGGCTCTTTCTGTTTTAGATAACCAAAGCTTAGACTAGTAGTCAACTGCCTAGTTAGTACTACAAGACCTGGCCCCAGGTGTTCCGATGTTCAATTCAGATTTGATAGGCTTTAATCGACTCATCTGACTCATTATTCGTTCTGCTATGTGATTTTGCTATCATCTTCAATTGTTTAAGCTGATTGCATATATCATATATTCTACTAATAAGAACTGATATATCAGGGATATCTTTCATGTCAGGCTTTGTCCTGAAAGTTATCTCCATATAGTAGACAATTGCGCCTTGATCTTTTATCTAAGCAACAAAGAACTAGCCATAGGAAGAAGCAAAATACTAAAACCCAATAAGGATGGAGGTCAATGAGACCTCTGCTCACTACAAGTACCAAGATGAGACATAAATTTCCTGATGCCAAGTAAAGATACCAAGGGCAAGGAGGCAAAGGGGATAAACTATGGTTCAGTTTTAAATTTGCTGTGTAGTTATTGACCCTGAGGGATCTATGATCATATATGTCTTTCTCTAACTAAAGGCTTTTGCAACTTAAAGCCAGTGATCTAGCACTCTTATGCATCAAGGTAGGAGCAGCAACTAACTCTAGATCCCTAGTGTATGATATCTATATATACTCACCAAGATTAAAGATGCTTTTAGTATACTAGGAAACGGTTTGTCATCCAGCATAACCTCATCCATTTGGTAATCTTTATTAAAGAAAATACACGGTTATCTAATTTAGCTACAGCTAAGCTTGTTAAATTAGCCTTTGGATTAATACACCTAGCCCAGTACTTAAAAGCTAAGTCAGTTTGGAACTATCCTATCACAATAAGCTCAA
Organism: Massospora cicadina; assembly: GCA_022478985.1. NCBI lineage: Eukaryota > Fungi > Entomophthoromycota > Entomophthoromycetes > Entomophthorales > Entomophthoraceae > Massospora > Massospora cicadina. The sequence goes on from JAKSZP010017155.1 coordinate 195,042, forward strand.
TTTTTAGAGATAATTAAAAAATTAGGGAGGATATAGTAGAGGCAATTATAAGTACCAATCAATCAACCCCACCTACTGAGATAGTATGAGTTTATAATGCTTACTGCCCCTTTATAATAGATCTGGTAGAACAAGGATCATAATGCAACATGGTGAGCATATTAGCTTTTTAGCCAGTCCTATATCCAGGCTTATGGAACCAGAAAAACCCTATGTTAATTTCTAAGTATTAAACAATTAACCCTATTTGAGTATTTATAAGAAGGTGGGATAAACTATTCAGACCTTGTAAGACGCTATCAAAGCAAATTGTAGGTCTGCTATAAGATTAAAAGGTACCTTTTCAATTCCTCGCTATGATTTAAACTTTTGATCTATACCTAGCTTTTTATGTATATAAAGAAGTTTGGTTGGCCCTGCTTGTACCATGCAACTGTAAGTTAACGTCTCCATAAGTTATTATGAGCTACTGGGATATTGGCTTCCAATTTGATTGAGTATCTAGCACAATAAAGAGTTGGGTATGACCTTGATTAGGCGTATAGTTACATGTGCTATCAGATCTAAGTCCACCTACCTCATGTAGGATAACTGTGAGTTATTTTACCCTAGAAGGGTGATAAAAATATATAGTTGTAATTTATCTTATGATTATACCTAATACCAGTACTTGAGTTTTATGCCATTTATATAGAGCCTGAGATGCAAAGGATGGTCAAAAACACTATGGGATATAAGTATCAAAAACATAACTAGCCTAATACATATATTGCTAGATAACTTAACTTTGACAAAAACTATACAAGTTGCATCAACCGTTGGTTAATATAACATACCAGTAATATGCGAGCAAAGTAGACTGATGGAGTTATTAATAAAGTTTAAAAGCAAATATAATCTAGCATCCAAAAGAAGATATATCAATTTTACTTGTAACCTTGTATCTTTGGTACAGTGCACAACCTTAAACTGTTCACTATTCTTTTATTACCCTGCTGTAATATAGGGATTGGTTGTTATAAACTTACTTCATAGTGGTATACTATCATATCTTTACTTGTACTATTTGAAATTAGATCTAAAAGTTTGACACTGTAAAAATTAAAGAACCTTAGTTTTTATTACCTTTTTGAGTTTTGTATGTTATCAACTTGCATATCACGTTTAGCTTCATTAATCAGCGCTTATTGATACTAGTTATGAGTACCCCAAACGCTTTGTTAGTAAAGCAGTTGGTAATGTATGATTCTTCATGGTGTTAAGCAGTAAACCAACTTGAAGCCCAAAATATAAAGGTGAAGGGTTTTAATTTCTCTTATTATGAGCTTTAATCATAATAACTTTGTCACGGATGGGCTTGCACCAATACTCTATGAGGAAATTTGGAAGTAAGAGCCTCATAGCTAACCGTACTAGGGACCAGCCTGCTGGAGCCAATCCCCAAACCCATCCACTAAGTTTTGTCATTGCCACATGTTCTTGCATCAGTGTCCACATGCTTCAGGAGAGAGCTGATAACCACGCCAATGCCACGCCAACCTCACCAATGGAGCTCATATCTTTGAACTGATATATTATTTTAAATAAAGTATTATTTTTATATGCAAGAAATTCTTTATTGAATTTTTTGGGGGTTTTGTAGAAGACTCAACTGGCCTTTCAGGCCAACCCATCCCCTAATAAACAGTACTTTACCAGTATTAAATAAGCTTTTCCCTACGCCAGGCTCTCCCAAACTGTCCACCACATTGAATGTAAAGATTCCCCATCCCACCAAATCATCATCTATGCCACTCATAAGTCTGATGTCATATTGACTTGAATGCATTTTAGCTTCAGACAGTCAAATTTCCCCAGCACTAATTCCCTCAAATTCGAGTTCTTTCCTATAAATCCCATATTTGGATCCAGTACTGACTGATCCAAAGCAATGTACAGATCAGGTGCAACCTGATCCGTTACAAATTTAAAATATTAGGTATTCTATGTTTAGATGTTTAGGCCATTGCGAGGGTAACATAAGTAACTTTCTTTATACATATGTGAAGAAACCAGCAATCATGATAGCCTAAAGATATAAAACTATTAGTTAGTATATAAAAATTTCAGTTTACCCCTCTGAGCACATACCTTATTAGAGAAAGGCTATACCTTAAGCATTAACTGTTCAACCTAACCAACAAATTTTATAAGAGTGATTTAAGGGGTTTTTAAGTCTTGGTGACCAGCCCCTACAACTGGATAGGGAGCAGCATCCCTTTCGGACCAAAAGGGGGCCAAAGGCCCAAGTGGACCCCATGTCACAGTTGAGTGACCTGGCGCACGTGGTTGATGAGGGCTGGGTAACTGCCCTTCCACCTAGAGATATCCATATCTCTCCCCTCCCCCCTCCCCAATCCTGATAAAATTAATAGATGGGACCTGTCAGGAGATCATGCAGGCCAGGGGCCTTGGGTGGGCCCCTGGGACCCCCCACTTACTAGGGAAAATTTACCATAATTTTGAAGAAACTGCCAGCGCAAGTATCAGAGCCCAGCCTGCAGATTCCAGGCTAACAGAGCTGGTCAGACTAGTCAGGTCCAAGAATCAGATCAGAACTCAATTTGGGTTTTCATCAGGCCACCAGTGACTCGGACCAGTTGCCCCCACCCCTTGGAATGGATCCAAGAAGCTCAGATCACATAGATAACCAAATTGAGAGTTTGGACCAGGTTGCAGACAACCGAGCACCAAGGCCACAGCCCCCTGGGACAAATCCAGGAAATCTTAACTGCTTGAGCTGCCCAACTCAAATGGTCAAGGCCCAGATTGGTACCATTGACCTAGTCTGGCCCCAAAAATTCGAGAAAATCAACAAAAGTTTTTTTTGATTTTTGCCAAGATTTTGGAAACCATCCATCCACTCCCCCACCCGCCAGTTAACCAAACCCCATCCCTAATCCCCAACAACCCAATACTTAAGGCAACTGCTTTGTCAATGGCCAGTTGTCAGTTCATTCTCTATTCTCCTCACACTTTGCACCAAAATAAAGTTGATTACCCCAAACGCCTTGTCACAAACTCCGCCTGTTTGTTTTTTCTATTCAAAATTCCGCCAATTGATCTGGAAAAGCGCGCTGCCACCCAAATAATTATCCCAATGATTGCCAAATGGGTCATCTGGTTGCTCGACCCCACCATGTGGTGGTGGATCATATCCGCGGTGAACTGCCTCACTCTCAATGATGGAGTCAACTCTCCATCCATTTTTGCATATCTGTTAAAGTGAACCTGTCCATTCGCTTTGCCAACGGGCTTTCCAAGAGCACTCCCCTATCAGAGCAGCCTCAGGTCGCCCCCACCCCAATGCCCGCAAGCTCAGCCCCCACACCTGGCTCATCCACCACTGATCCCTCCCACCTAAGGGCCCCAGAGTACCATAACCAAGGGGAACTCAGCCCCAACGCTCATCTTGGGCCTGTTTTCCCCTCCAACAGCACCCCTGTTTACACGGTGGGTCTTGTGCCGCCCCTCTCTGGTGCACAGACCCACCTACCCATAACCAAAGGACAGCAACTGTGCACCCTGGAGGAGTCATCATCCTCCCCACCTCTCCCACCCTTGGGGGTTGCCCCCACAAGACTCACGGTTGCCCCCATTGCAACCATCTGGTTTGCCTTGGGGGCCTTCGGTACATTTATAAATATTTACTTTCCTCACGTCCCTACTAGATCCCCCTTTCTTCTAGTTGCACGGACTGCTGTGCCTTAGCATTCTGGGCTCTCCACTGGGTGCTCACACACCCTGACTGGGAGCCCAGTCTAATTCTTATCAGCCATTTCCATGACATAATGAACTGACCCATAACCTCAGCCTTCTCCGCCCTCCTCGCTGGCACTGGAAAAGCGTTGGCCTACGCCCTAACCTTAAATGTACTCTCTCTCTGAGACCTGGCCTTCTCCTGCTGGTCGGCGGCCTCATTCATCTGAGCATGCCGCCAGTTTTTGTTGACCTGGTCCCCACCCCGCAGACCCCTGGTATCAAGTGTCACCCCATCAGTCAACATGATAGGGTTGGGAGTCCCCCTGTCCCTTCTGATGAGGTGGCTGACCAAATCCTGGGTGTCCTGGTGGAACTTCAGGTGCACCACCGCCAATGGGGGAAAACTCCCCTTCCTTCTGATGCCCAGTAGAGCGTAGCTCTCCTTGATGCCCTAGTTGGGGACGCCCGCCATTGGGTCAGAGGAGTGCTCTGCTCTGCTGCTAAGTCTGGGAACCCCACCCCCCTACTGGCGCTGGTTACTTCAGTAGTCCAGGCCCCTGAGTCTAGACTGGCGCGCCTCCTCCGTCTGTTCACACTAAGGCAAAAAGCCAAGGACCTGCCCTTCCTGATTGAAGCCTTTTTGGTCCTGGCCCCCACGGTGCCCATCCCTCCTGAAATCGCCATCTCCGCCTTCTGAGCTGCCTTGGACCCCACAGCAGCTGCCCATGCATCTTGGGACCCCCTCCCCGGGCCCTTAGAGATTGCATTCTTGGTGGCTCACACAATTGGGGCCAGGCCCTTTCATACAACCACGTGCACTGTTGCAGCTCTTGAGGTGCCGCGTGCCACCCCTCTCTCCCCCTGCCAGTGGTCGCGGCCAAGGAAAGCGTCCCCCAGGTCTCGCTGCCCTCTGCGCCCCCTCTGTACCCACCTTGGGTACCCTCCCCTTGGAAGAGCCCCTTCCTGCTGCACCCCCTGCTCTCACCCTGGATCAGGAAAGTGGGCCCTTGATCCCCCAAAGCTCAGAGCCTGCCCACCCTGGCGCCACCACCCCCCAGTTAACCTGGAGGCCCCCCTCAAAGAGAGTGGAGTGGGCATATGCATCAACCCTCTCTGCCCCATTTGAGACAAGGATGAAGCAGAAACCCCTCCCTATTTACAGACCTGCTCAGCGCCTCTTGGTCAATCTCTTCTAATAATGGGTCATGCTCCCTCCTCGGCTGCTCTCTCTCTTGCCCACCCCAATAAAGAAGATCAAGCCTACTTCTTGTTCCCTATCTCCTTCCCCTCAGAGTTGGGTGAATTTACTGTACAAGCTCTCCTTGACATCGGAGCAGCAGGCAACTTTATAGACCTCAGTGTGGCGCATTCCTTGGACCTGGAAATGGAAGAAGCCTCATCAGTCCTGGGCACCTCATCAGAGCCCATGAAGTCTTACCGCATCTGATGTCCATTGCACTTCTCCATTCACAATTTTGGGTTTAGTGACCACTTCTCAGCCATACAGGACTTGCTCTACCCCGTGATCTTGGGGGTGGGCTGGTGGCGACACCAGCAGGTCCGCATCAATCTTGCTAATAATTCCTTGTTGTTCTCAAACCTCAAGTTGAGTGGAGAGTTTCTCTTGTTGATAACCCTCCCCCTTGACACATCCCTCAGCTCTATTTCTCCCCCAGACCCCGCTCCCATTGACCTCCCCTCAGACTTCCCACCCTTCCTAACCCCCTATAAGTCCATCTTTGGCATGTCGCTGGCTTCCAAGCTCCCCCTACACTCTGAATATGACCTAACGTTCCAGCTGATGGTTGACCTAGTCAAGATCAACTGCCCCCTCTACCCCTACACAGAGGAAGAGGATAAGGCCTTGGGGACTTGGCTAGATGAGATGCTAGAGAAGGGGTTGGCTTATCAAGAAATCTTCACCGGTCGCCTCCCCTATAGTCTTTGCTCAGAAAGCAGATGGCACCCTGCGCCCTTGCATCAACTATGGCCACCTCAACAACATCACCATCCCTGACCCCTACCCGTTGCCCTTAGAGCAGACCATTGCCCAAGCCATCACCAAATCCCGAGTCTTCTCAAAACTGGATCTGGTGAACGCCTTTAATCAGGTGAGGGTGGCGAGAGGACAAGAGTGGCTCACAGCTATCTGCACCCGCCGGGGTCTTTTCCAATTCAGAGTGATGCCCTTCAGACTGAAGAACGCTCCAGCCATCTTCCAACGCCTCATCAATGATGTGCTTGGGAACTTGCACTTCTCATGCGCTGTAGCCTACATTGATGATATTCTGATCCACTCCCCTACCCCAGAGCAACATGCCAAGGATCTTGAAGCAGTGGTGGCAGCCCTCCACAAAGCAGGGCTCTTCATGAAACCCTCAAAGTGCAAATTTTTCTGGGATGAAGTGACCTTCTTAGGTAACCTTGTCCTGAAGTACGGATATGCTGTTCCACCCTCTAAGCTTGAGGCGATCCAGTATTAGCCTACCCCTACTACACAGAAACAACTTTAAAGTTTCCTCGGCACCATTGCCTTCTTAAAAAAAAGTCTCCCCAGCCCTCGCCCAACTGGCGGCATCCCTTCACCCCCTCACTGGGAAAAACGTCCCCTTCAAGTGGTCCCCGGAATGCCAGCAGGCCTTTGAGTCTATCAAGGAGGTTTTCCTCACCGCCCCAGTCCTGCGGCATGCTGACACCTCCTGACCCTTCATCATAGCCTGCGACGCCTCATCGGTGGCAGTGGGCGCCATGCTGCTACAGGAGCATGAGGGGGTTGAGCACCCAGTGGCCTACTACTCCCACAAATTCACTTCCACAGAACAAGCATGGCCAATATATGACAAGGAGCTAGTGGCAGTGGCGTGGTCACTCACCCACTGGCGATACCTCCTGCAGGGCGCCCAGCACAAAATCACTGTTTGGACTGACCATAAGGCATTACTATACTACCGCAAACCCCAGAAGTTGGGGCACAGCCAAACTCGCACATACCAGACCTATGTGGTTTCATTTTAAATATGAATTCATAAAAGGCCCCCTGAATGTGTTGCTGGACATGCTCAGCTGGAACCCATCTCTATCACCCAATGGTGGAGAGGACCTTCTAGAGCTTACTACTGTAGTGCCCCCTCCCAAATCCGCTCCTTGGCTCCTCCAATGGTAGCCTTTGCTGACCTTGCTCCTGATGCCCTGCTCCTCCCCCGCGTCCTCGCTGCACAGACCTGTTGCCCCAAAGGGTTAGAGCTTTACACTGACCTAGAGTCCTAGAGTTAGAAGAGAGCCCCATACACCCTACGGGAGGTACCATCTGGTTCCATGATTGGATTTGGGTCCCCCCATCTCTATGCAACTGTGTTATTGAAGAACACCATGTCCCCCAGACCATTGTGCACCCTGGTATCAAGAAGTGCGCGATCTCATAGAAAGAACTTACAATTGGCCAGGGTCCTCAAAGGACATTCCCTCCTGGATCTCCCGCTGTGTCATCTGTGCCAGAGCAAAATCAGACTGAACCGAAAAAAAGGGGTTGCTACACCCCCTGCAGCAGGCAGAAGGCCCGTGGACCTCAGTCTCAGTAGTTTTCATTGTGGAGCTCCCCCTCTAATGGCTCAGATGCTATCATGGTAGTTGTTGATCATTTTACCAAGTTTACCCTCTTCATCCCCTGCCTCTCCTCTATTACTACGGTGGAGACTGCAAATTTATTTGTCAACCATGTCTTTGCCATGTTTGGTCTCCCCAAAGAGATAGTGAGCAATAGGGGACCCCTGTTCACCGCCCAGTTCTGGGAAGAGTTGCTAACCCTCCTCAGCATCAAGCCCTGCAGATCTACTGCCTACCACCCCCAGTCCAATGGGCAGACTGAGCGGGTGAACCAGGTACTGGAGCAGTACCTGCGCTGTTATGCAACGGCCTCACAGGACACTTAGGCCAAGGACCTACCCCTTGCACAGTTTGCGTACAACAATTCACTCCACTACTCAACCAACCTCTCCCCCTTTGAGGCCACCCTGGGTTACAACCCCTCCTTCCAAGTTGGCCCACAGCTGTCCTCAACAGTCCCTGCAGCCAAAGATCATGTACATGCACTCCGCGAGACACACAACCTGGTTTGTGAACATTTGACAGAGTCCATCAAGGATTACAAAAAGTTTGCTGACCGGAAGCACCTACCCAGACATGAGATCGAAGTCAGCCCCTTGTCATGCTGGACACCTGCAATCTTCCCTCAAAAGCCTCCACCCAGAAACTTGTAGCCAAACGCTCTGGCCCCTTTGAGGTGGAGAAGGATTTAGGCAATGGAGCCTATCATTTGAAGCTGCCCGCTCACTGGAAGCAGCATAACATCATCCACACCTCCCTCCTGACCCCCTTCAAAGGGGAAAGGCCAACATCACCAGAGCCGATCCTCATTGGGGAATCCCAGGAAGTGGAGGTGGAGGCTATCCTGGCTTCCCAGAGGTCCCGCAATCCGTTCAATACCTGGTTGCCTGGAAAGGCTACCCCTCATATGAGAACAGCTTGGTGAGTGCACGCAACTGTGCAAATTGCAAGGACCTGATAGAAGAATTCCACAACTCCCACCCAGCAGCCCCCCATCCACCCCAGAAGATTGCAGCCATCCTGGCCATAAAGCTCCCAGAGAGGCGCAAGAACTATGCCCTGGTCCATGCCCCAGGTGGGGGCCTCCTCCCTGTCAAAAAAGGAAAGGGTAGTGTAAGTATTGGGGACCAGCCCCTACAACTGGATAGGGAGCAGCATCCCTTTCGGACCAAAAGGGGGCTAAAGGCCCAAGTGGACCCCCTGTCACAGTTGAGCGACCTGGCACATGTGGTTGATGAGCGCTGGGTAACTGCCCTTCCACCTAGAGATAACCAAATCTCTCCCCTCCCCCCTCCCCACCCTGATAAAATTAATAGATGGGACCTGTCAGGAGATCATGCAGGCCAGGGGCCTTGGGCGGGCCCCTGGGACCCCCCCTTACCAGGGAAAATTTACCAAAATTTTGAAGATACTGCCAGAACAAGTATTGGAGCCCAGCCTGCAGATTCCAGGCTAGCAGAGCTGGTCTGGACTGGTCAGGTCCAAGAATCAGATCAGAACTCAATTTGGGTTTTGAAACAGGCCACCAGTGACTTGGACCAGTTGCACCCACCCCTTGTAATGGATCCAAGAAGCTCAGATCGCATAGATAACCAAATTGAGAGTTTGGACCAGGTTGCAGACAACCGAGCACCAAGGCCACAGCCCCCTGGGACAAATACAGGAAATCTTAACTGCTTGAGCTGCCCAACTCAAATGGTCAAGGCCCAGATTGGTACCATTGACCTAGTCTGGCCCCAAAAATTCGAGAAAATCAACAAAAGTTTTTTTGATTTTTGCCAAGATTTTGGAAACCATCCATCCACTCCCCCACCCGCCAGTTAACCAAACCCCATCCCTAATCCCCAACAACCCAATACTTAAGGCAACTGCTTTGTCAATGGCCAGTTGTCAGTTCATTCTCTATTCTCCTCACGCTTTGCACCAAAATAAAGTTGATTACCCTGAATGCCTTGTCATGGACTCTGCCTGTTTGTTTTTTCTATTCAAAATTCTGCTGATCGATCTGGCAAAGTGCACCGCCACCCAAATAATCCCGATGATTGCTGAATGGGTCATCCAGTCACTTGACCCTGCCACATGGCAGTGGATCATATCTGTGGTGAACTGCCTCACTCTCGATGATGGAGTCAACTCTCCATCCACTTTCACATATCCATTAAGCATGAACCCATCCGTTCACTTCACTGACAGGCTTTCCAAGAGTGCTCCCCTATTGGAGCAGCCTCAGGGCACCCCCACCCCAATGTCCATGAGTTCAGCCCCCACATCTGGCTCATCTGCCGCTGATCCCTCCCACCTAAGGGCCCCAGAGTACCTCAACCAAGGGGAACTCAGCCCCAATGCTCATCTTGGGCCCATTTTCCCCTCCGACAGCACCCCTGTTTACACGGTGGGTCTTGTACCACCCCTCTCTGGTGCACAGACCCACCTACCTATAACTGAAGGCCAGCAACCACATACCCTGGAGGAGTCATCATCCTCCCCACCTCTCCCACCCTTGGGGGTTGCCCCCACAAGACTTGCAGTTGCCCCATTGCAACCATCTGGTTTGCCTTGGGGGCCTTCAGTATATTTATAAACATTTACTTTCCTCACATCCCTACTAGATCCCCCCTTCTTCTAGTCACAGACTGCTGTGCCCTTGGCATTCTGGGCTCTCCACTGGGTGCTCACACACCCTGACTGGGAGCCCAGTCTAATTCTTATCAGCTGTTTCCATGATAGGGTTACAGTTTACCATAACCCCCAAAAATTATGAAGTGTGGATAGATGGTATTGGGGTTTTCCCCCTCCTTTCCAGCTTCCTAGATTATCTGCTGGTTTGCTGGGGATAAGTCCCACTCGCAGGTAAATTGGAAATCCTTTGACCTCAACTTTGGGTTGATAATGTGGTGGTTTTTTAAGAATATACTGGGTTCAAATTAGTTGGGGATCAATTGGTGCAGATGCTTAAGATCTTGTCTTGCAGACTTGCCAACAAAGTTGGGGCATCTGATAGTGATTAACTATCATATGTACCAATTAGGATTGGTCAGGTTTTATCGCTGACTGATTGGGAATTTAAGTAGCAGTTGTGAGGTGAGTGATACCACCTGCAACTAGTAAATTAATCAGCTGGTTCATGACCTGCTATAATAGGTAAAGAGTCCCATTATAAAGCAGGCCACTAGCCAAATGTGGTTGGTTTGCCGTGATCAAGTGGGAAGGTTGGGGACATCTTTTCTGGCTCTTTCTGTTTTCAGGTCTCTGGGATATCTGATAGAGGAACCAATAGCCTGATGGAGAAGGCCATCACTTGGGGAGACTTTGTCAGGTAATTTGATGGCAACGGCTGCCGTTTCATGGCTGAGGCACCAACTGAGGAGTTGAGCACCAAATTTGCAATATAAATTTCCTAGCACCTTATAATAATGGAGCAGATTGTTACGATTGCAGTTAGCATCGATAAAATCTATCCAGCTTTGGTTAATTATAGTAGAATAATTGTGGACTCTTCTGTATGGATAAAGAGTAAGGATTGGATATCCTTTGAAGAGAAGCCAACCTTTGATGTAGATCTCTGCCAGCTCAGTGTGACAGGAACTAAGGCTGGGAACCTCTGAATCTGAGAGTGGATTAAGTTCAGCCAGAATAGGGAAGAAGTCCCTAATTGCCAGATCAGTATTTTGTGGATTATTCCAAGTTTAGCAATGGAACATCGGGTTTATTGATTCAACTACAGATAATCATCATACTATTATTACTCATATATCACTATCAAGCAATGCGGATCGTGTGCATAATTGACCTGTGCGGTTAACTTCTGGAAATACTCAGCAAATAACCCAGTTTTTAACAGATGGCTAGCTATTGCTAGGTGTGTAGGTTAATCCACCCTACTAACATTAACAACCAATGAACCTAAAGACTATAGTTCCAAGTAACTTGAGAGATTCACGATTGATTCCATATCACTATAACAATAGGGGATTACTTTATTCAAACCAATTTACCATCTTTTATCAAACTCCAACTTAATTTTATAGTTAAATAGGTCGATAGACAATTTTAGGACCCGGTCCTTGTTCCACCCTTACAGACCCAACCTCACGTTTATAAATTCGGCTTTGCAACGGTTGCGCATTAAAGGATTCATCGGTTATAATCCTTTAAGGTAGGTTTCATACACTTGTTAAAAGGTATCTGATCTTTATGACATCATCCAACTTTAAAAGGGGTGATTTGAGCTTCCACCTATAGATTGGGGCATGTAATAATAATCCGACCCGTTTAAAGATTAAGCTCCATATTCCCATACCTTGCGTCACCTAGGGCTAAGAAGCCCATAACTTAGCTGGTCGCAAAAGTTTGCGATATCATCCGATTAATTTGCTGCCGTCTGCCCAAACATCAATTCGGATGGTAGCTGTATCGGGTTGACGCTGGGGTAGTCTGCTCTAAAAGCCTCCAAAACGCTTGCGGCTTAGGAGGCTTTAGATCCACTCCGATCCCCAAGTGATGGGCGTACCATTTCGCCTGAAAGCTTGATTTGGTAACCCCAGGGTTAGGATGATTATGTGAAAGATATGCCGGGTGGGACAGCTTTAAACGCAATTTGACAAGGCGTGGCCGATCCACCGCTTTATTTAACCGCCACCCGGTGTATACCTATTGTGGTAGACGGGCGCAACCAAAAGGGACGGCGGCATCCCCTGGTGGGGTGCAACCATGCGGCTAGGTTAAACTACCCCTCATCTCCGAACCATCAAGTTCCCGCAGATTGGCGATAAGGTTAAGGCGGGCTTGAACGAACCACCCGCTTTAGTTCGTCCGCCGCTTAAGCCCAAATAAAGTGGGGTAAAAGGATGGAAGGTTAACCTCCCCACCCGAGATGGAAAGTGTAGAGAGGGCAGGCTCAAGTTGGCTATGAGATTGGGTAGGGTTACAGGTGAGTCGAGGGCAGAGATCAAACCCCAGATCCAGTTGGGTTTGAAGTCAGGATTAAACGATCGGAGGCGCACGTACCAGCGTTAGCCTTATGGTTCGACAAGCCCGTAGGAAACTAACGGGAGGGCTGACCGGAGGAGGGTAGTTGGTGGCCAGCGGATCCCGTAAGCTTCAAACCGAAAGGTACGAAGGGGTCTTCAAGGCCTGATATCCGCACATAAGGCTTCGTTGTGGTCACGCCAAAGTATAGGCGGCGGCTAGCCATCTCCCCAACGCTTACTCTGTAGATAAGCCAACCATGGCGTTCAGTCTCCTACGCGCTCAACTGAACCGATGGCCTCTGGGAGGCGAGCTGGGCTCAACCGATCCGAGGTCAGTACCTAGCCTTAGTAGGGGTGGTGATGGAGGCTTGGAACTCCGCGAACCGGGCCTTCAGCACCGCATGGCTTCGGTCGATATTGTAGCGTTGGAGGTCGGTAAAGAGCGACTCGGCCAGGTGGAAGAGGTGGAATTCGGAGATGGCGGCGAAGAGGAGCCCCAGGGTGAAAGCCGACGGGCGGAGGCCGCACGCCTTCAGCTTGCGGTACGCCTCAAAGGCCTTGCCGGGTTGCGCCGCGCGAAGGTAGCCGAGGATGAGCGAGTTGAACGTGTACAGCGTCGGGGAGAGGCGCTGGGATTGGAGCGTCGCGAAGAGCGACTCCACCTGGTCAACGCGGTTCTGCGCCCCCAACAGATCCATCAAAAGGTGATACGTGCGCAGGTCCGGCCTCAGCCCCCGCCCCACCGTCTGCCCCAAGACCAGCAGCACCTTCTCCATATCCATCTCCCTAGCGGCCATCCCCAGCAGGACGTTGAGCATAAACAGATCCGGCTCCAAATTAAGCCGCTCCATCTCTTCAAGCACCCGGCGCGACCCCACCCGGTCCCCGTGCAGATGGTACCCGACGAGCATGGCGCCGAGGAGGTGGTGGTCGGGCACCCCACCCACCCGAACGTAGTTCGCGTAGAGCTGCTCGGCCAGGTCCATGGAGGCCGAGGTCGTAACCGCCAGATTGATGAGCATGGTGGTGGTGATCAGGTCGAGCCCCACCCCGGGGTGGTGCGCCAGATGCCGCCGCACCCGGCCGATATCCTTCAACTTGACGTACCCGTTCAGCAGGGCGCCGTGCACTATGGGGTTGGCGGCGACGTTTTCGCCAAGCATCTCGGCGTACACCAGCTCGGCATTGCGCAGGTCCCGCGCCGCCACGAACCCGTGGACGATCTGGCCGTAGATGATGGCGTTGGCCCCCACCTTTACCCTCCTCCGAAGGGCGCGGTAGGCCGAGAGCCCGGCTGCCGCCCCCTCTGCTGGATGATGCGCTGGATGATGACGCCAAACACCTTATCCAAGATCGGGTAGCCCGCCTCGGCGAGCTGGACGGCCCAGTCCAGGACCCCCTCGATCGGGAGCTTGAATTTGGGGGGCGGGCGCTTGCGGGGGGCGGGCGGAGGTTTGAACACCTCAGGCACGTCCGGGCCGTGGGAGATATCCGCCTTATAGGCCTGGTCATAGATGGCCGAGTTAACGTAGCCGGGGGCCATGGGGATCTTGTGCGCGAAGCCCAAGCCGATGAGCTGCATAAAGACCCGCGAGTCGAAAAAGCGCGTGCGGAATAGCAACCGGTCGAACGGGTACGGGTCGCGGTACCCGTGACGAATGACAAGCTCCCGCAGGTTCGCGGCGGCCGAGTCGAGCCAGCCGTTAAGGATCTGAACCCGAAGCAGCTTGACGCGGGTCCCGGCCGACCACGCGTTATGGCGCGGAAGGTTACGCAATAGGTAGTGGCCCATTAGGGGGTGGCCGCGGGCCAAAAAGTATCTGGCGGTGGTCTCGCAACTTCGGAAGCTAACGGAAGCGGATTGGGCCAAGCCGCCACCCGCCACCCAGAACTGGACGCACTCGTTCAGAATCCGGTCGGCCCAAAAGTAGTTGGCGTAGACCAGGGCGCTGGATACCAACAAACACCTCTCAGCGATCCCGACCCCCGCCCCGGAGGCGATCGTATCGTGGTACAGTTTAATCACTTGGCCGAAATCGTCCCGGATAAATTGGGCCAATAATTTCGCCGGCTGCGGGTTGGCGAGACTGCACGGGCTGGCGGCCACCGTACACCGCGCAAGTTTAAACGCCATCCTAAACGCGATCAGCTTACGTGAAGGTCACGGCTTAATAACTAACAGTTGGGATTAAGCGAGATTTTAAAAGCTAGGCAAAACCACGCCGCCGAACCTAACACCTAACCGGACCAACTAGAAAAGAACCGTAAACCCGGGTCGATTATTATTAGAACCCCAGTTAGGAAAATGGTAGAGTACCCCGAAACTATTATCAAAGGTAAAACAGTTTAAAATATCATTTTTTAAATACTGATCAGGTAAACCTATCAGCCAGGCCGTATAAAGGGAGCTTTACCGGGTGAAGTGCATCGTGGGCGGTATCGTCGTATCTGAATCGGGTAGTAGTTTGGTTTTTTCTCCCAACCCCCGTAGCTAAAACATGAGTTTGACACGCCTTCTTTTGAGCTCCTCCAATTTTATACGGTCTACCATTTTTATTTAGGGTGCTTATCTGACCTTGATATTATGATATCATTTTTTAAGTTCGCATATAGCCAATCTACCCCCAACTTATCAGTTTTGATCCCGAGCCGACCTTTTTGAATAACCCTTTTAAGTGGGGTATAAAAGCCTATCCCACCAAAATTATATTTGCTTTCCTGGCCCATATTCTCAAGGTTTCATCCACCCTGATGAAACCTTTACAGGGCTTATAATGTTTCATATACTAAATCCTATAGTTTGAAGTGTATATTATAATGTTTCATATACTAAATCCTATAGTTTGAAGTGTATATTATAATGTTTCATATACTAAATCCTATAGTTTGAAGTGTATATTATAATGTTTCCTATAGTTTGAAGTGTATATTATAATGTTTCATATACTAAATCCTATAGTTTGATTGAAGTGTACATTCCAGGATTTTAGGTTAGAGTTTTTTCTGCCATATTTTTTAAATCTTTCTCCGCGAATTTTTATACACCCCACTCCAAATCTACAAGCCGACTTTACCTTCCTAGGGGTAGTCTCCGAAGGGTAATATAGCTGAACTGTAAAGGTAATCTATCTTTTATAGTTCATGAGAAACCGGGTTATCGGCTTGAAAAAGATAAGCTTTTCAGGGAGTTGCACCCTAACCAACTTGAAATTAATCGATTCAGCTGGTTCTATTGTAAAACCCAGTTTGGATAAAAACTCGCTTTATTGAAGGAGCCCTTAACCCTCCAGCGATGTAATCATCTATATTTTACAAGTCCATCCTCCTCCCCCTCCACAAAGACCTTACCCCATTAAGTTTTAACTACCGATGGGTTATGAAACCCTAAGGATAGCCTAGGCAGCTAATTAAGATCGGTCTGGATGACCATCTAGTACTAAAAAAAAAGATCGGTCTGGATTGGATATACTTTAAGCCAACCGGATTTAGTAGCTCGTCCCCCAAATTGATTGGCAGATTCCAGATAATTGTTCTGGGGGCTAGGTAGGGTAAGCTGGGGCCTTCTCATGGTGTGACTGGGGAAAGCCTATGGAAAAACAGGTGAGTAGCCAACATCAGAACCCAGAGAGGCACCACAGAAGGGTCCTGTAGTGGTCTGAAAAAGGCATGGGATGGAAACTAATGACTGTGATCCAACCTGTTCTTGCAGGTGCTTCCACTCTCCTTTTGGGGGGATATATAGCCAGAAGGGGGAGGTAAGAGTAGGGTGTATCATCTGTCACACTACTTTCCTATGGGGCAGGGCACTGCAAAAGCAGGTCTCAGTGACAAGGGTGGGCAATCCTGATTGGCTGGGCTTCAAACCTATCTACAATAATCACCACATTTTTGTAATGATTGACAATCATTACATGAATCTTATAAGGTGGGAATTATGAGATTCATGTGCATCAATAGTTGCAACTCCATTATTCTGAGTAGGATTTTCCTATTCAGGTTGATAACGGAATAATTAATTAAATTTAATAATTAAGTGTTTATCCATCCTGAGGATTCCCCCATTCGCTGCTGAGTTTCCAGGGCCAATTCCAGAGGCTTTTGCACCCCTCATGACTGACAATTCATTTAGCCTTATTTGGTAGTATTTCAATCCGAGGTCAGCCCCAATGGACCTCAGTATTAGAATTCTATTCCAACTTCAAATTCATCCCAATAAAGGCTGCATTCGCTAGACTTGCTTATTTATTCTAATTTATATTATTTTATTTATTCAAGGTTGGGGGTGTGGATGGCGGGGCCATAGGAGGAGGAAGGGGTGGATGCACCGGGATCCTTTTGAGAGTGGTCTTGCCCTAGTGAGAGGGGAAGGAGCCAGAGTGGCCCGAGGCATCAGAGGCTGGTTGGCCGCACCTTGGCCCAGTGACCCCAAGACAACTGAGGGTGTAAGGGATGCACCTCAGCCTGGAGGCCTGAGGTGACAGAGGCTGGTGCACCACACCTCAGCCCAGTATACCCAGCAAGGTCCCCAATAGGACAGGGCTCTTCAGGGTTGGTACAGCCATATATGGGGGTGGATGTTAGGGCCGGTGGCAGGCTGGGCCTTGGGAGCCCAGTTTGTTACAATTTTCTAGGCTGGCCTAAAACCTGGATAGTAGCCAGTAGCTTATGTGGGCTTATACTGGTACAGCAAAAGGTGAGAGCACTCACATACCAAATTGACAGACTGACCCAAAAAGGCTGCGTTGGTTCCCACACAAAAAGGGCCTGAGAGAGCAAACTCTTTTACAAAAAAAAGACCGGATAGACCAACTCCATTAACAAATCAACAGTAGGGGTGGTCCCTGCTACACAGAAGGCTCCAATCTTCTTTGCAACAGAGGACACTAATGGATTTGGGGTTGGAACCAATATTTTCAAAGCAGGGAACTCTGGCCCCTCAAAAGCTTTTTTGCAAGCATGGTGGAGAGCCAAAGAGGGTTCACTCTATGGAAGTGAAGGCTGGGTGGTCTAAGGAGATGCCTATGGGCTGTGCGATTGAGGTGTGCAGGTTTGCCCCACCCCAAATTATGCATTTGGCTCCTGGGTTGAAACTTATCACCTTCCAGTCTAAGCTTCAAAAGAAACAGGGCTTGGCTGCCAGTTTGAGCACCAAGAACGAGGAGACCATATGTCTCAACATTGGCACTGATATTGAAAGTTTCATATTGATGGACATGCCACCTGTTGTGTAACTTTTTGAGGATTTACTCGCTTATTAGATATAATCCTGTTTTGATAGCCAGGAAGAGTTTTGGCCAATATATCCTCAATTCTGCTATGTGTCTTATGGTATTTTCCTAACCGTTACGAAGCTCATAAGGCTAAACAATATTACTTGACTCTTCTGGTCTCTTCTGGGTAAGTTTTCCCTCTCTAATCGTGAACTCTTCAGACTCAGGTAATAATGACAAGCTTCACTGGATGCTTGTCTAACTTAATATGAAGATAGAATTATTATAAGATGGTATAAGATGGAAATATGATTATATGGTAAGATGATTTATTTTAGCGCCAGGCGCCAGTATTTTATACCTCTAGGGCATCTCCTGGCCAAACTCATCTATTGGATGAGTTCATTAAGGCTATGATAATCTGCTATGGATTATGGCAGTGGTTAAAAAAATCCCCAAGTTAGTTTGGATCTTGAATTAACTTAATTACAATCGTTCCAGCCCAATTTGGGGCACAGCTACTCTCATAATTGAGAAGATTTTTAGGCTTAATATTAGCACCTCAGTGGCATATATTCTCCTTTCAACCAGCCCAATTATATTTTATCATACAGCTGACAAAATACAATTAATGAAAAAGAATATATGGAATTCAAATAATGATGTACCCCTAATTGGGACGTTGACAGGCTTCTCAATAGTATTGGGTACTCCCTATTTGGGCCATCCATGTGCAAGTACTATCATGCCAATTACAATGATTGACATGGTAAAAGTTAATATTCATTATTTGTAAATGCATTAGATTCAAAAATGCAATTAGGTTTGTGCCATAAACCCACTTGATTCACCCAAGTGGGTCCCATAATCAGCTATAATAATATGATATCATAGCTATTATCAGCTACAATAATTGGGTTGTTTAGGTGTAATTAAGGCATTTTTGAGGTGCATATGATTCAACAGATTATGCAGATAAATTGGGAAGGATCAAAGGATCCATCAATGGGAGCAATCTATTAGCATTGATGGGTTTCTCAAAGGTTTATTTTTGAGTCAACCATCAAAATCTAATATGTTGTCACTGAGGGGCCATGATATCTCAGCTGAAAGGAATTTGGAAGAGTAATATCCTTTTATGAGAACAAGTTGGTAAAGAACTTGAATCAGAAGGATGGTAGCTTAAAAAAAGTTCACCATAGGCTCTGGAGACTGGGGTATGAAAGTTGAACTTTCACAGTCATATGGGGAGTTGCCTCATTCAGCTACCATGGGAAGCTGGATTGTCCCTGTGGTGCCACTGGACAGGTTCTTCTTGTGTGGCATGAAGGGGCATGTCAGAGCTAAATGTCCCCAGACTAAACCTCCTGTGGCAGTGACTAAACCTGATGGGCCTAGAGAGTGTCACGGACCAGAAAAACCCCAGTTCTGACTGCCGTATATTTTAAATATTATTTTGGTGCATTGACAAGCTACCAAACTGGCCAACCATGTTGGGAGAGGTACCCTCGGCACCCAACAAGCCCAACACTCCCCTAATCCTGGTTGGTTATGCAAAGTCCTCTGGGGGAGTTGGTCTGAAACCAACCCACTCAAAAAGCTCCTTGATAGGGAAAAGACCACAGGTAAGCAAGGTATGCCAACCCGAAAACAACCTTTATTTTTATTCTGATCATATAAAAAGGCCCTGCTGTCAATAGCTTGTCTGGGGAGCCACCACCAATGCTCCCCCAGGTAGGGATTTTTAGGGGAAATTGACTTAGAATTCTGAAGTGAGCTTTAGAATGAGCAGGTGCGCCTTATAAAGGCAGCCCTTTGGGGGGCACACCTGAGTCATTGATTAGGCTCACACAAGCCTAATCTACAACTTGGGTGAGGCACAACCCAGCGCCTTAAACGACTGAACCAAAGTAACTTAAAAGTGATCCAACTCAGATTCGGAAAATCTGAGTCTGAGTCAGAATGTGATGATCAAGACAAACTTGTTTGTTACAGAGAAGGGGTACCACTTGTGGTGCCTCCAGAGAAAGAGAAGCTGGCTCTCCAGAAGGCATTAAAGAAGCTAGCTGAGTTGTCAGCCAAAGCAAAGGAGGCAGTGGCATCTGGCAACGCCAATTAGGAGGCAGTGACCTAGATGCTGAAAGGTGCCAGAAAGGTTAATAAGGAGTTAAAGCGGGCCTGGAAAGTACAGGAAGCTGCTAGACTCCAAATCGAGCTTAGTGGCATTTTGGCTTATTCTGCAAAGGACATTATGAAACAGCATGCTTCAAAAATGGATGAGGTTCTCCCCATTAATTGATCAAGGAAAAGGTGTACTACCACAATAGATGTGGGTGGGCTGGAGTGCGTGAGGCCCGTAGGGGAAGAGGCAGAGGTGAAGGAGGTGCTGCCTGATAGCAATAGGGGCCAAGGCCTTCTAACCTGATGCTTCCAACCAAAGTAGAGAGGTCTGTCAATGACCCTAGCAATGGCAAGATTCCAGCGGATGCTATGACCAAGCAGCCACTACCCCCAGCCCAGTCTAGTACTGGAAAGGGGAGGAAGAAATGTGGTCTCACTAAACCAACTGAGGTGGAAGAGGATGGGGACCCCCAGATCCTAACACTGAAGCCTCTTCGGTTTCTAACCTATGGCAATCAGGGTTTAATCTGCTAACGCGCAGGGTCTGAATGTCCTCAGGCAAGGCAGTGAGTGAAATTCCAATTGCAACAACATGTGAACGATATCAGCTTCCTCACCAAGACTAAGTCCAAACCTGAGGTGGAAGAGGACTGGTCTTACCAGTTCCCTCTAATGCAATCATTTTACTCTCACTTGGTGGATCACCAAACTTAGACTCACCCTTAGGGGTTGGAAAGAGGGAGGGGGAGAAACCTGTCGGTGCTACAGTTCTCTAGACTGGCGCTGAGGTCCAAAGGTGGCTCAAAGCTGATAATTTGCAGAAAAAGGTTGAGAAGGAAGCAGAAATCTGGGTGAGTTATTCGATATTTTATTAGGCTTAGAAGGATTTGATATTTATAGGGTGTGTTGGGACTTGGTGCCTTCAGGATCATCGGGGCCTCATCCATTCAGGATCTTTACTGATCTTCCAGAATGGCCTCCTCATGGGCATCCTCAATGGATGGTGTTGCTCACCTGACCAAATGGATGGAAATGCCACCCCACGTGACTCAAGAATAGGGGTGGAGAATCCTGAACTTCATTTAGCTTAGTTAGGTTTGATGACTGATTTGGCACAGCCTGATTTGGAAGGGGGGAATTTAACTCAATTATTATCTTGAATTCTGACAACGCCCCCCTTGAGATCCTGTCGGGGGGGAATACAGCTGCAGGAACTGACCATGCACCCAATTTACCACGGTCCCTTGGTTGATGTTGGCAATGGTGTACTCAGACTTCACCCTATGAATAACTTTATAGGGTCCAGGACAAAGTACGTCTAGCTTGTTCTGTCAGCCTCCAGGTCGATGGTGATAAAAGAGAACAAGGTCACTTGATTGAAAATCTGGTAAGGAGGGTTGTCTGAGATTAGATCGGGATGTCTCTCTTCCAGTGGTGGTGATAATGCCTTGAGTGGCTTGGGCTTGAAGCCAGACAATTTCATTGGCTAGAGCCCTCATAGTTAATTTGGAGTTCTCAGGGGTGGAGGTCTCAAGATTGGCTGGACGCTACTTGTCAGCTGAGGTGCCCGCCCATATAGGGCCTCAAATGGGGACATCTTGATAACTCGGCGATAGCTTACTCAGTAGGCAAGCAAGGTGCTGGGTAGATAATGGTTCCAACGAGCAGGGTACAAGGCAGCTAATTTTTGAAGGATGGAAATAAGAGTTGCATTAGCCCGTTTGACCACCCCATTAGCGGAGGGGTGGTAAGGGGCAGCAAAACTCTGGGTAGTGCCAACTAGAGAGGTATGTTCTTGCACTATCTGTGAGGTGAAGTTTAGTTATTATCTGAAAGTAAGGTTTGGGGGCACCCATGCTGGGTGAAAATGGATTGAACGAGGAAAAGGGCAGTGGCCTTGGCAGTAGCAGCTGGGACTGAAATCGCTTCAACCCATTTGGTTAGATGGTCCACGGCTAGGATAATATATTTATGGCCATGCAACCCAGTGGGAAGGGGGCCCACCACATCAATGCTTACCACATTGAAGGGACCAGTCGGGGCAACCACCAAATGTTGGAATTGAGGGTTGTCTTGGTCTTGCAATCGGCAAGCCATGCATGCTTCCAGGACCTCCTGGATAGTCTCTATCATGCAGTCCCAGTAGCATCGTGGTTTCAACCACTCATGAGTCTTTTTGATGGCCCCATGTCCCACAGTGGAATGGCCTTCTAGTATAACATCAGTTCTGGAGGAGGGGCGGATATAAGGGAGCCACTTCTTGTTAACCTTCTTGTAAAGCAGCCAATCCTTAATTTGTGTATCACGAGCTATCCTTTGTAGTTCAGCTTAGACCTCCAGGGTTTCCAACTTCCACTGGTCAGGTCAGCCTATTAGATCATATAGCTGGTCCTCCTCGGGGGTCAATGCTGATAACACCAGCATCCTGGAGAGGCTGTCAGCACTCTGGTGAATAGTGCCTGCATGGTGGATGATGGTGAAATCGTAGCTTTGAAGCCATAGAGCCCATCTGGCTAGCTGACCATCAGGATCCTTCATTTGTTGAAGCCACCATAGCGAGGAGTGGTCTGTAATAATAGTAAAGTGGGTACCATAGAGGTAAGGCTGAAAATGTTTGATGGCCAGTAGGATGGCTAGAAATTCCCTCTTGGTGACGCTGTAGTTCAGCTCAGCTTTATTTAGCATCTTACTAAAGTAGGCCATGGGGTGGTCGACCTGGTTTTCGTCATGTTGTGCCAGGATAGCCCAATGGTGATGTCACTCACATCCATGAACAACAAGAAGGCTTGGTCAAAGCGAGGGTGAACTAGAATGGGTTTAGTATAGAGAGCGGTTCTCAAGGTTTAAAAGCCTGTTCTTGTTTAGGCTGCCACTTGAACAGCACATTTTTCTGTAGAAGATAAAACAGCGGTTCCACGAGGTCAGCAAACTGGGTAATAAACTACTGGTGATAGCTCACCATGCCAAGGAATACCTGGATTCTCCTTAAGCTTTGGGGGCGTCATATCTTCTCTATGGCGGCGATTTTGTCCGTATAGGTCAGATGCTGTCCTTAAAGACCTTGTTCCCCAGGAATTCTAATTTGACTGAAATAAGGAGCACTTCAAGGGTTTTAGCTTTATGGACGCCCTTCATAGCTGATTGAAGACTTCCTGTAGATGCTGTAAGTCCTGGGACCAGCCCCTACAACTGGATAGGGAGCAGCATCTCTTTTGAACAAAAAGGGGCCCAAAGGCCCAAGTGGACCCCCTGTCACAGTTGAGCGACCTGGCACATGTGTTGGATGAGCGCTGGGTTACTGCCCTTCCACCTAGAGATATCCAAATCTATCCCCTCCCCCTCCCCAACCCTGATAAAATTAATAGAGGGGCCTGTCAGGAGATCATGCAGGCCAGAGGCCATGGGCGGGCCCCTGGGACCTCTCACTCACCAGGGAAAACATACTGAAATTTTGAGGAAATATCCAGTGCTAGTATCAGAGCCCAGTCTGCACATTCTGGGCTAACGGAGCTGGTCCAGACTGTCCAGGTCCAAAAATCAGATCAGCACTCAATTCAGGTTTTATACCAGGTTACAAGCGACTTGGACCAGTTGCCCCAACCCCCCAGGACAGATCTGGGAAGTTCAGATTGCTTAAATAATCAGATCAAGAGTTTGGACCAGGTTGCAGATGACCCAGCACCAAGGCCACAGCCCTCCGGGACAAATCTGGGGAATTTGAACTGTGTGAACAGCCCGACTCAAATGGTCAGGGCCTGCATCGGTACCATCGACCTAGCTTGGCCCCAAAAATTCAGAAAAATCTGCAAAAGTTTTTTTGATTTTTGCCAAGATTTTGGACATCCCTCCCCCCCCCACCCACCAGACAACCAAAACCCCATCGCTGATCCTCAATCGCCCAATACCTCAGCATTCCCACTATGCAATTCTTTCAATACTTAAGGCAACTGCCCTGCTGAGGGCAGTTGTCAGTTCATTCTCTAATCTTTCCGCGCTTTGTGCTAAATAAAACCTGAATACCCTGAACGCCTTGTTGCGGACTCCGCCTGTTTATTTTTTCAAAATTCTGCAGATCAATCTGGCAAAGTGCGCCACCATTCAAATAATCATCCTGATGATCGCTGAATGGGTCATCTGGTCACTTGACCCTGCCATGTGGTGGTGGATCATATCCACCATAAACCTTCTCCCTCCGACAATGGAGTCAATTCTCAATCCATTTTCACATACCTGTCTAACGCGAATCCATCCATTCGCTCCGCCGCTGGGATCTCTGAGACTGCTCCCCTATTGGAGCAGCCTCAGGGTGCCCCCACCCCAATGCTCGTGAGCTTGGCCCCTACACCCAGCTCATTCTCCACTGGTCCCACCCACCTGAGGACCCTGGAGCACCCCACCCAAGGGGAGCTTGGCCCTGATGCACGCCACAAATCCATTTTCCTCTCTGACAGTACCCCTGTTTGCACGGCGGGCCCTGTGCCACCCCTCGCTGGCACACAATCCCACCTATTCAAAAATGAAGGCCAGCAACTGCGAACCCTGGAGGAGTTGACATCCTCCCCGCCTCTCCCACTCTTGGGGTTGCCCCCACATGACTCGCGGTTGCCCATTGCAACCATCTGGTTTGCCTTGGGGCCTTTGTTACATTGATGAACCTTTACTTTCCTTACGTCCCCTTAGATCTCCCCTTATTCTAGTCGCACAGATCGTTGTACCCTTGGCATTCTGGGCTCTCCACTGGGTGCTCACACACCCCAACTGGGAGCCCAGTCTAATTCTTATCAGCTGCTTCCATGACAGGTGCTTGAGGTGCCCTTTAAAGGTTTGAGAGAAAATGGTAATGTCATCTAGATAAACAAAAAACGCAAGAAAGCTTCAAGTCCCCAAGGATCCCATCCATGGCACGTTGGAAAGTGGCCATGGCATTACAAAGGCCTTGGGGCATCCTGTTGGGCTCAAATAGTCCCTCATTGGCTATGAGCGCACACTTAGACCAGTCTTCAGGGGAGAGCTCAACCTGCCAATATCCACTGGCAAGGTCCATGGCGTAAAAATATTGGGATCTGGTAAGCAGTCGAAGGGAATTGTCAATTTGAGATAAAGGATAACTGTCCTTTTTAGTGATGGAGTTAAGTCATTGATAGTCCATCACCACCCAATGGCTGCCATCCTTCTTCTAAACCAGCAGAAGAGGAGAGGCCCAAGGGCTGCATGAGGGCAAAAGGAGTCCAGTGTCGAGTAGCTGTTTTAGCTTAATGGTCACCTGGGCCTCCTTGACCTTACTCTTTTGGTAAGGTTGGTACTGGAAGGGAGGAGCATCCCCAGTTTCTACATGATGGAGGACCCCATTCATTTTTCCAGAGTCATAGGTTGAGGTTGAGAATAGGTCTGAATATTCTTCCAACAACACTAGGACCTTTTGCTGTTGGTCATCTGAGAGGTCTTTACTGATATTAGTATCAACCAGACTAACCAAGGGTGGAGCTTCCAAGCCAAAGTCTCTTAAGTGCCCAAAGTTTTGGACGTCAGCAATAGCCTCCACCGGTAGTAAATGGACATAGGCGGCGGGGC